>JALJCO010006760.1:1800000-2337901 GCA_023101725.1 Atherinomorus stipes
CTTATAGAGTAACAGATCTGGGTGTTGCTCCAAGACCTGATGACCACAGCAATCCTCTCTCAGGATTGCAATATGGTAAGCTAAAAGTGATGCAAAAGGCAGTCAGAATAAACCTTTTTTGTTTCATGTAAAATATAGCATATTATGCCTCCCTACTCCACAAATAATTGTTAAGGCTTACTTGGATAAACTCAATAAGAATACTACATCTCCACCAGCAGATGATGGAGCTTGACCTTCATTCATTTAAACTATTAAAGGTCAAATGATCTATGATCTTGATTACTACTTGTTTGTTGTAGAGTATATTATTTTAAGTCATATCAAGAGCTTATGTTGACTACATCATAAAACAGATCACCTAAAGAGACAGCTGCTCTTTGTTTGAAGCTCTACTTTTCTCTTTAAAATACACCAGATGCTCAAATGGATTCAAGACAGGTGACATGCTTGGTTTTTCACAGCAATTATTTTTTCTTCTTTAAAAGATATGTGTAGTTTTGTCAGTGTGCTTTAAAGATAATCATGCTCTTTCCTGGTTTCTACAAAATGGAAATCTCTTAAACTATATATGGGTTTAACCACTGGTAATTATGGTGACATTTGTATAAATCATGCCAACACTTTTTGCAAACATACACTCCTACCATCATTCTGCCCTGATCAATGTGCATTCGTGTCAGGATTATGCATTTGCTCTGTTAGTCCTACAGTACTGTCTGGTATTCGTGGTTGTTCTAGTCAGGTTCATGCTAGGGATGCTAGACCTGTCAAAGAGAACAAAAAAAGAAACAAAGAAACAAAAAAAACCTCAAAACTAATGTTGCAACACCTTCGCTTATGTTATACAGGATAACAAATTTTCAGCACATCCTCCATGAGAACATTTCAGAGGGATAGCCGCTGCATTGTTGATTGGTGGTACAAAGCCTAAAACCTTGTGGTAATTGCTACTTTATTCCAGCTGATTTACAGTTGGTTCTTTTGCATCTCACAATATTTTTTGTTTGTTTAATTGTTTTCAGCTCATTTCGCCTCTCCTCTGCATCCACTTTGGAGCCACATTGCAGACATGCAGGTAAACAGAGACCACAAGTCCAAATATGAGCAAGTTTTCAAGTTCACAGATTATTTTAGAACCATATTCATTCAGTTAGACTAACTAGAAAACATATATTAATATATATGTTTAATATATATGAATCATCAATCTGAGATATATTAATTTCTCTTTAGTGTTCACAAAGGTACTGTAATCACGTTTCCAGTAACTTTTTACCTTGTGACTGTATCTTCAATTTAGAAACAAATAAATAAATGAAAACTTGAGTATTTTGCATTTTTTATTAATGAGAGGAAAAATGTTCTAGATATCAACTATGACATACTGCAAAAACCGGAATCATTTGATTTTCAAGTGAAACAGGCTGAGCTCACAGTAGTTGCATAGTCAAAATACATTACTCTATTGTTGCTGAAGAATTCAGAGCAAGCAGTGAAATTAGTTAATGCAGAAAGCACTAAGTAGCAGAGGTTTATGAGCTGCCCAGAAGTGAGCACACACACGCACACACACGCTACAAAGTAGCAGAAATTTATGAGCTCCATACACGGAACATAAAACCGGTGACCTTCAGCCGTGTGAGGGGCCATATAGCACTGAGGACCTGTTTCTCTGTGGAATAGGAAGTCACATCTGTACTGAGATCTGTGCCCACTTTTAAAAAGCTTGTGCCATTGCTGACACCAGGTTTCTGACTGGATCATGTCAACCTTAAAGCATAATGTTTGAATCTTTATGCCTGAATTTCAGTTAGTCATGTGACTTGTCCTCTTTGCTGGACTCTTGCTATAGCTGCCCTATTCCAGATGTTTTAGATCTTGATCATTGTCATCCAAGAGATTTCTACTTTCTGAACTTTGTCTCATGAGTGCATGTTGTCCATATTTCCCTCTATTCCTGCAGTACCCTGTCATTTTCCCTGTTTATGTTTTTTGGGGGCACTTTTGTTGCTCTGCCACTTTTTTATCAAATACTTTTAGGTACTTATGTTATCTGAGGATCCGAGTGCAGAGAGTGTTGCACGCTTTCTAGATTTTAAAATCCCTATAGACACATTTTTGATACTACATTATCGAAAAAAAAAGATGTACTGGACTTGATATTCTAAGATTATTGGCATTGAGTGACTTGATGAAGACATGCTCAAATGCAAATATCCATGTAAGAAGGTGCAGTGAGACTTGAGTAGGGACAAAACAAACATACAACAAAGATATGCATGCCTAGGTAATAAAAAGATTGATTTACAAACTCATAGTTCAAATAATATAAATTTTGCATCTGTGTCAGGGTGTGTATGTGGATATATCTATCATGCCTGCATGTGTAAGAGTGCACAACAAGCATCCGTATGCACACACGCCTGCGTTTTAATTGGACTAAAGCTGTGAAGCGAAGCAGTAAGTCATGCTAGAGGAGGGGCAGGGGGATTGGGGAATAGAGAAGGTAATCGCGAAGCAAGGGGGTGGGGTGACAAGGGGAAAAGCAAAAAGAGAAAGGAAGGTGGGAAAAAGGGAGGCAGACATGAGAGGAAATTTGTGTGTTGATGTGAGAACTGTGTGAGAAAGGTAAAGGAGGTAAGCAAGAACTGCAGAGGCAGCAAAAGGGAAAGGATAAGCAAGGTAAAAGAACTAAAACAATAATATGGATGTGCTGGGGTTGAAGGTGGGTGAGGGTGGGGGTGGTGGGGGCGTATATGAGTCATCCGTCCTGGATCCCCTGGGGTGGGGGGGGGGGGTTTCTAACTGAGCCCCTGGCTTCTCCTCCCCACCACTGGACTAGGCCCCAGTCATTAAACCCCCTGGCTGCCAGCCAGCTCTTTTAACACAGGCAAGGGCCTTTTACGGCATGTCTGTAGAAAATAAATCACACTGTGTGAATAATATATCTCCGGCAAAGGCATTGGCAGGAGAGAAGGAAGGGAGGGAGTGTGGGGAGAAAAGGAGAGATTGGTGAATTATAGTCGTCTCCATCCATGCATTACGTTCTCTTTATCCCCAGCCAGATGTGCTCAAAGACAGCAGAATACAGAATGTACCAAATTACACATTACTCTGGTAGTGAGAATTTGGACTTAACCTGCCTCTTTGTCTGCTCGAAGTCTGAATGATGCTGTAGCATAATCATAAATAGGGATAACTATACAGCATTTAAAATAGGAAATCCCTATTACTCTAACTAACCACTGAGCACCCAGCAGATAATAGAAGTCAATTTTCAGTAAGCTAGAGAGTAATACAATATATTAATTATTTTTCCAAACATTCTTCCAGTCTGGCAATGTTAGCAGCTCTCCAGCCTTGACAGGTTAGGATCAGGTATGGCACAACTTCCCCCATATGGACGACCCAAACAATCCACACAATGGGCAGGTGGGTCACTTAGTGAACTGATATGCACAGTTTAGTCAAGCTTCCATTAAAGTTCGACCTTGCCATTTAATCATTTAATTGGACAACTGTCCTTGTCCCAGTATGTGTGTGAGTGTGTGTGTGCGTGTGTGTGTGTGTGCGTGTGTGTGTGCATGTATGTGTGCGTGTATGGAGAATTAGAGTTAGTGACTGAAGCGTACCTGAGACTGTAAGACTGTAGACTATGTGAGAAAACTTCTCCAGTTGCATTATCTGAATGTGCTTGTTTCCTGTTGACAACTTGAATTTTGCATGATTTTGGTCAGATAAACATATTTGCATGCATGTTAAAAGTCTGGTCTTGGTAAACCACAATAATTTGGTTATTTTTAGTGTCATGTAAACAGCCTAAATGCATATTGCATGGATGTACATTATTCTCTTCATCATGAGACAGGAGTGGATGTACACAAAGCAATCCTTTTGGTAAACTAATTGGCTGAATGTGTGGTCGTGCAGGCAACTACAAGAAAACCACACCATAAAATGATCTGTTATGTATGACAAAAAGAATTATCATATAAGATTTGTTTCACAAGGCACTCTAAGTGCTTTATGTAAGGAATGATGTAATGTAATGAGAATACTTTCTGCTTGTGCTTCACATCAGAAGCTTACCACAACTGAGCCATAAATGGGTTTATTGAAAGGTACCAAGAGGATGTTTAACTAGAAGTAAACTGGTTCCATAAAGATAAAGAAGCACAATGGATCAATATGAAATTAAAAACAATTCTTGTATGGGGTTTTGGATCCATGACTTCCCTTAGGTGTAAACAGTTTGGAAAAAAAAATCATCCAAAGTCATCCTTACCAGTGAGGGATGGACTGGAACACTTGTTAATCTGCTCTGGTTCCTGCCCGGCCGTTTGGAATGACATTAAGCCCTGATCTCCAAATACAGTGAGCCTCGTCCTCCTGCTCCTCCCAACACACTCATCCTCTCGTGACCCCAAAAAGAGGTCAGTAGCAGACTCCGAGCGCTGTGATTGGCTGCTGTAGCTGCTCATGAAGCTCTTTACGGGCTGTGCAGTCTTACGGGAGAGAAACTGACTGTCAGCAAGAGTGTGTGCAGACAGCTGGTCCGACTCAAAAATCCCATGGCTGGATCCCAGGTTCGAGCCTCTACTATTGCCCCTCTGCTTGTCCAGATGCTTTGAAGAACCCTGACTGGCCAAGTCCCTCCTCTCATTCAGCATGCTGAAACGCACATTGGTCTTAGCTCCACTGAAAAGTCCACCCAATTCCTGTCGGTCGCGGGGTGAGAGGAGGGGTTCGTCCTTGTGCTTATGCTTGTGCTTGTGCTTCCTCTTATGGAGACGGACCCCTGCAAGACCACCTGCACTGCTACTGCTCAGGGATCCCAGACCCTCTCCTCTTACAGTGGGCCCCTGAAGAGAACCACTAGCAGTGCGAATCTTGCCTGCCGCTTGCAACTTTGAGTGCCCGCTAGAGTGAAAAGCCTTAGGAGGTGGGACAGCAGGCCTCATAAAGGGAGATGGGGGTGCGGGTCCAAGTGAGTGGTGGGGCAGGTAAAATGGGGGAGTGGGGGGGAAGTAGCCCAAACTCAGAGGAGGCGCATAAGGCATCGCATACGGTGCTGCATAGTAATTTCCTCCTCCCAGCGGAAAACCATATCCTTGAACAAAAGGCAGTTTTGATGTGATTGGCTCACTGGCTTTGGCTGGGCGACCACGTCTCCTCTTGGCCTTCAGATCAGCATTCCTACGGAGGTATGAGCTGGAGTCACAGGGGTAGGAGTCGTAGCTAACGGGATAGTAATGATGGAAGTTGAGGCGGAAAATGGAAGGATATGGATGCTGGGGGTAGCAGGTATATCGCCTGTGAGACACTCGTAGCTGCTGGAGCTTTAACACAACCTGGAGAGAATTTGAAACGAGGAAGCATTTAGAAAAACACATCCTTTATTAACTGGGGTTCAATGCAATGATTAATTGAAAATTAAAGACATGATGTGTCCTATTATAGCTAACCTCCTCCAGTTCAGAGAGAAAGTGAAGATGATCACGGCTCTGTAGGCACTTCCTTTTCCTCCGATGATGCTTTTGCTTTTTTTCCTGCTGTGACAGAAAGTTATCGACGGCAGTAACTTGCCGCTCGCAGCGTGTTCTGCTGTCTCTGTTGGCTGTGTCCACGGCTGCAGCCTCCGGAGACTCAAACCCACACAGATCAAATGAATACCTGCATAAACAGATTGTGGCATCAGGTTAAAATTGCAAAAAGATCACAAGTATATGTCAATTAATAACCAACAAAACTTCAACTAAGAGATTGATGTGTTACAGTAAAGTACTGCACCTGCGACGAGAGGCGTGCCCCTTTTCAGTTTGATCTGAAGTGCTGTTGTTGTCCGTCCCAATCCCACTGTCACTGGGAATAGTCTCCTCACTGTGGGACTCGCTGATAGGAGACAGGGTGACCTCCTTCACTGAAGCCCCCTCTGACAGGTGGGAGGGTGAATTAGCCAGAAGGCGAGGAGGAGAAAGTTTCCAACCCCCTGAGAGAAAGCCCCTGCCTGGTGGTTTAGAGGGCAGGGCTGAGATGGGCTGCAAACTGGGCATGGAGGCATCTGAGTGGCTGGCTCTTAGAGATGGAGCAGTAGAACTGGGAGATGAGGCGGAGGAAGGCACTGCGGGGTTCTCATAGAGACTGGTCATGGAGACAGATATCGGTGGCTTGTCCCTAGTGGTTTTTGGAAGAATGGAGCCTTGGGTTTCCGTTCTGGGTTTCCGTCCCCTCTTTTTACCAATGTAGATGGTTCCTCTTTTGCTGACATTTATCTGTTTTCCTAGTCGAGCCTCAATGGTGGATGCCATGGCACTCATAGCTGTTGTTACAGGAGCGGAGGATGACTTCAGACCCAGAGTGCCATTCTGATTTGATCCTGAAAGGATCTCATTCAGGATGCTCTGCATTTTCCCAAGCTTCACCTTGCTCACTGGCCGGGAGTAGCCCCTGCCACGCTTTAGTTTCAGACCGTTAGAACTGCCATTGGTCATTGGGGAGGCCATTTGCGCCAACGTGTTTAGTGGGTGCAATTTTCTCCTACGGTTTAGCCCTGCAGTGTTTTCCTGGGCTAGTGGGCTTGGGGGTGAAGTGGAGGTGCCTTCATGAATCGTCTCAACTGTTAGGAGTGGCTGTTTCTTGGGGCGTCCTCGTTTTCTCTTAATGGGAGCATGGACTGTTAGGCTGTCAGTGTTGGTGTAGAGTGGACTAGAGGGGGTGATTGGGAAAGCAGAGGGTGGATCTGCTAAGGTGGAGGGGCTACCCAGGTTGTCTCTCTGTGGTGAAGTAAGACTGGCATGGTTTTTAGCTTTCAGGTACGACCATCTGTCATTAGCCTTGGTTGGCCTGGAACTAGCTGCAGAGTTGGTGCTGTGGCTAGAGCTAGGACTCAGGTCCATTCTGGGTCTAGGGCTTGGACTAGGGCTAATATTAGCCCTAAATTTAGGGCTGGGGGTAGGACTGATGCTACCTCTAGAGCTGGGACTGGGGTTAGGGCTAGGGAGTCTGGCATTAGTGTTAAGACTGGGTTTGTTGATGTGATTGTAAACAGGCTCTCTGAGTTTAAGGGTATCTGTACCACTCTTAGGACGACCCACAGGGTTCTTTTTCACTCTGCTTGCACTCACATCTGAATCCTGGTCAGGCCCACTTATAACTGTCTCCCCTCTTTCTGCCCTCTCTCCTTTTTCTCTCTTGTCACCTTTATCTGTTCTCTCTGGTTTTTCTACCCTCTCTCCATTGCCATCAGCCTGGCTAGTGAGATGAGAATCTTTTTTGTGAGTCTCTATCTTATGTGCTACTTTGGGTTCTGGGGGGCCATTCTGGGGTTTCTCTGAAGTATCTAGAGTCTGTTGCTGTGATTGGTCCTCCACAGAAAATGGCTCATCAAAAGAAGGCCTCCTTCGTCGCTTTCTTCCTTTCCCTTCCTCTGTCAGCATGGGCATCCCTCTCTCCTCTTCATTTTCTCTCCTCCCAACAATTGTTTGCTCTTTTTCCTCCTTTCTCCTTTCCTCTCTCTCTTCATGTAACCACTCAGCCATTTCCTCTTGCCTGTACTTCTGCCTCTCCTCTGTACTACTTGGGCTCTCTGATCCTTCCTCTGGCTGCCTTCCCCAATGTGTATCAGCACTGTGGGGATTACAGAGCATCCTTTGGGAGTCCTTCCTGCCGTACTTCCTCTTGATGTTCCCAAAGAGCTGCTCACTGACCTCTTGCAAACCCTTTCCCCTGGAGAGATGTATAAAGAGAGATTACAACAATGAATAGACTAGAAGGAGAAAGAATTTCTTTTGCTTTTTACCAATACCACACAACCCGCACAGCTACTCTTTGTCCAATACAGTATTAACAGTGGACTGTACCTGCTCAGGGAGGTGAGGTTAAGAATGCTGGCATCTGTAACCACTGGCAGCTGCAGGTCTGGAGTTGGGGATCTCTGGGGTGAGGGACTTTGCGTTGCTGTTCGTGAGAAAGGTTGAGTTGAACTGAGCAAAGTACCTCTGCTGGTTCCTGCCAAGTCTCTGGTTGGCTCAGAGTCTGCAGGCTGGGTTGGGGATGAAGAGGTTTCTGTAGATTCAATCCAATCTGGACTGATTTGGTGTTGATGTGCATGAGTGTGCTGAAATTTCTGTGTGAGGGTGTGCTGTGTTTGCTGTGGGTGTGAGAGCGAGTGTGCGGGATGAAGGGAGCTGCGAAGCTGGTGTTTGGGCAAAGTGTGATCTCCCAGTAGTTGCAGAAGGCCTCCCTCTCTCTGCTCTGGCATCCTGAACTGGCGCTCATATGTCTGGGGACAACAGACAAGAGAATCACAGACTGGTTACTACAGACTGCAATCGAGTGGTGGCTTTATATAGCTGCAGAAACAGACAAATTATATGATAATGACAGTGTGATCACAAAACTATGGCTACTCTGCTTCCTGTTTTCATTGCATTAGAAAGATTTCATAAAGATAATACAAATGTAGCACAATAGCCAGTTTAGCAAACATTTTCACTTTGTCAGCACTTATTGAATCAGTTGAATTGTTGTGCTCCAATATGACATTCATCTCTTTCACAGCAGAACTGAAGGCTTTAATACATCTTTTGTGCAAGAGCAAACAGTGTGCAACAAAACAAAAGGCTTGTTTACAGAGCAATTAAATTCCTGTGGCAAGGATGTTGCATGCTGTGAGAGGGAGAGAGAGAGAGAGGGGGGGGGGGGGGGGGTCTGAATGCACGCAGTATGCACAGTAGCTTAACTAAGCCACATCCCTGCCCTAGATCCAGAATTATTTGCTACACATTGTCTTTATGTTGTTGACTTACAACCCCGCACCGTACTAATGAGTGAACTTTTTTTTTTTCTAGTGAGGAGCCCTAAATGTTAAGTCAGCCTTTACTTAGGACCCACTTTACAGTTGTAATGTGCATAACTGAATATGCAAGAGCTTGATATACTGTATTAGGCAAAATAACCCTGATTAATGGATCACTGCTGCATAATCAGTGTACTGCTGGAAGATGAGAAATAGAGCAGCGGATGGCCTTTGTGGTTTAGCCTGTTATTAACAGACTCAGTATGACGCAACAAGACACTGTTCTGCTGCGCTGCAGGGAGATGTAACCTAACCACAGGCCTGCCTCTAAGCATGTACACACAGACGTGCAAGTGCACACAGATTCACTCACATTTGTATACAGTTGATGTACATATTTCAAAGGCTTTACAAAGTCCTGGCATCATGTACAGAAGCACAAAATGCCAGTGCTTGAGCAGATGCTCTACATAAGCTACATATACACAGTCTCATTCACACAGAATGGAATAATGTTCTTTTAGTCAAGTGAATATGGTTGCATACCCTCTATCTTGAAATTTATAAATGTCTCAATGTGCCGTTCTCTCGTCAAACCCTCCTCGATCACTTTTTCTACCATCTACTGTTGGTAGACAAGTAGTGAGAGTTGTTTCCAGAGTCCCTGCAGAATCTGTTTATAGGCCAGACGCAAACAGCCCAAACTCACAAGTGCAAAATCCCACATGAACATAGAGAAGTACAACGCCACAGAATACGGTAGAAAACACTAACTGCACACACGCAAGCAAACACTGACGGGTGTAAATGATTAACAAAGCTAGCAAGTGCATGTACTCTCTCATTTATGACCCAAACGGAATGCTATGGTGCTCTCATTTGTGAGGTGTGTGTGCACGTGTACACAGTGACACCAGAGCAGAGACACCATGAGTCCACAGAGGGATAAGATGACAGACACCTGATACACACTTGCTTTCTCATTTAACCTGTCATAGAATACCTGCTGTTTCGGGTTAAAGGAGGGCACAGAAGACGGAGACAGACAGGAAGATTGGTGATGCTTTAAGTGAGACAGACAGACACGCAAACACACACACACACACACACAAAATATAAAATGCATCCTCCCACTAACCACAAAGCAACCACAGACAGATAATAAAGAAAAGAGGCATGGACACCTTTCCCACTAGAGATAGTAGAGCAAAAGGGAAGAAAAAGAAAAAAAAGAAAAGAAAATAGCACTCACTCCCCCGCCTCCCCCTTTCCGGCTGAGGCTGGGTTATATTGGCACCAGTTCAGCTTTTTGTTCTTAGTTTCCTCCCCTACTACCTCCCTCTCCCCCACCACCCCTCCTCCATGCCTCACTATGAGGCATTTCCAGGGAAAATGTACGAACTGTCTGATCCTCGTACAAGCAAACATAAATAGTGGTCATAAAGACTGAGCAATTCATGTCTGTGTTTTAGGCAACATAGTGCCGAAAAGTGCTGAAAGCACTCACCCCTGCCTTATCCTGACTAAGTTAATTATGACTGCTTATACAAAATTAACAGTTTTTTCATATATAATCAGCCAAATATTTTAAAACTCTGCACTTATAAGTTTGCATAGTTACATCAAAGCAACAGAGAAGAAAACACTGTTCTGATACACCTCTGATATCTCTTTTGTGGACAGACCATCATCTCCACGTGTTACTGCAGCCCTACAGCAGGGGGCATCGGTCAGGGAAAAGCACAAGCATGGACTCTGACCTTTATACTGCTTGCAAGCACAAGACCTGTAAGACTTCACCCTTTCCCACAATGTCCCTCATCTACAAGCCCCAACCAACCAAAGAAAGAGAACAATAACGATCAATTCATGTTTAATCCTCAACTCATCTGCTACCTTGGCTGGAGTTGTAGCTTCACAGCCAGATTGACAACCACGTCTAAGATTCCTTCCTCCGGGTCAGTTACCCTAAAGAAACTTGGGATTCAGGCAAACAAAAGCCCAACACCTGACTGCAGGCAGACATGGAGCTATACATTCCTTTCCAGTGGTGATGTAACCATCAGATAAGGTCGGAGCGCAGCAGCAGAGGAGGTCATGGATAATATGTGACTAAAAGCTGCAATCACCCAACAGAAAAGCACTTTGCAAATGAGTCAGCATATATTTACTGACAAACATGTCTGTGTTTAAAAGCATCACACTCAGCTGTAAATCGAGGTCTAGATGTAAAACATTGCATTCTTCTATTTTCCAGTTTGATGTGAGGAGAGGTGACGAGCTGAACTTCTTCCTCATGCGCACATGCAGACTGAGCACCCTGGCTGCACCATGACTCTGGGAAAAGAACACCCTAACCAGGCACACCCAAATCTCACAGCCTACCACACACATACACACATATACACCGAGCAAGCATATACACAAACTCCATGCCCAGACGCACACAAACACGCTGCCCTTCAAATAGTTTTTCGCAGCCTTTTATTTGGCTGCACGCCCAGTGGTTAGAGTGTTTCATTTTTCCCTGTGTATGGAACTGGGCAGCCTGTCCAGACAGACACACAAAGAGGGAGAGAGGGAGAAAGGGGAGGGAGGAGGGGGGTTACTAAAAGAATGAGAACTGCAGAAAGGGAGGGAAGAAGAGGAACAGCAGAAAAACAAGGAGAGGTGCCTGGACTCGTTTAGTGCTAGTTCTCTCTGAGACCTTATGATTGATATGATCCTGTCTTTTTCCTTCGCTCTCACCTTGTCACACACACGCTCTTGGTTTTGATACCATGTGATCCCCACCACCACCACCTCTGCCCATGTGGACTTGTGATCTCCCCCACCACCACCCCACCCCTCCTCAACTACTCTTCCTTTTCTTCTTCTTTTCTCTTTTCTGGAACTGACCATTCTCCTCCTGTGGGAACTACCACCCTCAACCCCCACACCACCCCTCTATGCCCGCTTCTCTCCAGATCCATTCAGAGCGCTGTTTCCCTGTGATCTGTGTTTCTGACAGCTCCATGAACACACACACACACACACACACACACACACACACAGCTCCTCTGCAAACAAACACCATGAATACTAACTGGGCTTTGTATCCACAGCACTTAAAACAGGGTAGGAAGAGGCGGGTGGGGTGAGGATGTGTATTGGGGAGGGGGGCAGAGAAAAGGAGGGTAAAGCCATGGAGGAGAAAAGAGGAGCCGTGGCACTGTGTTGATCTTGTGGCCACTCTCACAGACCCTCACTACCCCCCTTCATCCCCCTCATCCCTGTTTCTTGTTCCCTCGTTCTTCCCACCAGTTCTCCCGGGAATAAAGACTTCCATTCATGCGCCTGAGGAGACCCACAGCGGGAGAGAGAAAAGAGGGAGGAGAAATGGGTGGAAAGAGGAGGGGTTGTTCAAGGTGGGACAGTTTGTGGATGACTGGGATCAGACCCAGTGCCTAAAATTGTGTGTATGTGTGTGTTTGTGTATCTGTACAGTAAGTCTGTTTTCACTCAGCATGTTCTCCCTCAGCTGCATTACTATCTCAAATCTGGTGGCATCTGTGCCAGACAAAAGCAGCTTCTGGGAAAGTTTGGTGGGAAAGTTTGGAAACTGGGCACTGTACAAAACTTACACTAATGGACTAATTCTGTAATTCACAACAAGTTTAACCTAGAGCCACTGGAGTAGGAGAAAAGGCAACTAATCCTTCTACATGCTATTGTGCACCCTTCCTCTTGGGCAGTGCACTGTAGAGCAAGCATTCGATCTAAACTGCATTCAATCTTTAGATCACTGCAACACACAAGCCAGACTCAAAGCGCAGCAGTAGGTCTAAAGTAAAATACCCCCTCAATACATCCACAGCAGTAATCTTTCAGACTGGAGAGCTCCTAAAAATAGCATCAAAACACCAAAGAGACTCCTTGTTACACTCTCCTCAGACACGCTCAGAAGCTGATGACTCAATTTGAACAAAAGGCTCTGATTGGCTAGACCGAAGCATATTATTAGGGTGCAATTCGGGGGTTTTCACCCGCTCAGTAATGGCAGACACATTTACATACTACACAAAGTATACATCTAATCCCCACCATTAGCATTAATGTGTGCACAGGCATATGAGAGTCCTGCCAGTGAATAATGCAAAGAGCCGCATCAGAGTTGTTTCACAGCAATTATTAGAGCCATTATGTACCAATTGTTCCTTTTGTGAACTTCCACAAACAGTGATACAAATGTCAGTCAAGAAAAGACACACACAAGAACAAGCCTTCAGTTTCATAATGAGTCAATTCACTGCAATAGTGGTTGCATCTAATGGTGCAAATAAACTGCACACCGATACAGATGCATGCATCGCAATGAGAATAAAAATCTACAGAACCTGTTGTTTACATACTCTGTGCACCATATGACCCAATCGTAGCACATCTGTACAACAGGAAACAATTAACAGCAAATGAGCTGCTCTAAGGGATGACTTCCTGTGTGGAATGATGGGTAATTCAAGACAGAAGCTGTGCTGAGATTAAATACTTCCTCTTCGTGGTCTGTAACCGCAAAGCCCCACTTAGTTATTCACAAATAACTCTATCTATCTATCTATCTATCTATCTATGGACTTTGTGAGTGTGCTTCATGTAAATATCAGCACATTTACGTGGTAAACATATGGTCCTGCCATTGCAGTATTTTGTGTGTCATTGCAGATTACATACACTGCACAAACACCAACTGTACGATGACTGTCCAATGAGTACATGTGTAACCTAAAGAGAGGATAATTCTTTATTCACACATTTATTATTTACAGTGACATCAAAAGAGTGAGCCTACAAATATGCATAATTGGTTTAATATTTGTTTTCTTATTTTGTTTTGAACTCCTCCGCTCTTCATTTTCCTCACTAGAGTACAAGCATTCAACAGTCAAATCTAAGCTGCAGCTTCAGTTGAGTTTCACTTGCATGCACAACATCTTAACAAGCCTACACGTGAACTCAGAAACCTTGGAGAGTCAACAATTTGGATGTTCAAATGCCAAAACCTTACAAACTGTGGAATTCAATTGCTTAAAACATTTTTGGACTGTGCTGGGAGGAAAAAAGAAAGTTGGGCATTTGGACATAGTGACACTTTATAGTCTTCAAGGAATAAATCAACACTGGAAATAACCATTATTCAACACTGTTGGAGAGCAAAACTGTTTTCCAACAAGTGATGCTTGGAAACAGCTGTCAATGGAAGCATTGCAGCGTCGTGAAGAATGACGCTAGTCTCTGCACGCCAATTTTAAAACTTGTGAAGTGACAGTTTCATTGCTTAAGTCTCCAGGTTTCTGTGAATAACCCGAGTCCTCATATGATCTCAGAGTTGGAAGAGATGAGAGGAGAGACGGAGTTTGAGAGCCACTGTAATGACATCCTGAGTAACAGGGACAATGGGCAAAGTGAGACACAATAGTCTTAACCAATCAGACTGCCTGCCTCCCCTCAGGCCCCCTTTTTTGCCAACAATAATGCCTTTGTATGAGGCTGCACTCCGCTCGTGTGTTCAGAGACACACACAGACCAAAGCTCAGCATCCTACACTTTCTGAGACGGTCACAAAGAGAACTGGGTGAAGGAGAGCTGCACATTCAGAGCTGCGTGAAGGCATACAAAACTCGGCAAGAATCAGAGTGTGTGTGTTTTAACTAACAACCTGGCTTTGTGTGCATGTGTGCAAGTTTCTTTGCAGGCCTGGGCACATGACTGCAGCTGCCCCCTCGCTCCCTCGTCTAAACCAGCACCCCTCCTTACTGTGGGTGAGAGGTCACACGGAGTGGCATTCCTCTCGGTCTGAGAGCGAATGAGCTTTACACCGAGTAGAGGAAGCTGAGGGAAAGTCTGAGTGAGGTGGAAAACACAAGGGGTCAAAAACGCTCCAGAGCAGGACAGGTAAAAGATGAAAAGTGCAGGACATTCACAAGTGTGCGTTGCTGTGTTGATGTGCATGTGTCTGTGTGTGGTGAAATGAGGCAGTAAACAGAAAACCCTTGTGGCTTCTTCCTTGCTTCATAAACAGAGCTGTTTGTTTAGTCTGAGCTGCCCCGAGGGACCGACAGACAGACAGAAGGACAGGCAGACACATTTGTATCATTTATTCATGTCGGTATCCATACTTAAGAGACAGCAAGTGTAAATAAACAGCCAAACTACAGAGATTATTTTACAGAGCCTGGAGCAAAGACATGAAGAGCAGCAAAGAACAGGATTGGATGACGAGGAAAAATCTGTTTCTGAATGGACTTATTTGGATTTTTTAAAAACGTTTTACATAATAATACGTTTTCGGTTTCAAAAATATTTTTAAACTGTTGGAAAATTTGGTTTTATACGGCAGACACAGTTATTAAAGTGTTTATTGAAACCAGGAAAAATAGAGAGCCTGAATATTTCTAAAATATAAGCTTACATTTTAAAAATTCCCATAGCATCCTTTTTCTGTTTTCTAGCTTATCTGCTGTCTTAAAATAATATCTTATGTCAATAAAAGCTAAAAAGGGATACGCATATTTTATTATTTTTATGCACAAACTAGGGAAGTCAATTTATCAAGTAGTCTAACACTGAATATGAGACTTTCTATAAGCCGCTATCACATCATAGTTCCCACATTTTCTTACATGGTCAGTGGTCATATTCTCCAGGCAATGCTCAAGCTCTGGAATATGCATACATGAGAGCTACAGCATATACAGCATCCACTGCAACCGCTTTAACGCAGACCGTCTCATTTTCACACCGCAATGATGGAGTGATCAACAATTTTGTTTTGGAGTTGTCTCCAAGAGCATGTGCTTTGGTTGCAAGGGCAAGTTGACCCTTTTCGGTTTCTCTAAGTGACGTCTTATCAGAGGACACAGTTTGTTTCTCCTGGCCAGCAACACGTTCACAAAAATGCTTGGATTTGTTCGCTAAACTTTAACCATGATTGTTTTATGAACAAGGCCCCGAACAACACTGGCTTTCCAAGTGAAACTGAAAGGCTGTTCCACTGATAAAGGACATGAGTCTGAACCTCAAGTGGAATTTGAAACTGTTTCAGATAATATGAACATATCTCAAGTGTAAAAATGATGAAATGGGTATACTAAGTGAAAAGGGCGAAGAGATCTCTGTGATAATTCATTTGTTTAAACTGGAAGTACTACAGCCTCTACAACTGCTGAGAAACATGGAGTTACACAGCAGACATGATTTTTACTTATTTAACTGTCTACATCCTATCTAAATAAAAATCAAATAAGACTTTTTGCTGAATAGTTTCTAATGTTCATGTGAAATTATTGAATGGATGAATTATATTTGTACTGCATCAGATAAGGCTGATTGTTCCCAGTGTCTTTTTCCTTTTGCAATGGACAACAAGAGATGTGCCAAAGAGCATCAGAAATGCCTTTGTCATAAAACATCATTCCAACGGCTACAAGACCATCATTAAAGATCTGTTTATCTCATCTTTGTAAGATTATCAAGTAATTCTTCCAGCATATAGTGTTTGAAAGAAATTCAATGACAGAAGTCAAAGCTTAAAAGGATGGAATGTGGAAGAGAAAAAAAAACCCACAAGACATCTAAAGCACTTCAGGCTGACCTGGAGCAATCTGGAGTGCTGGTTTCAGCCTGTACCATACACTGCACTGAGCCTGGTAAGGCTCTATGAGTAAATAAAAAAGACAGAGCCAGCATTATTTTTTAAAGAGAAGCACAAAAGAGCCAGACTAGTGTTTGTAAAAGTATTCATAGCTTAGATGCAGTCTTAATGGGGCCTTTTTTTATGAACTGTAGAAACCAATGAAGAGTTCTTGGAGAATGCAGGACATCAATTTGTTTATGGACGACAACACTAAACCCATAAGGATGTTTTTGCTGCCTCTAATCCTGGAATTCTTGGCTGCATCAAAAGAAATGATTAAATGTAAATATTATTAAGCTTTTAGAGGAAATGTGTGACTCAGTGTCAGATAATTAGATCTGGAGTAAAGCTCTTGGGTATTTCAGGACAACAATGTGAAGCAAACATTCAACAGCACATCAGAATAGTTGAAAGACAAAAAGTTTGAAACGGGTCATTGATCCATCTAGAGCTACATCCCATTTATAACAACTGGAGAGAGTTGAAATCTGCCATCATTAAAAAGTCTCATGCCAAATTGAGAGGTATTGGGGGGAAAAACAGCAATTGATGGGCTGCAGAAACTGCCAGCAGGAAGGTGAAGGGAGCTTCTTTGTCTCAACAAGAGGAAAACACTGATGCTAGTCTTTTAGGTACTGAAAAGCTCATTTTGACCAGTACCACACTTTTACTCTTGGACTCTTGTATTTTTCTTTTAGACACACAAAAATGCACACACAGACCCCACACACACTCAGGCCTGCTCCAGACAGCTGATGGGGCCATCAGATTTCACTGACAAACGCACTTAGTGAGACATAGTGAAAGTCAATACTCTGCTCTTGCTTCTCCTTTTCTTTTTCTCCTCAACCCTGTTCCTGCTCTCCCTGCACCAAACGTTGCCCTCTGTTCCAGCTGAACCTCTTCTTAAAACCACAGGACACACGGCTTCTCATATACACACACGTACATGCTGACTAACCACAGAAGCATGATGGAGATAAAGTAGTCACCAGAGGCATGATGATAATGATGCTGTGACTCAACATCATCCACGACTCCAAAGGACTTCAAACATGGCAGCCCTCCAGATCATCCCACAGTGAAGTGAGTAACATCAACTGCTTTCCAAAAGACAAATCCAAGGCTGCATGGAGTCCATAAGAATCTCATGATATAGGTTTATGTCCGCACGTCTTTCACCTCATATATTTCTTTTATCAAATTTTGTGAAAATTTTATTTCAGACATTCATTACAATAAAAATTATTATAATCCTTAAGCCATCA
This sequence comes from Atherinomorus stipes, assembly GCA_023101725.1. Lineage (NCBI taxonomy): Eukaryota > Metazoa > Chordata > Actinopteri > Atheriniformes > Atherinidae > Atherinomorus > Atherinomorus stipes. The sequence goes on from JALJCO010006760.1 coordinate 1,817,741, forward strand.
TGATATTCTAGACTAGGGCTGTGCGGTATACCGGTTCATACCAAAAACCGGAGTTTATTTTCGTTATTTGTATTTTTTATTTACTGCTATACCAGTGAAAAGCCCAGACACAATCGGGAACAGCGGGGACGATTTCACTGCCGGACACAAACACCACAGCGCATGAAAAGCTGGTTAAAGCTGTCAAAGTGAAGCAAACCTTGTTTACCAGGAGGAACTAATTCCAAAAGAGGAGCCGCGTCTATGGTCTGGAAGTTTATCGTCTTTAAAAGATCGGATGTGGACCAAACAACTGTTTACAAATACTGTCGAGCAAAAGCGGCAACTGGCGTTAGTAACACTAGCAGCTAGCTTAGCCCACAAGACGGCTGTGGTAGCAAAAATGGCTTGGTCTGGGACTGGATATGAGAAAAAGAGCAAGAATATGCGAAAAAGAACGAGAAGCGATCGGATTACAATCATTTCACCACGACAAGGACATGATTCCCATAAATGACGAAGAGAAAGAAAAAAAAAAGGGAGAAAGAAAGGAAGAGTAATGTGCGGCAAAACGTCAGCAGTCAGATCAGAGTCGCAGGTTTGTAATAGGCAGTTTACAAAAAAAAAACGTTAAGCTGAATACAATGCTAATGCTAGCTTAACTGTTTGTGTACGTTTCAAGCAGACGCTCTGAGCTTTGCTGCATTCATTTTCAGCACCTCCACCTGGCAGTGAGTAAAGCACAAATTTCTTATCTGAAGTGGAGGTACGTGTCACTTGAGTTGCCTTATCGAACACCTGTCAGCGTTGTGTTTTTACCTGTGGGCAGAGGTGTGTCTGCCGCTCTCCTCACCTTCTGACTGTCTGCAGACTAGACTGCTGACTCCTATGGTGACTTAAAAACGCTGGTCGTATTTCCATCAGACGTACGAACGTCATCCTTGAGAACTTTGCAAATCCAAACCAGTTCCATATGACTAACGTTTAATATTTTTTTGGGAGCAACTCCTCACTTTCGTACTCTCGTTAGCAGCCGTGCTTGCTCTTGCTCACATATTTGGGAAAGAGGGGAGGGTCTAAACAAAGCAACACCATGCAGACTCACTTTAGCTTGCTCTGATTGGTTCATCTGTGTCTGTCATGTCAACATGAAGCTGACAAGCACGTGGTGTGATTGGGTAGAGAGGGAGAGAAAAAAACGTGGTGTAAACAGACACAGCCGCATTCAAATGGTTCTAAATCTTTGTGTTTTGGCAGATCGTCAGCACGTTCCAAACCTTCACGATCAATTATATATGTATATATATATATATATATATATATATATATATATATACAAAAAAAAGGGAATTGATAGAAAACAAAAAAATTAAAATGTTTAAAAAGTACACTACTTAGAAAAAAAAAATACATACTGTAAAATCGGTAGGATTTCTAAAAAAAAAAAACAGAGACATGAAAAATCTGCCATACTGCATCCAACAACAGTCCTGCATGTTCATTGCAAACTGGTTCCTGACTAAGCCATTGGCATTTATCTAAATGCAAGTGCCTTGGGTCTTCTTTGCTAAAATGCACCTTCAACCAGACTGGCTATTGTAGTCACCCTGCATCTGCCCAGAGAGGAACAGCAACCCACTGGGTCTGGACACAATAGTGAATGAATAGGGCCTGACCTTTTGGACGGATTGAGAAGATGGTATGTGTGTGTCTGATTGAGAAATTAGCTACAGTTCCAACCAAATGGTCAACACAAGAACACGCACGCACTCACATGCACCCGGACACCAAATCCAGCCCTCAGGGTAAGAAAGCAAAGGCCAGACTCCAGTTGTCTCAACCCTGACCCACTCGCACAAACAATACGGCAGACTCGCACATGCAGACATAGTGGCTTGCACAACTGCATTTCAGCTACCACCTCAGCTTTTGAATGTCCAGCGGGGTCAAAGTTCACCTCTTCTTCTGCTGCTGCCCTCCAGCTTTCCTTTGTGTGGCTGTGTGTGTTTGTGTGTGTGCATGTACATGTGCTCACTAGGAGTGACCTTGCAGAGTCATTCAATGTGGATATGCTGCAGCAAAGAGCGCTACCGCAGAGGTGATGAGTAAAGTCTTGCAAAATGTGTGATTATTATTCATTCATCAGTTTTACAGGGGCTCACCTCGCTGTTTGGGGACAATGTTAGCGAGTTATCATAATCTCAAATATTACATTTCAGCCAAAAGACTTGGTTTACGATCAGATTAAGGTTTGGTTGGACAAGTAGGGTGCATCTCTATCCAGATTGAAATATGACTGCTGTGTATCGGTAAGTGTGTGTGTGTGTGTGTGTGTTTGGCAGGTGAAAGACATGTGAACAGATTGTGTTTTGACTGGACTTTCTTAAGATTTGAGAGATAGCGCAGAGCAGATCAGAGGCTAGATGCTAAGAGGCATGTGTGTGTGTGTGTGTGTGTGTGTCGGTGTGTGTTTCAAGTGTGCATGGGGGTCAGACACAGATGGACAGCTGGTGTTTCTGTGGTGCTAAATCACTCACCCCTCCCCAGCTTGCATGCACACAAACACATTCACATGTCCCATCCCCCATCTACGATTGGGAAACGCCCCTTAAAGCATTTCAGTTTATACTCTCAAGGGCTGCACACCGAGGGCACACAAGCCGACACCAAAATGAAAGTTTGGTTATTCTAACCACAATGACAGACACCAGAAAAGGTTTAATATGACAGTCTGGTCAGGCCATATCAGAGGTGATCATTTCATATTCATACATATTCATAAATCAGTCAAGGATTGCTCTCTGTGGGTAAGCATGATGCATCACACACAAGCTGACACACACGCTCCAATTTTATGAGCTCATCAAGTCCCTTAGGTCACCAACCGCCATCTCAGACAGGGATAAAAAAGCTCACATCAAAAGGCCTACCATTTCACACACACACATGTGCACGTATTGCATGCACTCACACTTGGCGTGGTGACTGTGGCAGCATTAATTTCCCTGTGAATGCACTTGACTAACACATAATAATCCCAAACACTGCTGGGAGACCACCAAGCAACAACACACACACACATAGCCACGAGGACCACCAAGCAGAAGGGCTGTCAAGACAAGATAAGTGTGTATCTAGCGTCAAGCTTTTGGATGCACCCGCTAATACACACACATGAAAGCGCACACACATAAAACAACAACAACAACACACAGCCTGGCCTGGACTCCTGGAAAAGCTTGAGCTTATCTCTCCCCACAGATAGTGAAATGGATTAAGAGCCACATTTGGCACGTCCAGGGAACTGGACAGATAACCAGGAAAACACTCTCTAACTGCAATCACCGGTCGACATGATTTGTGTGTGTTTTTGTATGTGTGTGAGCAGGAGAGAAAGAGAGCACTTTAGTTAGTGCATGCTCCACCATGTGAAGGCATTGGACCAATAACTGTGGGCCTATCTGTTTGTGTGCATGAGGATGTGCATGTCTGGAGGAGTGATGCAGCAGTTGACCCGGGATCCAATCCATTAAAACACACACATTCATCTTCCAAACACACACAGCATGCCGAGACAAAGAGCTGCGTGTGAGAGGACGTTCAGCATGTGTGTGATGTCAGCTGGAGACAGAAAAGGGGAGCCCATCATATCCTGTTAATGTGTGTATGCGAGTCTGTTCCCTGACATGACGCACTTGCTCAATGACTCCCCTGGTTATAAATGCCTGCTATGAAGATGATAAAAGAGTGAGATTCCCTTTAAGACAAGGAAATTGCACCTTTTATTCCTCTCCTTTCAGGTCCTTCTCAATCATTTTCCACTGTCTATATAATAGATACAGTACTCAAAAATTTTCCTTAATGCTGGTAGTAAATAAAAAAGCCTTTTGTGTCATTACTGACCAGTGTATAATCACAAGTCCTAGTTATGAATCTATTAAATGTGATGCATTGCACTGTGGAATAATCCATGCCAGGAGCACTGCTGCCAGAACTATGTGGCACATCAACTTTGCACGGATTCAGTGCATGTGGTAAATATGGTGTACTGTACAAGCAAACAGAGTGTGATTTTATGTTTACATCCATTTCTAAGACAATGCAATCCTACTCTAGTCCACTTCCACCACTGAATTGGTAAACTGCAAGCAATTACATAACCCTCTATTTGCATATTCTCACATTCTCCAACTATGCAATGCAAGAACAGAGGATGAGTAGATTCACAACAGAGAATGACAAAAAAAAACACCATTTCCTCATCTTTGTACACGTTTGCCTTCTTATCGTCAGTCTGTCTCTCCCCTTCTCTGTCTATTAGAGTCAAATCTCTGTCCTAATGGGTTTCTATTGTATCCTGCCTCTCCCCCTCCTCTATTCACCACACTACCACACGCACATACACACTCCCTCTGAGGGGGCCCCTTAACCAGGCTCTCCATATGCCTGACCCCCACCTCCTTTCTCCTCCTCCTCCACCTCTTTTCACAACCCCCTTCTCCTTTCCCCTTCTCTTGCTCATACTCTGGCTTCTGCTCTGCTGCTGCTGCCCCACGCTGCCATCTGCTACAAGACAAGAGAGGCTGAAAGAGGAAGAAAACAGTGATGAAAAAGAGAGAGTGAAAAGAGGAAGACTTGAGGGAAGAAAAGATGGCAGGGACAAGTGTGGAAAGACAGACAGATAAAAAGATAAAGAGGGAGAGCGGGAAAGAGTAGATGTGGACACAATAAAGCAGAGAGTGGAGAGGCTGTCCATCTGCTCCCCACCTCACCTCCCCTCCTGACACACAGCCTCACATCCACCACAAAGAGAGTATTTAACCTCAACACACACACACACACACACACACACACATAGACACACACAGGAACGCAGAAAGAGAGGGAGACAGAGAGGCAGCCCAGCCTCCCTCTTTAACCCGTTACTCTCCAGTGAGCCAGCCTGTATTACACCCTTGGGGTGGCAGGTGATGGGTGGATGGAGGGAAAGGATGTTGGGGGGGTGGATTGGGGGTGATTGAGGGACAGAGCAGAGGGGATGAGGGGCTGAAACCGATCTGAATCAACATCAACACATTCTCCACTCCGCTTCCCTCCCCTCCATCAACCTCAAGTCTCAACAGACACCATCTTTCCTCCCGTCACTATGACAACCTCTGTCAATCATCATCAAGCAGTGGGCTTCCCAATTAAGGGCTGATGGCACCAGATTAGGAATGGCTCCCTAAACATAGGAGAGTTGGGTTCAGCTCACTCAGCTAACTAATGGATATAAACACTGAAAATTTTCTTTAGTAAACACGTATTTTCATGCTTTATTTACAGAATGATACAGACAGTCTGCTTTGTGGTGAGAGTACATATCCTGCGGATAACTAGCTGGAATTCTGGCTGGAGATTAAGCTGAATTCTGCCAACTACAAAGCAACAGCACCACATTTTCTTTCCAAGCAAATATTCCTATTGTTTGAAGGATGCCACAAACATAAACACAAAGCTATGGTTTCATCCTTGTTGGTTATGAATCTCCACTGTGTCATCAATTTAACGTCAACAAATGGCCACAAATAAATAAAGAAACAATGGATAACACAAAAAGCATGTTTAAATAAGATATTAGTGGCAAAATGAGTGGAGGTTTTTTTCTTCAATATTTTTTACCTCTACCTCTCAATTAACCTAATGGCCAGCCAACAGCCTCTGATTGGCTAAACATTATAATTCTCTTTGAGAAGATAGGAAAAAAATATTTTCTATTTTCATTTTTTTTGGGGGGGGGGGGGTGTTAGTGTGCAAAATCTGCCACGCACAAATTTCCCTTAGTTACAATTAATTTGACCAACATCCCCCAATTATTATCAGACTTCTGCGTCACACTGGCCCAAATCAAACTGTGACTACAGATAAAGCTTGTGACTGTTAAAAAAAAAAAAGAAAGAAAACAATCAAGGGGCCCAATTACCTCATGGGCCCCTTGAAGTTGAGTGGAAACCACAAGACCGTAGAACGACACAGCAAAACGCAACTCAGCACCATGTTGACAACATGACGCCTTTGGTCTTGCTGGGCCTGTTGAGCTCAGTGCCATTGAAATGACTGTCAGGTTTGGACACACACACCGCTGTGTAGGTCAACACACCCCGCAAACACTAGATTCCCCCAAGGACCTGTACATACACAGTGTCGCACACTCTGAAAACCAGTATAGTGAGTGAAGGGTGATGGAGGAGGAGGGTGAAGGCTGTGGCCCACAATGGCAGATTTCATTAAAGGAGAGGAGAGAAGGGGAGAGGAAACGAGAGATGAGGAGAGGGGAAAGGAAAGGTCTCTGTGTGTATGACCACAAATGGAGAGGGCAGACACCAGCTGTCACTTGCTTGTGTCAGCCCTATTCTCAGCTGCTATGTGTGTGTGTGTGTTGTGTTCGTGTGTGTATCAGTGTGTGATCTCGGTTCGAGTGGTTTCAATTACAGAGCAAACTTTGACTCTTTGTAACCAAACCGGGGAGGGAAGAAGAGATGGACGGAAACAGATTTTCACTCAAACTTACAAAAACTAATTTACATTACATCTAATTACACTCGTCCTAAATGCATAACAGGCAGCAAGAATTGTGTCTTACCCTTTTCCTAGGGGGTCCTCGTTCCTCGTCCTTTGGGCCCCGCCCTGCTCCTGCTCCGCCTCCTGTTCTCCCCTGCCGCCCCCCTTTCCCCTCTCCAATCGGAGGTCTTATGGTCATCCTGATCTCTGGTGGGCAAATATAGTTCTCAAGACTCTTGGGGGGCTTCTTGGTGCGCTTGGTGGTCTGTATCTTCAACTTTAGACTTCCTTCCTGGAAACTTGCTTCCTTGATGGAAAACTCCTGCTCCTCCATAAGCCCCTCCCCCTGCTCCTCTAAGCCCTCCCCCTCACTGACGCCACCATTAATCACATCATCACCGCGCACCAACCCAATGCCACCTGCTCCTAGCTGGTCCTCTCCATTTGGCCCCACCCTACCTCCCTGAAGGTCCGCCTCTTTGGGTCGGGCTGAGCCAACCAGATCCCTTGGCTCCATCCACGCTCCCGCCAGAGCCAATCAGGATCGGGGAAGCTGTGTCAGCCAGCCAATAGGAAAACAGAGATCAGTGGTCCGGTGGACTGGTTGGGTGTTGTCAATCAGCTACTGGGGTTGTGTTTGTTGTCCCACAGGAACACAGTGAAGCCAGGGACAGTCTGTGGGCAGAGCAGGTGAAAGACATGATTAGAGCATAAAATGGCACAGCATCTTGTCATCTCTACATCTTCCAGTCCACCACTACCTCTCAGCACAGGTTTGTTCACTGTCAACGGCATCGTTGTCTGTCTGCTAAACGAGAAGGCAAACATACATGATGCTCACAGAGTTGCAGAGCCCTGCTGCCTGGCTCTCACTTTTATTTTCTACCTCATAAAAATTTACTTTCGACTCCCACAATCACTTGCCATTTCTCTCTTGCTCCCTACGTCCCTCTCTCCAGCCATCCCTCCCATCCTTACGTGCTCCATCGCAGATCTGAAGCAGTCATGAAAAGCACCACAGTGATCAGTGCAAAATAAGACATTCCTCCTCTCTGCTCTAAAGCCTGGTTGAAGTTAGCCTGAGGAAACAAAACTGAAGAAAAAAAACTAACGAAGCTGACTTCTGTCCTTTTTTTTTCTTCTTTTCACCAGCGCAAGGAAGGAGGGAGGGAAACACAGGGGTGGTGGTGGGGGGGACGAAAGGCAGCATAGAAAGACGGAGGGAAGGAATCTAAATTCTTTCCCCAGATGTGGTTTACGAGCTGGTCTGGAAAAACCAGCGTCTGAACTGTTTTACACACGCATGCAGCAGCATTGCTACAGACATGCATAAAAAAAACCCTTATGCACATAAATACACATCCAAATGACAATGTTGCTGTCACGGAGAAGGCTGCTCTTCTGCAACCCACTGCTATTTAGAGAAGAAATTGTGTCGCCATTCCTTGCAGGATTGTTCTCTGTTTTGGATAATTGCACATGTTCATACTCACTTTCACATATACGCATATGTACACTTACACAAGCCAGCTCACACACAGGGATATAAACAGAAAGCAACCAAAACAAACACTGGACTACACTTCTCACTCCAGCTCCAGGGAATCCCATCAGTCAATATGACATGAGGCATGACTGAGCTGGAAGTGGGGAATGCTGTCTCACACGCTGAGCTTAGTTTGACACCATTTACACCAATGCGAATCCAGACTGGATCGCTATCTGTGAACATGACTCAAGTAAGAGCTTACAGCTTTCCTACAGACACATGAAAACCTCAGTATGTACACCAAACAATAACAATTGAATCCATCCATAATCCAACGCTTAGAAACCCTCTGACATGGTTCCTGTTGGCATTTTGTATTACCTGGATCTGCGTTCTCAGTTTGCCCTCCTGTACCAGCCACTGCTACTGTACAAACAGCTGATCCCCATCACAATACCCAGAAGGCCTCACAGCACATGCTTCCAGTGTGATTGAAAAATCATAATCCACAGTGGTATTTCCCCAAACTTGCCAGTGTAAGCCTGCACACAAACGGCGCCCAAGCCCAAGATCAAAGCCAGTGGCTGGTCATTTTACTTTTGCATAGTCTTACTTCTGCAAAGAAAGACTTGTTATTTCCGACAGATAGTGTTGAATCCTTAACGATGACAAGCATGCTTTCTAAGAGTGCCAGAAGTGATAAAAACATGGCAATTGAAAACACCACAGGGCAATTACCACAGATTATGAAACGCCTGTTTCAACAGCTCATAATCTTATCAAGAAGCTGGGAAACCGGGATGTGATATGCCACCTTGAAATGCAATGAGAGAAGTCTTTGAAGGATTGTTCTGACTGTGGACAAAATACAACTCAAGACATCTAAAGAGATTCTCGCTGACCTGGAGCAATCTGGAGTAGTGGTTTCAGTCTGGGCTGCAAAATGAGCCAAGTTGGACCCATGATAAGGAGAGCACTCCTTCTGACAGGGTAAGATTAAAGTTTGCAAAAAGATGGAAAAGTTTGTCTGTTTGCAGGTGACACAATAAAACCCACAGGAAAAAAGAGCACCCTAACTAAGGTAAAACATGGAGATGTTGTGTTACTGCTTTGCTGACCTTTGATACTGGAGGCCTTTAATATATTAAGTGACAAAATCAGAAAATTTCCAAGGAATTGGTAAATGTGCCATTCAGCAGAAAAAGTAGGTTTCAGGAGGGTTTTAGATCTTTCACCAGGACTTTAAACTTTCCATCAATGAGTGCTGATGTATAATCCTTTGAAAACCCTACTGTAGCTTACTTAATGAAAAAATGCAGCAAACTCTTATCATCCCATTTTACAGTTTACTGTTATTTTCTTTCGTGGTTGATCCTCAGAGTTTAAGAGCAAAGCTTTTTGGCAATCTGGATTCTCAGATGTCAGTCTCCTTTATTTATGTCTTCCACTAAACAGCCATCAAATCAGACTGTACACTGTATAACCACACAATGGCAAGAGATAAATCAATCAGTCACACTCATGCATAATAAAGCAGGCAAGTGTTCAGTTTGATAGATTAGTGATCTCAGGACTGATTTTCATAGCCTGCTTAAAGGAATAGAAACCACCAGCTTCCAGGAAGTTGGTGGGAAGCCCAAAAAACACTGGTGTGGTTGTTGAAAGCATGCAAGTATTTACATTTTTGCAGGAAAAACGTAGGATATTAAGACTAGACCTGGTTCAAACTGTATCTCACACAGCACCCACATGACCCTCTTTGGTCCTTCAGGAGACTCCCAGTCTCTAATGCCAGTGTGGTGACTCGTCCGAATGGCATGTGTGAAAGCCACCTTAGCAGTGGCACATACCACACATAGCACGTGACTGCGGACAATGACAGGAAAAAGAGACAGCTGCCAAACACAACGTGACGCACACAATCAAAAAGAAACTAAAAACTTCAGAGAAAAACACCCCATTGTGTGATGCTCCTATTAGTGCCCCATTACAACGATTACCCAGCGTGACAGCAGAATGGCGTTGTGCAAAAGTTCATCCCTCATTCTGGGCTGTAACTGCTTAAACTACTTTGCGGGGTTATGATTATTCCTCCTCCCTCCCTGCTCGATGCCCTAAGCGGTGTTAGAACTGTTACTGGCAGGCTGAGAGTTTATGTAAGGCTGACCCCTCCTTGGGCCTCCCTCACTTACTTAGCCTGAGCCTCACTGTCTCCTCTCTCCTCTCCCTCTCTCTCTCTTATACACACAAACACACACATACACACCTCAACGAGCCTCAAACAGCAGGCTGATTGTGAGAGGCCAGACTCACAGCATAAATAGCTTTATTATGTTCTCAAAACTGCCAGCACTAACCAGCTTCCCTCTCAAATAGCATAAGCTCGGTCCCTGTGCTGGATGTGAAAGGCTGCGGATAAGAACCTTGCAACATTTCGCTTTACCAACAATTAGAATAAAGCATTGGTAATGGAATACAGATGGACAGCAGAGAGATGGTGGATGATGCAGATACACAGACAAAACTGAGGGAAGAAAGGAGTGTGAATGAGGAACACGGAAAGAAAAGGGGTGAGAGGGATGGCAGCAGAAACACAACCTTTTAAGGCTGCATACCCAGCAGCTCAGGGCCTGAGGTGGACTCACAAATAGCTCATGCACACATGCAGGCAGATGCATGCACACACTTTTGCAGATTCAAAAGCATATCAATAATTTGCCTCCTTTTTTGTAGTGTGAGGACAGCAGAGGCACCACAGTCTGCGACTGTATGAGCATCTTCGTTTCTTTTATTAAAATGTTCATTTCTTTTTCTTTTATTCCAGCTCTCTAGCGAAGGTCTGTCACATGAAGCAATGTTTTTTAAAAAAGATCCAATCTTTGGTTTGGAGACTAATCAAACGGCATTGGCCCAGGACTTCTAGCACTCATACGTCCAGTGAGCTCAGAATGAATTAAAGAAAAAAGCTTTTTCTTTCTTCTGTTCTACATGATCACACAAGCATGTGTTCAGCTATAGGGCACCTAGAAGGACAATCATAAAACACCATGTGTTGGAACACCATAATTGAAAATAATGGCCTTAAAGCTGCTTCATGCAGGAGCGTGCGCATACATCCTCTAGACGAGCCAGATGCCAGGTAGCACTAAAACCATCCTCACCTAACTACCCCGCACAAGCAGATGAATGTTAAACCAGTTTAACTGCAGCAGAAGCCACAAAATGGCTGTCAGCAAAAACACCTCCCCTACTCCCCAACTGTCTTCCTCCTTCCCCTCATCCCCCCAACCTCTGTTCTCTCGCTCTCTCTCTCTCCTCTCTGTGCTACCTCTTTCCTTTACCCTCCACCTCCTCGCTCCCGCTCCCTCTTTCTGTGTGCTCTGCCAAAAGGTGCTCCAGTGCTGATATTCTGTTGAGAGAGCTTGCCAACAGTTAGATTTGTCCTTGGATCCTGTTCATATTCCTTCATCCCCCTCTCTCTGTGATCCTATTTCGACCCAAGGTATCCAGCTCAGAGGGGGATACACCTAATCGATTTCTCATGCTTTAATTTAAAGGTGGCATGGGCATCTTGTTACTTAACACGGAGCATAATAGCCTGCTTTCTAGTTTTACGCCACAAAATTGTTTCCAGGGGTGAGAGGAGCCAAAACTGCTAACAAGACAAGATCGATGAACCACCTCTATCATCCATCTCTCAACCTCACCTCTTCCTCATCCACCTGGTCTCTCACACACCTCTCTGACAGCTGCCTCTCCTCCTGTGCCCTTTATCACCCTGAGATCATTTCCACGATGTCAGTCCCACATATCCCAGAGATCTGACCATATCTCCACACTTTCCTTAACTAACTCAGGCTTGTCTGTTTATCTGCTGGTTCTCTGGTGGCGACTGAGGTTTCTGGGAGATGCTGATAACAACTGCACACCACCACTGACTTTCAACTCTAATGTTCCTCAGCAGGATCATCACATTTGGCCACACTTTATCTGACACATCATGTGAAAGCGATCAGCTATTGATAAACACAACCTGAGTGGAGTGGAGTGGTGCCGGCTTTCATCATGCCCACCACTACATGCAAAGTGGACACCACATGTGTACACTCTGGCATCTCTGCGCTGATGCTATGTAGGGATTTCTGGAAAAAGCAAAAAAGGAAACAGACCAAGCAATCGTGATTTCTCCTACAATATTTGACCCTCTCTGGCCTCTAGCTCCATCAGAACAAGAAGAAAATATCATTAAATCAAAAGCATCCATAAATTACAGCTTCATGTAACATGGGCAACCTGAAGAAGTGACAACCATCTGCTTGCCTGCATGTCACATGCTGTGGTGCTATGTGATGCACTATCAAACAACTTAAGATGCAGGAGGCTCACCCCTCTTAAAAAAAAGGAAAGGAAATAAAAAGCAATGATTGAGTTGATCCTTGATCAGTGGTGGACGATTCATCCCGCGAGCCTAATCAGCAGTTCAAGCTCAGAATTACCAAGGTATTACACAGAAATAATGGAAGGTGCGTGCCCGAGACACGCAGACAGCTATGTTTGAGGTGTCTACGTGCTTGAATCTGCGCGTTGTGGTGAGAGTATGATAACGTGTGCGAGCGCTAAGTCAAGCCCCCCACCCCCCTCTTTCTCCTCTCCTCCCCTCCCCTCCCTTTTGGCATGTGACTACAAGCAATTTCACATACTTGATTTATGGAGCAACAATGGCACAGGAAAAAAAAAAAAAAAAGGTGCATGACTGTCGGTAAAGGTGGCATGTAAACAGCCCACATGAAAAGCAGACAGCAGTTTCTAATCACAGCACAAACATGAACACGTTTACAGGAGAGGTGTGTTCAGGTGTGGAATGTGGCCAGTCAACCGGGGCTACTTACCCATGTCTAATGTTGTCACACAGCCGGCTCTAACGTGTGAATATTTCATCAAGATCATTTACAATCCATTTAGCCTAGACACATTTTACACGGCGACGGAAGGGATGACAGCCTCCCGGGGAGCTGTCAAACGGTGCCGGAATATATATTTATATATAGTTATATTTTTCTTTTGACAGAAAACCCCGGGGAAAATGGCGTCAGCAGCGCTTTGGGGAGAAAAATAGGATTTGCAGTCGATCTGATGATAGAATCAAGGTAGCCACACCGGCGCAAACAGGGGGGAAAAAATCCAGTCGGAAACTTGTCGGTCGTGTCCAGTTCCTCGCAGAAATAAGACCTTCAGAGGCTCCAGCGGATGGAGTTGCGTTGTGGAGAGCCGCGGCGGTGCAGAGTGCGTGTCCGATGCCTTGCGGGATCGTTGGTTACTCGGGGAGCTGCACAGCGCTGAGATCCCTCGCAAATCCGCTACTCGGCTGTAGGGGAGGAGGAGGGGGGAGCAGGACTAATACTGCAGTCAAAACAAGCAGCCCGCATCCGACTACAAGCCCAAATCCAGCGGGGAAATTTCAGCGACAGGACCGCGCTTTCAGCCGTCAGTGCAGCAGACCGAGGAGCCGAGGCAGGAGACCGTGGTCTGGGTCGCTTTTGGTTCCCGGCTGCACAGGATCAGGGTTTTTTCTCTCTATGCGCGTGTGCCTCTCTCTTTCTCTCTGCTTTTCCGATCGGTGAATGTCAGGTCCCGAAGCTTGGTGTCTGGTAATGATCTCACCCAGCAGACTGAAAGCTGTGGCCAAGCCGAGCAGATCAGTGGAGAGGAGAGGAGGAGCGACATCGCCTCCATCTGGCAGCAAGAAAGCTCAGCACGTCCCTTTTTCCAGCCTCCCCCTGTCATGTCCTAAGGGACAGCTCATACAGGCATGGTGTTATTTTAAATTAATGCATGTAGGGAAAGCAACATCTGGCAAAGGCTTGTTCTGTTGACTGAGACGTTGCTGTTAGAGGAAAATGTTTTCTACCTTTTTAGGTGCGTGCTTGCCGCGGGTGAGACACTGAACCAATGTTTTCACCTTTAACACAAAATAAAATTGAAAAAGTGTCATATAAATACATTCAGATGTTTGGTTTTTTAATGCTATAATTGATTGAAATACCAAAAATATTTACCAGCTTTCTATGACATGGGTAGCGACATTTTCTTCTGGTGCAATTTATTCTTGTCATAGCAAGAAAAGCAAAAATGGAATTGATAATCATTTATTAGTGATGCCACGCTTTCCAGTGAGCTAGCAAACACAACATCAGAGCCTCTGACACACCTTTACATTTCCGACATATTTATGTCAAACTGTTCAAGGTTACTAAGGTCTGTGATTTCACAAGTAGAAAACCTCTGTTTGAAAATCCATTGAACATCTCCATGTAAAATGTGGTGCAATTCATTTTTATGGTTTTTATGTAAACAAAAAGAACAATTTTTAGACATTAACATATTTACATATATTTAGATCCGCTTCCAGGAAACGTTGAATGCTGTGTTAGATGTATATGAAATAGCATGAAATCATATGAGAAGTATGATATTTCTGTTGTTAATTTAGAATTATGCAAAGAAAATATATTTTTCAAAGGTTGAAAGCGAGAACTTACCACCAAGATATTTTTGTCAATGAATGGAAGAAGCAAAAGAGAAAGGCACTGATAAAAAAATGATCACACCTAATAAAACATCTCATGGCTTATTATGTTAAGTACCACTGACTGAATCTTTCAGAAAAGATACAAAGGGAAAAAATGTGTTTTCAATATGGAAATTGGCATCTTTAACATGTGTGGTACACAATAGCTATATGAACAACTGAGAGTATCGCTGAAATGATTTGTATGCATGAAATAAGACTAAAAAAAAAATCTCAACTGGCCTCTTAAAGATCTTTGGGACCTGCAATAAAAACAGATACAACAGATATCATTGGAATCATTGCAAAGCTCAGGAAAGTACCTTGTCAGTTAACACAGGTGAAATGCATGTTAACATTCTCCTATGGAAAGAAAAGGCCCCATTGCAATTTTCCTGTTGTAAAGAGCTTGAGGTTGAAGATCTGCCCGCTTCAGTGAGCACCTTCACCTGGATGAATTAGGCAACACCGTGAGGATCATATTTTTCATGTTTCAAGGGTCTTCAACACTATTTAGCCTGTACTGTTACGTGAAAAACTCCAAATGGATACCTCCACACACATAAATTTATGACTACCTAGCAAACCACAGTTGGGTATACATCAGACAAAAATTAGTGAGACTGAAAGGTTGTGTGTCTGAGATGATGGTCAGCAGCACAGAAGCACCACGAGGGACTGTACTCGCACCATTTCTCCTCACTCTGTATACCTCGGACTGCCAATACAACTCTGAGACCTGTCATCTGCAGAAATATCTGATGTCTTTGCAGTTGTTGGAAGTATCAGTGATGGACAAGAAGCTGACCACAGAGAACTGGTCGGTCAATTTGTAACACAGTGCAGCAACAATCCCATCATCTTGAAAACCAACAAAACAAAAGAGAAGCTTGTTGACTTCAGGAGGAACAGGAGTAATCAAAGCACTGTTTACATGCTGGAAGGAGAGGTGGAAGTAGTGGAGGAATACAAATACCACGGCGTTGAGTTGGAAAACAGACTCGACTGGAAATGCAAAACAGAGTTATCTTCAAGAAGGAGCAGAGCAAACTGTACTTCATGAGGAAGCTAACCTCACTCTGAACCAAGATGTCGCATATATCTTCAGTAAGAAACTGATTAAGTAATCCGGCTCTGTGCTGGAGACTCATGGGATTGTACTGGCTTTCCTGCCTGTAGTCCCCCCATCCCCCCTCCAGAACAAGAGATAGAACAAGAGAGAGAGAGAAAGAAAAAAGATTTTAATTAAAAAAAAACCTTTAACATTACAAATTCTCGCTGGTATGAAAAAAAAATCATTTTTTGTTTAACTTGAAAATGAGTTTATAACTAAGGTGCAGCAGAAATGAAGCCTCCTGCTCTGGGCTTGACTTAATCTAATGAAGCAAACTGAAATTCTTTTATTAAAATCACAGAAACTGGTTCCTGAGGATGAAAAGGAGAGGGAGCTCCTGGTTTGTTACCAGGGCATAGTGGGCATCTAGAATGGTATGTGGGAGCATTAGTCCACATGCCATGTGTGACTCGCACATCTGTGAAGACACCTTTAATAATAAATGATGTTTCCATGTTGTGGAGCAACATGTTCTGCATTTCAACCAGCCTCTTTTTCACTGAGGGACACTGGTTATTTCACCTTGACAAAAACAAATGATATTCTTCAGCTATTATAGCTGAAATTTTCACAGCAGAAATCGTCCAGCATCATACGAACCAGACTAGATCTTATAGAAAATCACAACAAATAAAAGGCAAAATAACAACATTAATTTAGGTAACAGATCATCACTGGAGAGTTTTAATAGACAGAAAATAATTTAGATAGATTCTATAATTCTATAATATAATATATCCTGTGCCGTAACAAATCCCATCTAATATTTTAATGCTTACACTCTGGGGTATTTTGGCATTAAATATTTTGCAAACCTCTGAGCTAACCTATAAATAAAGTTTATCACCTTTATCTTCATAGGAAATGGTTTGCAGAAAGCATTGCTCCTGGAATGACTGGTGATGACGTGATCTGGCAAGCCGGGCTTTTTTTTTTTTTTTCCAATTCAACTTGTGTGCCCAGTGTGTCAGAAGCTGACATACCACATGTCATTGACACATTTTATTCAGGGTAAAACAACGTGGGTGTGTGCGTGGGGTTGAGTGGGAGAATGGTGGCAGTTTAAAGTGGCTCTGTTAATGTGGGTGGGTGTGGGTTTGTGCATGAGAGCTGGTGCTTTCCCCCTAATATGTCAAACTGCAGGATGGAAAACTCACACCAACCAGCCAGGAACAAGTCGCAGTTGTTCCAACAGTTCATCGCTGTCAGAAGTTAGTCTCCATGCAAAACCTGACCTTCCTTACATGGAAAACATTCTTTAACATTAACAAGCTATGCAAATGATGTCAGGTGGCCTTTCTGTTGCAGTGCCCCACTGCTGCCAGTTATTTCTCTCCTGCCTTGTGCGAGTGTTTATTTGTGAGTATATTGTATATGCAGAGCAGCCACAAAGGGATATTTCATTGATGGGGTTGGTGATTGTACATACTCAGTAGCATTGCGCCAGTCATTTCCAAAATTGTGGTTGAACATCTGCATAGTTGTCAGCAGTGTATGCTGTTACTTTTCACTTCCTGCGTTGAGATACATCAGATTCATGAATATCTAGTTTGTGAGTGTATGTTGTTAGGAGTATGTATGATTGCTTATTCAGTGGGAATGTTTCATAGCCATTTTGCATTTCTTTTGCTCTCTTTATTGCCATGTACTTTCTGCACGTGTGTATTTTTCTGGATTTACTATAGCTTCAGTTTTAATTTGGTGAATTTAATATTCAGTTGAAAATAATCATGCAGAAATAGCAATACAGACCTCAGTTCTAACCCCTTTATTATTTCAGAGCCCCAGGGCCTAGAAGTAAAATTTGATTTAGTTGCTCAAATATAGTCATACAAGAAAAAGAAGAACATGGAAAAACCGAAAAAAAAAAGAAAAAAACCCGTTAAATTAGGCTTAGAGGTGTTATCTCACTTTAATAATGTGTTTAATTTGAGTGAAAACGGGGCCCTTTTGGTTATTTTCTGGAAGAAAAACATAAATTGACTCTAGACTAAATTTAAAATAGCTATTTTGTGTGTGTATGTTCACGTTCATTGATCTGGGATATGTGCAAGAGCACAAAGAGACCCCTGAGATTGAGGGGTCAACAGCTGCTCCCTAACAACCAATCAATTCCAGTGTATCAGTAGAAATTACACTCAGGCACACACATACTCACGAGCACATAAAGACAGCACTCTGTTCTCAAATCTGTTGCCATGGATACCAGATACAGGAGGCCAAGAGGGAGCAGTTTTCCAGCTTAAACTGTAAATATTGAATTATTATTGGGAGGGAAGAGACAGCAGTGCAGGGCAACGTTCCTGCCTGAATGATCTAAATATCTGGATAATCCTTTCATCTCTATTCACCGCTACAGGAAATCTGGTGCATCATTCATCGTTCACCAGGTTCAGCATAAAAACATCAATCGGTCTCAGTGATCCAGCCATTTATCTAAGTCTCTATTACAGACTGAGAGCTGTCCCCATTCCTTCATCTCTCCTCTCCTTTCTTGTGTGGAGGATCTTCATTTCCTCAAGTGGGATTCAAAGTGAATGCTTCCTTTTTCTTGATGCGTAATGCATGCGAGTCATTTTAAACATTCAAACCACTTTACCAAATGCTGAAGCTTTTATGTGGCAACATTTCCTCTGCGGTTCAGTCAATGGGGAGAGAGGAGAGTGGAAGACTGTGGGGAAGAAGTGAAGAAGAAATTAGTTAACAATTAATAAATGCTTTAAGTGGGGCCACTGGAGAGAAACGTTAAGAGGAAAATCAAAGATGACTGAAGGTGAATGTCAATAATTGCTTTGCTGCCTCTATGAATAATATAAGCAGCGCAGTCAGCAGAGATGAAATAATACGAACACACTGATATTAATAACAAAGCTGCAGCACTTGACTGCGCTGGGGAAAGAGAGTCAACGTGCCAACCTTGAGCTGACATTGCGAGCGGCAGAGACTCACGTTCAATCAATGAGGGGGCTTTTCTCAGGGAGTCCACTAATCTCACAGGGCAGCTGAGGGTTCATCAGAGCTGAGAGACCCCTGGGACTGACAGAGGTAATGGGGTTAGCGGAGACAGACGGAGAGGAGTGTGTACATGTGTGTGTGCAGGAGGAAAGGTCTTTGCTGTGAGCAAGGCGGTGAATACTTGCGAAGAAGCACAGGCTGCATACTTGTGTATTGCAGATAGAATTGTGCATAACAAAATTAGGAGTGTGTGTGTGTGCATCCATCAGAAGGTGCGAGGGCCATGCTGATAGAATGGGAAGTTAATGGGACGTGTGACGAGGCTGATTACTGAGGCCTCAGTGATCTGGCAGGGTTAATGAAGTAAATGGCTTCTTGGATAACACACCACTGGGGCCATCTCAGCTCCTGATACACACAGACAAATCAGAATGGACTCTTCTACTATTTCCCTTCCAAAGACGACTGTCTTGAACACCTCGCTGCCCTTAGTTGCATAAGAAAAATTCAGTGTTCTCATGGCAACATGGTTTTTAATCAGTCCTGAGGCACTTTTCACATTTCCTCTGTCTGTCTGTCATTTCACATCCCTGTGGCACATCTTCTGCTGGGAAATACAAGACAATATAAGATACAGGACAAACAGCAGGCTACTTCCAGCTGTTCGTTAAAACGGAGCTGCTAAGAACAGTTTATGAACTCTGAAGGCGAGTGACCATGTGTAGTTTGCAGGTGCCATCAAACTAGATAAACAAATGGGAGAAACTGAGGTATTGCAAGACCTTGTTGTCTGTTTGGAGCTGAGATGGAGATTATTTTCCAGAGAGTGGTAATGATGTCTGAGAGGAGATGCAGACCAGAACAAAACAACAATCAGAATGGAACAAAAACAACAACAAAGCCATCCTAAAAGCAGTTGACTGTAGACTCCCTGCTGGCTCTGCCTATGTGAAGAGATGACACTGCACCCATCCCCCTGCTACTTATAAGAACATTATCATAATGTTGGCTCTGTTTGAGCTGAGCTATAGAATGGGCTCATTTTGAAGTCAGCCACAAACCCTGGTGTGTACTGATGCGTCAAACGCTTTAGGAAGACAGTGGAGAAAAAAACAAAAAACTTCCCTAATATTCAGTCTGACAGCTCTGGTATCTAACAATGCAACGCTGGACTGACAGTGACTTAATGAAGCTCTGCGTTGGTTGTAAACACACTGCAACAAGGAAGATAATGATTGCCCTCTGCGTTCTTATTGTCTCATGACGACAGAAATCTGCAATGAAAGAAAAGTTTCTTTGCTGCTGAGGACAGTGCAGGGTAGATGTCTGGAAATAAGTCAGCAGTCAAGTTTCATAAATGTGGGCTCCAACCCTGGATTGTCTGATATTCTGCAGATGGGGGCAAAAAAAAAAAGCCCACAAGCAACAGATTAAGAGTGTCTGCATTTAATAAACCCTTGAATAATGAATAATTGGTTCTGAGAATCGGATGATGTTTGTCACAGCTTTTGTGAACCTTCACACCTCAAACATCCACCCTACAACATCCTGTTGTGTTACAACCGAGCATGTGGTCAGATACAGCTGCATCTGTATGTATATGGGTGTGTATGCCGATGAGAAATAGTCAGAAAGAGAGACAAAGAGGAAAACTCCCCAGATTAGAGAGCGCTGCCAATTCCCCTGAGACGATGTGAGTAAAAAGAAAACAGAAATGTAAAGCAGGTGCATGAAACAACACTGACTCCAATCGAGCTGAATCATTCGTGGCTTTCACACTTAATGAGAGCAAAGTTTGTTTTCAGCTTTAAAATGAAGAAGGAAGTGCGTATATCAGAATTTATTGTGAAATGAAGCCATTAATAACCAAATAGGAAAGGAAAATATATAGAGAGCAGTTGTCATCAATTTGAGACATGTTTGACATAAACTTGAACTTTCTGACAGTTTTCTTAGTGAAAATCCACTTCCACTTAAGATTTCACACTTCTGTTGCTCTTTTAGGGGCTCAGCTTCAACGTTTTGAGGCGATATGCTTGGTTTGTGGGCGGTGGTGGCTTAAAACAAATCTGACTGTCATTTGTGAGTGTGCATTACAACACTCAAGAGTTATAGTAACAGTATGTGTGAAGCACAAGATACAAAGAGGAAATTTGATAAAGGGGTAACAAGATTTTTAAAAATCCTCTGCGGGGGCCCACTAGACAGCCTCCCCCTTACTTTATTATAGCTGTACAGTGTCTGAAGCAGTCATATACCACATGCACGCTTCAGCACACAACAAAGAAAAAGACACCTGGCCTGCATTTGTTGTTTACTGTACATTGTGTGAATACTGTCCCTTCTAAAGCTGCTTCCCAGCAGCAGGATGTGGTGGTGCGACATGTCCTCGCTCAACAACACCCACTTCCTATGAGTTTGATAAACAGCTTTGTGGTTTCACTCGCCTCCTGCCCGTCAAACAGGGGTGTATACACACGCATATACTGTACACACAGCTCAACAGCATCACCATCTGCTAATGTGACATATAAGCAGAGTGAGTTACTGTGTGCAGTGTTACCCGTCATGAGATTTACTGTGACAAACTGTGTAAGCACTACCAGAATCACTTATGTCTCTCATCATCCGCTGCCTCACCGAGAGGCTGAGGGGAGCGAGCACAAGTGTGCCCTCAAATCATATCAGAATTAAACAACATCAATATGTCACATTTGTTTAAGAGCTACCGATGTAAGTGGGTCTGAGTTATGTCCATCACTGGACAGTAATGTTCCACATTAAAGCCCACCTTTGTGTCCCTAAAGGAAGATGGCAAACTGGCAGTTAAGACTGGGGAGCTTGCCTTCTCTCGTGTGGGAGGGGATAGATTGTAAAGATATAATGTATATGGGTTTTATGTTTGCAGGCATGTGTAAGTTAATTGCAACTGCACTTTTGTGTCATTAAAAGACTATTTAAAAGTCAAATTTCTCTTCTCTTTTCTTCTCCGTTAGTTTCTCTATCCCTCTCCTTTGCATGGTTGCATGGGGACAAACTGTCAGTCACATCTGTGAGCTGTCAGACTATAAATGTGCATACATGTGAGGGGGAATGAGGGGTGTATTAGGCCTGCTGATCCTTCACACTGCTCTTGTCAAACTTAACATTAAAATGAAAGTCAGTGGTGAGTGTGCAGTATCCATGTGTGTGCGTGTGTGTGTGTCAGTTAGCGGGTGTGAATGTGGGCATGTGAGGCAGGAGACAAGGAGGGTCAAAGGAGAGGAGCCATGCCTAATCCTGTGGGATGTGAGGGTATCTTACTGTGAATGGAGATGGGATGTAGAGATGTGCTCAGTGGTGCATGGATCACAAAACCTTTCTAACTGACAGAAGAGACTCTCAGGGGACCAATGTCAAAACTGGGAGGAGCAAAAATAAAGGAGAAAAGGCAAACTGAGAAAAATAATACTGCATATTGCATCATTCAAGTAAAATATTAGATAAGGGAGATATAGATACGATCTGAGTTCATATTTATATTTCTTTAATTGATAAACATATCTGCCTTTGAAGAATTAATAAGATTAGCTTAAAGTATTTTAAAACAGCAAAATATATGATGAGAATTTTGTGGCGTTAGTAAAAGCCTGACAGACTACCTGTACTAATTATAACTTAAACAGTGATACAGATTACGTTCTATAATCAGAGATGCTAGTGCTGCTATCAATGACTTCATACTTGTTTTTGTTTTGTATATTTTATTTATTCATATGGCATTTTTTAACACAACAAGCTGACAAAATTGTCTGAGAAGATTAAAACAAATGAAGCTTTTGGGGGAAAAATCACAAAAAAACTAAACTGATTTAAAGCTAAATTTATAGCATGTCACATGTTGCTATTTTCACATTTTTAAAAGCACTTTGTGTAGTGTTTGAGCTCGAAAAACACTATAAATATTGCTGGGTGGATTACATCAACAGCCATAAATGTGTGCAATTATTTCCATGGATTATGCCATAGAAATCTGAACCAAACGTGCACAAATCAAAAACGAAATATAACTGTGTCCTCTACCCTGTTTTGTTCTCAGTACTGGAGCAGTTAAACCGATAGGTGGTGCTGTTGGTCAGTCTAAAGCCTGCTGGATGACCCGGAAACAGTCCCGAGTGGGACTTTTAACAAGGCAGGAAGCGTCTGACTGTTATTGTTAGCTAACATGGCGCTTGATGTAAAAACTAGAGCCAAGCGATACGAGAAACTAGATTTCCTCGGAGAGGGCCAGGTAAGACGGAGTTCTGTTTGAATTATTTTTAACGATGGCTTTGTTTGTGATCACGTTTTTTCCCCAGTTATGTACATTGCATTACAGCTAGCTAAGAAGCGTTAGCTGGTTGCTAATGTCAACAAAGCGTCGCTGCGGCATGCTTTTCATGCTTACAACAGAAGTGATGAACATTAAGTCTTTGTCTTACCCCTCTTTTTTTCTTCAGTTTGCCACAGTGTACAAAGCCAGGGATAAAGTGACTGACACAATAGTTGCTATTAAAAAGGTACATGCAGTTCATATAGTTTTGAACTTGGCTGTAAATTGAATACTATGATGACCAACACAAAACTTGTATCTTTTTGGTTCTATCAGATTAAAGTTGGCCACAGAACTGAGGCTAAAGATGGTAAGTGCCTACTACCTCTGTGGTCCATACATGTTCGTCACACAGTACAGATTATGTTAGTTTAACTAATTATTTGTAGGGATAAATCGGACTGCTCTTAGAGAAATCAAGCTGCTGCAGGAGCTGCATCATCCAAACATCATTGGGGTAGTTATGTATTTAAACCTTATATAAGCATTACCATGTTTTGATGCAACTGGTATTTTTAATTTAACCACATGTCATTGTGCTCTGTGTTAAAGCTGTTGGATGCATTTGGACATAAATCAAACATCAGCCTGGTGTTTGATTTCATGGAAACAGACCTAGAGGTGAGGACTGACTTATTGTTGGATAATGCTGGGCTGCTTTTTCCTCTCTTGCTGAACTATCTGCTCACATTACACTTGTACAGCAAATTAACTTCCATAAAACTCCTTCGTGAGATTTTTCCTTCCTTCCCTACTTTTTTATTTATTTATTTAAATTATCCAAAATATTATTATTTATGTAATTGCTATTTCTCTCAATTATACAATTTAACAGCAGTGTGTGCACATTTCTGTTGTTGTTGTTTTTTTGTTTTTTTTTTTTTTCTGTTTATCATGAGCATCAATGAAGATGATTTTTTTTTACCAATTTAAGCAAGTTTCTGAATACTTGGAAAACAACAGCTAATTTTTTGTCTAATGGGTTTCCTTGTCAGTCAACCTCACAATCTCTACAGCAGGGTTGCTTTGTGTTTTTTTTGTTGTTGTTGTTTGTTAGTTTTGTTTACTTTCCAACTCTACTCCAGGGAGTAAATGGTCAGACCACAGGGGTCCTGTGTTAGCGACAAGAGGTTAGATGGTAATCACACATTGCAGGTTATGTGACGTGTGATTACATAATGACACTTCTACATCTACATGTTATATAGATGTTAAGAGTTAAAATTATTCAATGTAAATTATTGTCAGAGCGTTTTAAATGGAGAACGGGGGAGAAAATCTCAATATTAACTTTTAAATCAAGCTCTTTTGGGGGGGGTCATCATCGTTGATTGCCATACAACAGTATAGTCAAAATCTTACAAATACGACCATTATCTCATGAGTACATGATATCGAACAGTTTACTATTTTAGTTTGACACTCTAAGTTGGTCAAAAACTTTAAAATTTTGCTACATTAATGTTGTGCTACATAACTCAGAAATGTGTGTGGCAGCTGTGTTTTTGTTTTGTTTTTTAATTCATGTTCGGCTACTAGTGCTGTGAATGGCTAAGCAGAAAAAAAGAATGAGCAAAAGATGGACAACTGTGACTGTAACAAAAATGGAAAAGTAAGCCATGCTCTGTAAATTCATCAAGTCATTTATATCTTAGTCCACCCCCTGTTTTCTCTTTATCATTGTCTTTCCTGAGCAGTTTCTCTCCTAAACCAGTCTCCAGATGGGCACCCTCCTCTCATACATCAGATCTCAACAGAGCGATCCAAAACAAGATAAACATGCTTTCTATAAAAATCAATATCACTCTGCTCTTGGCTCTCAGAATGAAATTATACCATTAGCGGCTGAGATGTCAGATGAGAACGAAAGTCACGAGAAAAAAAAATATGACGTTTATCTTATTTACTGGTGCTGAGAGACTATTTTTAGACCCACATGCTTACTTGTGGTTGTATGATCTCATTAGCTACAGATGTTGGTTGTTTTTCTGCCTGTAATATAACATAGCTGGACACCGTTCCTAGTGTTTTCAGAGGTGGTGGAACCGTTGGGGTTCTTGGTGTGATGTTGAGTCTTAACTTCTCTGTCTTCTTTGATCCATCTGTTTCCACTGCCTCAAGTATGTCCTTTTTTACTTTAGTCATGTCATCTGCTCAGATAGTTGCAAAGTTCATTTTGAATGTTTTGCCTGCTGTTCTGTGAAAGTATGAGGTAATCATAAAAAATGATTTGTTATCAGATACCCTGCTTTCTTTAGACTCTTGGTTTTTCTTTTGTTTTTGTAAAGGTTATAATCAAAGACACTAGCTTGGTTTTGACTCCAGCCAACATCAAAGCCTACATCCTCATGACTTTACAGGGATTAGAGTATATGCACCAACACTGGGTCCTACACAGGGTAAGAACACTAATACACTACATGCACACACTGGATATGTACACACATACTTCATAATGCATATTTTGCTTTTATTTATGTCCAGGATCTAAAACCCAATAATCTGCTGTTAGATGGGAACGGAGTGTTGAAGTTGGCTGACTTTGGTTTGGCCAAAGCTTTTGGCAGCCCCAACAGAGTCTACACACATCAAGTTGTTACCAGGTCTGAACTTTTGTAATAATGCAGATACAAATTAATGAATGAATTTAAGAAATGCAGATTAAGAGATTTCTAAATATCCATTCAGACAAC
The DNA here is from genome assembly GCA_023101725.1 of Atherinomorus stipes. NCBI lineage: Eukaryota > Metazoa > Chordata > Actinopteri > Atheriniformes > Atherinidae > Atherinomorus > Atherinomorus stipes. The sequence goes on from JALJCO010006760.1 coordinate 1,843,430, forward strand.
AAACTAAAAGTGTACTTTTTTTAAATGAATGCAGGCCCATAAAGAAGTAAACAGTAGAAAAATGTTAGTGTTGATCCAGTATTTTACATAAATACATTTTTAATAGAAGGGAGCCAAATTTACTGGCTTTGTGGTTTCAAAATATTGATTTCTTTCCCCAGGTGGTATCGCTCACCTGAGCTTTTGTTTGGTGCCAGGATGTACGGTGTGGGCGTTGACATGTGGGCAGTGGGATGTATCTTGGCAGAATTGCTGCTCCGGGTACATTAACTTAAATCAGATATAAGTTTGTTTTTTTGCTTGTTTTTTTTCATTCATTTCATTTTATATTAAACAAGATTTTGTTATTTCACTTTCCATGCTAATGTTCTCCTTTACCGTAGATACCTTTCCTTGCTGGAGACTCGGATCTTGACCAGCTAACGAAAATCTTTGAGGCTCTTGGAACACCTACAGAGGAGACATGGCCTGTTGGTATCTATTTTTAACAGTTAAAACTGTCATTATTTAGTTCGGGAGTGAAGATTGTTGCCAATATTTATTTGTCAAATGTCTCTACAGGGAATGAGTAGTCTACCAGACTACGTGTCCTTCAAAATATTTCCAGGCACACCTCTGGAACACATATTTAGCGCAGCTGGTGACGATTTACTTGAGCTACTGCAGGGCCTCTTTACCTTTAATCCCTCATCAAGGACCACAGCTACTCGGGTAATGAACATACTGAGGCACAGAAGTTACTCATACTTGCATATTAGTGGGCTAATTCTTCCAAAGCTACTTTTAAAGGCAAGAAAGAAAATTATGTCTTGTAATTTGAAATCTGTCCTGTTAATTGTTTTAATAAAAGATGTCTTATAGCTTTTTTGTAAATTTGCGTGTCAAATTTGGTCTGTTGCCAAGTTTTGACATTTGTGATGTGATGCCCTGCCCCTTCTTTTTATAATTGATCAACTTCTTAAAATTCTTTTATTTTCATTTACGAAAAAAAGCACAAGTGCCTGTCTGCAGGTGCCATGTTAATACTGTTGTCCTTTGTTCTCCAGGCTTTAAAGATGAAGTACTTCAGTAATCGGCCGGCTCCAACTCCTGGTCCCCAGCTCCCTCAACCAAACTGCTCAGCTGAGGCTTTGAAGGAAAAGGAAACAGTTGGGCTCAAAAGAAAAATAGAGGGCCTGGAGACAAGTAATGGCAATTTACTGGCTCATATTCGCATTATAAGTCCATAAGAGCTAAGTTTATCCTCGATCGCCAAAGTTCACACTGATCTCAGTTTGTTTTTGTGCCCTTCAGTAAATAAAGCCATTCAGTAATATCTTCATTAATTTGTTTATGCTAGGGGGTATCAAACTCATTTTTGTTCAGGGGCCACATACAGCACAATTTCATCTCAAGTAAAAGACCAATAAACAAATTGCATAGTTGCCTATTAATAGCAAAAACTCAGTTTCCCCTTTTTTTTTAAGTGGAAAGAACTACAAAAATATTATCAAGATGTTTATATTGAATAAACAATCCATTTAGAAAACAAATTATAAACAACCTCAAAGTTCTTGAGAAAAATTACTGAAATTTTAACAGATTTTGTCTCAGATTATTTAAAATTGCATCTCACGTTACATGTAACAGTGGATCTACAAATTGGAAAACATTTAATTGCAAATATTTGAAACTCAAAAATGCAGCATTTCACATGATTAGAGTAAAATTTCAAGAGCTAGAAGTTGTTTTAAATGTACAAACCAGTACTTTTCCACGTGTGTAGTGATCCTGACCACTTAAGTGACTCGTCTCATTAAGCAAACTTGAGTGAGATATATTAAGCAAGACATAAAATGTATTAGTAATTAGTAAAGATGTACCGATCCAGTGTTTTTCCAATACGATACCTGGGCCGAGCGTATCAGCCGATACCGATCCTGTACAGTTGAATGAATGACCCGTATACCTTGCCATGTGAGTCATGGCATCAGGCTTATTAAAAGAAGAAAAAAAAAACAGATGTAAATGTACCTATTATTTATTAATGAATAAAGTTTACATAAGCATAAAGAAATAACTCTTCTCTACACAGCTTAATGATGTAAGCCACGTTGCAAACATAGAATTGAAGTGACTAGATCGGTGTAACTGTATCGCTGTGTATAAAATTATTGATCAAATAGAAAGAAATGACTGGATCAGAATGCTGGATCGGCCTCATTCATCTGATATCCAATCTGGCTAATTAGTCAGTATTTGAGCCAATATCCGATCCAGGTATCAGATCGGTGCATTACTAGTTATTAGTCATGTTATATTAGTTAACCCTGCTTTAAACATTAGTTTAAACATAAAATGGACATGGACAAATTACACATTGCAGTTAGCTTCTTTTCCTTCATGATATTTTTTTTTTTTTCTAAAAATTGGCAGCTCGTATCCAGTCAATTTCACATTTACCAAATTCATCCAGTGAGCCAGATTGGACCCATTGGTGGGGCCAGTTTTGGCGCCCAGACTGTATGTTTGACACCTCAGGTTTATGCAGTTATTTAAGCAGTAAAAATGGGAGTTTTCTGCAACACTTTTTTTTTTTTTTAATTTAGAGAGGAGGTGGCTATTTTTGCATCTCAGCCAGACCCAGAATGTCATGAAGCATGTTGTGAATTTTTGCTTGGTAAACTGTTCTAGTTCTCGTGCACTCTAAGGTTATAAATCTAATATACCACTGGAGTGAAGCTAGCACTTCAGTGGGTGTTGGCCATACCTAAAATTAGATATTCAGAAACTGCACACAGTTTAGTGGATGGTGGGAAGGTATGTTTTGGAAAAGTAGAGCCTTGGTGTTTCTGGGAGGTTCAAAGCCATCACATTTCCTCCTGTGGTTTGGAAAATATCTGGCTTTGACTGTTGGCTGTTTTCTACTCCACTATGTTAAAGTAACTCTCATTACAGTAGATGAAATTTTCCACAGATCATTGCTTGTTTTGTAAGTGTTTTATAGAAACACCATGCGGACGTGGTATTCAGAGATGAATGTTGTCTTTTTAAGTGCTTTTAAAAACTGTAACAAATCTTGTTTGTATGTTTACAGCTGTGACAAAGAAGAAACTCGTTTTCTGACCAGATGGTACCTGATAAGAGCGGCGCATGGCTCAGCTTCTGCATTACTCAGGACTATCAACTGGAATGAAATGAAGTCCGAAACCTTCTGAGGCTGACTCAGATGGCTTGAAGACTTTTTAGAAGTTGTAGCCGTGGGGATTGCGCCCCAAGGTTAGCATGGAATATCCTCGGTGTTATGTCCAGCAACTGATGTGCAGCGGAGACCGTTTATGGTCAGTAGTTTGGCTTTGGTTTTTCACTGATACCTAAAATACAGGAGCCTGTTGGAATATTTTTATTTATGAGACTTGGGAAGAAAACAACTAAATACCAAGGCTGATTTATTTCATGTAGATGCATTTTTATTTTTTGTATCTAAAACCAATAAATTGTGCAAGTGCACATATGATTGTTGTTGTTGTGGCTTTGTCTCCAGCTCTTCCACTGTGTTGTGTGGACATATTACCAATCTCTGTGACAGCTTGTCTCCTTGTTAGTTCTTAATCCACACAGTAACAGCCAGTCAGTCCACAGAGAACAGACTGATTTCATAGTATTTGCAGATAATTTTTTTTTTTCTTTTTTTTTTTTACTTGGGGTGTTTTTTTAAGTCGAGAGGGGGTTCTGTATAAGACAGAAGTCCTGCTTGAATAGACAGGATGACCCTACAGGCTTGATAGTGACATAGGACTCTGTGCCACTGGATGCATTTCCCTCTATGTCCTTTCTCTTAAACTCCACTGTGATCTGACACAATCCGACATGTCAGAGTCTTGATGCTGTGGAAGGCACTGCGCTGTCCTTTTGGTTTCCTGTCAAACAGGATCAGATTAAAGAAGATGATGAGGGAACAGGATGAGATAAGTCTGTCTTTCACGAGAGAGCGAGTCTTAATGTTTAATCATGCCTTTTCTTATTCCGGTGTGGACTTATATTTGATAAAATGCCATCTGCTTCAGCAATTGCAGTGATAAACATACAATTATACTTCTCAGAAAAAATAAAGGGAACACTTGAGACAACACATCTAGATCTTGATTTAACCCACGAAGGTCTGGATTCAGAATCATACTGAAAAAAAAGTGGAAAAGATTAGAGGACACGCTGAACCAACTTCTGTAGAAATTCCTCAAGACAATTAAAAATGAGGCTCAGAAGTATGAGTGGCCTCCACGTTCCTGTATGCTTGGAGATCTGGATCAGGACATCAGTCAACCCTGTAGACTGTGTGACATGGTGGCGATGGATGGAACAAGACATGATGTCCTACAGGTGCTCAATTTGATCCAAATCAACTTTACTTATATGGCACGTTTCATGCATAAAAACAATACAAAGTGCTTCACATAATAAAACAATTTACATCAAAATACTGGATGGAATGGACAAAAACAAAATAGACTCACGCATACCCACCCATGACCCTACAATTATGCCCACTCCCACCCCATACCCCATTAGCCCTTTTAAATACCACCCTGTCACAGAAGAATAACAGTTAAAAGAAAGAAACATGGCTTGGTACCAGGTGAGGAAACGATATCCAAGGGGTCCATCTACCCCCAAGAGCCACCCCCACCTACAGCCATCCAGGTCACCACTATGGGAGCCCCCCAGGTCCGGGCAGACAGGCCCCCCGCCACCACCGCGAGGCTGGAGGCTGGAGGTCATATTGTACAGTCAGAAAGTAGAAATCCTACCGTGTTTTTTAATCTGCCTGCCATGTACCTGCAGAGGAGCTGTGCTAATTAAATTCAGCTGGTGTAGTGATTGGGCGGCTGTAGCTCAGGTGGAAGAGCAGTTGTCTTTCAACCAGAGGGTCAGGAGATCAATTCCAGGCTTCCCTAGACTACATGCCAAAGTGTCCTTGGGCAAGATGCCGAACCCCAAGTTGCCTCCCGATGTGCCTATCGGGGTTTGAATGTGTGTATGATTGTGTGTGTGACTGGGTGAATGTGATATGAAGTCTAAAGCACTTTGAGCGGTTAGTATGACTGGAAAAGCACTGTGTAATTACAGTCCATTTACCATTGTTTGAAAAAACTGCCAAACAGGATTTCTACTTCTTTTGACTCCTCTGAAGTTGTAGGCTCTGACAGCACTCCTCCTGTTCCTCCTTTCACAAAGGAGCAGATAGCAGCACTGCTGCTGGGTTGCTGTCTTACAGCCCCCTCTATGTCTTTTAGTTTACTGGGTTATCTCCTGGTATCTCGTCCATATCTTTGGCACTTTGCTGGTAGACACAACCAACCTTTTTGCCACAGCACACACTGATGTGCCATCTTGGATGAAGTGCACTACCTGATCAACTTCTGTGTGTTGCAGTCACCACCTCATGTTACCTCTAGTGGTGAGGGCACTGGCAAATGCAAACAAGACCAAGAATCAGTCAGAAAAGATGAAGACAGGGAGACTGTGGCCACCACCTGCAGGACTATTCCTTTGTATTCCTAGAGGTTGTCTTGCTAATTGCCTCTTAGTTCCACCTGTTGTCTGTGTCATTTACTGAACAGCAGACAACTGATTCACAATCAGTGTTACTTCCTAACTTAAAGCCAGCCTTTAAATGACATGGTAATGATCATAGGTTCCCCCTTGTTTTTCTCAGTATATGTCACTGGGGTAAAAAAAAAAAAAAAAAAAATCCCAAACAACTTCACTTTACAAGCCACTTGTTTCAGTCGTTTTTGTTTTGTCTTAGGCAGAGAGCCTTGAATTGGAGATTCAGAGAGAATGATTCATTTAGATTTCATGAATAGCCACAATACAGCACTAAGAAGGGATACAATGACTTTGGCTGCTAACTGGAAGCAGGGAGTGAGCAAGCCATGTGACAGTTTTGGCAAACCGCAGTAGGCTACAGGCAGAGAAAGCAGTAGCTGTCTTATCAGGGCAGGCCATGTCAAGGCCACTTCTGAACTCGACACATGGTTGCCATCATACTGTTGCTAGTCATGTGAATTTGTAGAAAATGAAACTTGTGTGTGATTCAGCAAGATGCACCTGTGTGGGGAACTGAAATGGGATGATTAATACAGCAGAATTCAAGCAGAATTTCCTCTTTTTGTACAGAAAATATTTCTGTAGCCTATTTCATGTATCATTGAATGATTAAAAAAAAAAAAAAAAAAACTATTCGCAAGTGGGCAACAGTGAAGATAGGCAAGTATTCTTCATATTTCTTATACCCAATGATTGGACAACTGATTGGCCTCCTGGCACAGGTTCAACTTTCCAGTGTTAGATGCCTCCCTTGGACAATGTTACTGTTAAAACTATTTAAAGAATGACAAAACACAAAGAGCAACTCCAGAAAGAAGACGAGTGACTATAAAAAGGTCAAATAGAGATTAAATAAACATAAAGAAGAACAGATCAAAACTCTTCACATGTAGCCTGTACAGTATGTTCTGTCTTGAGTTGATGTGATGCCTTCATTTCTTGCTTTTCAGAGTCAGGATGAAATATAAAGCAGAAGCACAATGTTTGTTGTAAGTATTACACTGTGACTTTAAATAAAACTGCATCTTCATCCTGAAAAAGACTTCCACAGCTTTGATGTCTCAACTAGCTTTTGATGCTCTCTGGGGAAGCAGCGCGCGACGTGCTGTGGGAGGAGAGACGGAGGGGGGAGGAGGAGATCCAGCCGCGGCCAGGCAGGCAGGCAGCAGGCGGGTGGACGACAGAGCCGTTGAAAAGGAGGAGCGGGTCGTTCATCGTGTTGTGGTGATTTTGTGTAGAAGAGGAAGAAATTCACCTAAACCCCCTGATTTTGTCTTCCCTCCGGCGTGGATTTTACCCGTTTCGTCCCGGCAGAATGTGTACTCCGTGCTGTATCTCGCAGGTGAGAACAATAGCCGCGCACACTTTCAGCGTGTTTGCATTGTTGTTCAACAAACGCTTCAGTGGAGCGTCTGCTGCGTCCAGACGCTGACGGTTATTACAGTTTTGTTGAACGGTTTACAAGAATATTTGTCACCTTTTTGCATCTAATGTGGGTCTACAGTTATCTGTGTCGCGGTAATTTCTACTGCCAGTTACCGTCACTAACTCGCAGCATGGAAAAAGGATAATTCCTTCTCTAAACCAGATAAATAACTTCAATGTAAGTAACGTCAAAAACGTACTAGGACAAAGCGAGACCAAGGCAAGCTACATCGAGCTGACATCAAAAGTAATCTATCTGAATGTTAACGGTAAAACATTCCGGGTTGACAGCGTTTTCTTCCATAAAGACATGAGATAATGATGTATGCGTCATGGTTATTTTCTTTCTAGTTGTCCTGTCTTTTAAAGAACATCCTATAGTCCCACTTGGCTTCTTTCAAGTCTCAAGTATATTCATCCTCCTACAATAATGAGCATAATAATTAGATAAGGCCTACTGTTTTTGTTTCCCTGAGATGAATTAGGTCACCAGTTTGTGTGGAAGTAAGCAATTTAATCTCTCAAAAGGGACAGGTATGAGGTATATCTGTAAGCTTGAGTTTTCTTTTCTCTCTCTCCTTTTTTTTCCCCTAAGATTGTTTTTGACCACTGCTGAGCTGGTCAGAGCAGGAATTTAATTACACATGCACATCCCTCATCTAAGGGGGGGTCACTTCCATTTCCTGTTCTTTTCAAGGCCTGAGAATGATGGAAACGGGGCGAGATTAAGAGAAAATGAAGGGCAAACAATGAGATCATTTGTGTGTTGCCGTGCGTGTAGTGTGCTAATCCCAGTCACTGACACCCTATTTAGATGGTCATAGTCTCTAATTATTTGTATACTTCTAATTAGCTTTTTACATGTGGATATAAGCAACACACTTGAGGTTTAGAAAGGCCCAAGCTGATGTGTGGTCTGTTAATTTCCTCCTTGGCTTTAAGGTAGAAATTAGAAGAGGGTTGGCATTGTTTGGGTTGAATTTAAAGAGAGGAGCGGGCGAGGAGTTGGAGCAGCTCGCTTGTAATTTCTCAGTGGGATCAGTGACATATACCATGTTGGGCTGTTTAAAGCGGTGGGGGGTCGGCCTCAGATTAACACTAAATGTTGCCCAAAGTGTATTAAGTGTTGGCCAGGACTGGAACCATATGGGTGCCTGTAAGGAGTACAAATGGCATGGCACTAATGAAGTCAGGAGGATGGTAGATGTGTTGAATCTGCAAGCATCCTTCCTGATGAAGCATCATTGAGTAAAAAAAAAAAGAAGATAGCATTTCAGACTTTCAGAAACTTGGCTCTTGTGGATAATTAAGATTTTGTTTTGCATCTCTTCTTCAGAATCCTTTATTTGTCTCCCATGTTTTGCGTTTTCTCTCTGTCATCATTTCTGTCTCGTAAAATAACCTAAACAGTTAAAATTTTTAATATGGTTTGGTCATTTATTATCGATAGTAATTTTATTATCTAATTGTTCATTTCCATTCTACAATCAGCTTGTTGTAGGTTTAATGTGTTAAAAAGAGCAGTGCCACTTATAAAAAAAAAGATGTCTTTATCAAGTGGCAGCTTGCAGACATTTGGCAGGGTCTGCAATGCAACAGTGGAGGTAAATGTTCTATCAGCAGGTGTTGATAATCTGTTAAGCTATAGCCTTCCCACCACACATTAGTGTTGGTCCATTTCGATGGAAAAGAAAAAAAAAATCTTGGCTGGTCACATGATTAGAATTACTGGCCAACATTGCATATGACACGTCTGGTATTTTCAACTTCCCTTCGGGAATTCTGCTGTGATCAGCAGGAGCAGGAGTTTTTCCCACAGGGACATGACTGGCAATCCTTCATCCCTTTATCTCCCTCTTTACTATCACACAGCTCTGTCTCTCTTGACTGTTAAGTCAGGAGGGCTGTGCAAGAGTTGAAGGTGCTGATTTAACTGTGAAATCCCTGCAATATGCCATTTTTATTTTTAGTCTTTCTCTGCCACTGAAGCCTCGTACTTGTAAAAGAAAATCCACTTTGAGGAAGTGAAATAGGCCCCGTTCCAGCTTAAACGCAACACAATGATGTATTAGCCTATATCTGTTGATCTGATATTGTTTTGTAATCTATAGTCTTCTTGTGTTTGTTGGTTTGTTTCTTTTGTCTGCTGAAATTGTCAGATCACTGCCCTCATTTTTCTGCTCTTTACTGTTCCTCAGCTCTCCTTTTTTCTTTTCTTTTCACTCCGCTGGACTAAAGTTTTTTGCAGTTGGTTGTAGCCAGGGGCTATATTTGCCCAGAGAGAAGCAAAGACCATTGTGTATAGGAAACAGAGCATTGATACATTTTGCTGTGTGTCCAGCTGCCTAGCTGTTTACACAATGGAGGATCTGTCAGTCACAGTGTAAGCAAGAATGGAGAAGGTCTAACTTGAATGAGAAAGATCCTGTTTTGTGTTCTATTGTCATAGTTAAAGATTTTTATTTTACTGGACTCATGTTTTTTTTTTCCTTCTTTCTTTCACTTTCCCCTGAGCTAGCTTGCTGTGACTGCCTTCAACATAGTATTGTTGTAATATGAGATAAGGTGTGTCTGCAGTTTCATCTGAGCCTTTGGTCTGCCATGATTCACTGAACTCAACTCAATCTAATGGTAGCTGGCACTGTGTTAAAAGCATAATTATCTTCCACGATGTAGGACAGGGAGTAACGAGATGTGCTAAACTAAAGGCCGGTCATGTTGTTTTTAAAGCGCCCGAGTCCTTTGCGAGTTATTTTGACTCATTTATTCCAGAGAAAACTGTTTGCTGTCGGGTGTGTCTGCTGTGTCTCCTACTTTTGATAAACATTTTTCTACGCCCGGCAGTTTCCTCATCCTGCTGTTGGTATTCCTCTCAGATTTTGTCCGATGACCGTGCGCTCACTCCCCAAACATGTATGTGTGTTGGTGGATTGACTTGCTGAAGGAGAAATTCTTTAACTAGCTTTGTATGTGACCTCCTGATTATATTTGCTGAGTGTACTGTAATAGAGTGACCTATTTTTGTGGCAGGGCTGTTTGCATTGCGTAGGCAGTTGTCTGTATGGCTACATGCTACACTGTTTACCCTTGTGGCTTTGACTGAGGTAACTTCCATTTCCTTCCCACTAAATGTTTAAATCCCTTTCATCACCACAGTGACGTGGGGGGACGATTATAAGGGGTTGGAGATTTAAGTTAACATGATAATTATCAACAGCTCTCATAAACTAGACTGTGCAGCATTTGTTTGTTTGCAGTTTTCTACACCGGTGTACTCTTAGTGGTGATTCTGATTTCTGAATGTGTGCTTTTTATAAGGATGGGATGACATAGTCTTTGTTCTCACCCAGAAAACCGCTGAAAGGTAACCAAGCATCGGAGAGTAAGTGGCAAAAGGGTAAAGGGCAACCAAAGAGAACAAAGAACGGGTGTAGAGGAGAAAATAAGAGAAAAAGGACAAAAGATGACGACAATAAGCCCCTAACAGGATGGGGGAGGATTTGAGATGAAGAGTGAAACATAGCTTTAAGCTCAGAGAGAACAAGAGTTTGTGTTGTGAGAATCCAGACTTAACTCAGGTCATGCACATGAAGAACTTGTTTTGAAGGAAGGAGATTCTGTGGATGGATAGTGAGAGAAGTATGACACGCCGCCGGGAGGCTGCTGTTGATATGTAGGTCGGGGCATACACTGCAGACACGCCAACCACCTGTCATTATGCTGGTGGGGCTGGCGGGTAGGTTTTAGCGTGGGTTACCATGGATACTCTTTCTGTATCTGTCTGTGTGCAGTGGAATTCCTGAAGACATTCCCCTCTCCTGGGTCCCCCCCCTTCCCTCTGTCAGCTCTGCTTGGCCCCTTCTCTGTGTGCAGTCCGCTGGTGCAACACCCCCTAACTAATGAAATCTAAACACCCTCACAACTTAAATTGTTCTGTCTTTCCTACTTTCTTGCAGTCTGTTGTGGTTAATTAATCGGCCATTGGTAGAGACATGAGAGCACAGCAGAGACAAAGGAAACGGCTTATCCCGTTAAGCTGTGTGCAGTCAAATTGAGACCAGAAGGAACATGCATAAAATCAAGGTTACACGTTTGTAAAAGCATTAAATCAGATCTTGTACATTTGGCCGTTGCTTTCATAATGGACATCTTTTGTAGTTGGAAGGAGTGGTTCCAATTCAGCAACACTTCTCTCTGCTCTATTAGGGAACTAGTTGGAAACATTTGGTCTGGTTTTACATGAGAATCTCTGCTGGAAAAATAACAGTCTGCTTTAAGCCCCAGAAAGAGAATGCTACAGTTGATTTGAACTTGGAAGGCAAAAAAACCCCCACAGAATAAGTCAGTTGTCCAGGACAGACACTCTGGGAAACCTTTGGGCAGAGCCAGTAAAGAAGCAGTCATGTGGACAGAGATAGACATATTAATCCTATCCTTGTGTTTGTGCGCTTTTAATGTTATGCTGAGTGGCATCTGGAGCACAAGCAGGTCACAGTTGACATTGTTGTACACTGAGAAACACACTTGCACAATGTTGCTTATACTGTAGTAAGTAAGGATAAACTGGCCGATATTTTAGGTCAATACTTGCATTTTTTGATGGTATCAGCATTGGCCAATCCGTCTGTTGTCTTGCCCAATAGGGCTGCACAATTAATTGTTAAAAAAATTGCGATCTCAATAAACACATAATGTGATCTCATTTCTACCCACAACGATTCTGAAGCATTTTTAATCACGAGCTGCATCATGAATAAAAGTTTCCATTCTTTCCGGATTTTTTTCAAGCGCCCTCAAATGCAGCACTGCTGTTGCCTCTGACCAATGGTAAAGAACTACAACTACTGTGTGCATCTGCCAAAGAAGTGCGCCAACAAAGCTCTTTTGCAAACAGTATGTAATTTTGAACTACCTTTTGAATATATATATTTTTTATGTTAAAGTTTATTTGTGTAATAAAAACTTTGGGGGACAAAAAAATTGTGCCAGAGAATCATGATCTCAATTTCAAGCAAAGAAATCATGATTCACATTTTTCCCAGAATTGTGCTGCCCTATTGGCCAATCAATATCACGATATATTGAGCAGTTCACCTTGGTAATGAATGATAGACAATAACCGTGTCTCAAACCGCACACTTGCCCTAGTGCACTGAAATTCAGTGCGTAGTGCGCACTGTGTACTTTGTCTGTAGTGCACACTATTGTTGCCAAATGCGGACCCAAACAGAGCACTGCACTTACAGGTAGTGATGGAGTAGCATTGCCCACTAACGTGAGCTAAATCTACTGAGCCGGTTTAACCGCGGCCTCAAACAAATAACCAGATCATAACTGTCATCAGGGAGTGAACAGCTTGGTAGCCTGACACAATATACATTAGTAACTATGTCTAAATCATTTCATAAACGTTACTTAAATCAGTACAATACTGCCTCCAATGCAGCAGGGGTCGCCACCGCTTTGTTCACCACCGTCATTCAGCTCTGAAAGCAGTTCGAAAGTCCGGCCTCTTCCTCTACGTCAGCAAGATGGCATCCGCTTAGTGCGAGTAGTGTACTTCGTTTTGCACTTCATTTTTGGCCATTATTAGGGCAGCATCCTGGTACTTTTAGTGCACTGAATTTTTGCTTAAATGACAATACACACTCAAGCAGGTGTTTGAAGTGCTCAAGTACGTGGTTTGAGACACGGCCAATGGCTCGTTTCAGACTGGATGGTGTGGAGTCAGGTGGCTACAGACTGTACGTAGCTCAGCGTCTTAAAGGGACATGAGCACAGCATACCTATAAACAGACAAAAATGACTTCATTTTCTTGAAACGCGACATGGGAAAAATTTTGTTGGTTATTGCTGTAAATTTTGGTGTCTGTAAATTTTTGTTTTTTAGCCCAGCCTTATATTTGACTGTTGCCATGCAAGTTTTGACTTGTTCCCCACTTTTCCATATCACCTTCATTGCAACCCAACATAAGGGGTGTATTATGTAAAAATAAAAATGTGAATGGTTAGTCTAAATGCCATGGCACTGGTACCAGTTTTACCACAATTGAACAACGGAGTGTTACCTCTGGCCACAGCAGTTTGCAGTATGCAGGGTAGGAGGTTTACACAAGCAGGGTGGGGTGGCTACAGAAAAGCCTTGTGAATAATTATAGAGCCTCTTCTTTCCTAAATAGAACACTGGGTTTGCCTTTATGTATTTATCCTCCCCCCATATAACGCCCCAACATAGGAAACAGTGTGGCCCTCTATGCAAGTGTGTATGTGTGTTTTTAGACAATAGACTTCACTGTCTGTCGGGACCAAAAGTTGCTTCTATGAAAGAGAGAGGGGATTTTTTTCCTCATGATCAAAACGAAGATCAGAAAAAAGGAAAGACATAGACATTTTTTTTTGTTTTCAGCTCCAATTTCTTCCACTGTTCAGTAAGTTGCTATAATTTTGTCTTCTGACAGAAATGCAAAAGTTGAATCTAGAACAGAGAACATGCAACAATGCTACACACGAAATTAACCACAATGGTTAACCTTTGACCAATATTTCAAAAACAGCTGCAATTAACCAAGAAAATATAGTTGCTAAAAGGTGTTTGATCCAGAAAGGATTGTACTCGCTGCAAAGTCACCAAACCACAGATACAAATCTGTAAAGACAAGTGAAACTTTGTGGGGGTTTTTTTCACAAAACATTGAAATTTAAAACAGCTTCTTTATCTTAGATACCATAGCTGAAATTACGCTAATAACACTTCTGTTTAGTAAAAGGCAGATGATGTGCAATGGAGACTGTCTTAAATTGTCTTAGTCTTTTAACATCAGAATATATTTGCATTGGCCATTCATCCATATCATTTTCTTAGTTTCATTTTTTAATACTTTAATACTATTTAGTGCTTGATCTCGCTCTGAACAACATGTAAAATTTACACGACTTTAGATCCATTGAACCTGGATGTACTCTGAAGTATGCAAGCCTTTTTGCTCTAAGATGAAGTTCAAATAAGCTGGAACTTGATTTCTTATATGATCAATTTTTTTTCAGTATAATTCTGTTTTTATCCAAAGTTTTCCTTTTACTTTTCCCAAATGGTTGGATATTTTAGAACCCATTTTTTAAATACCTTAAATCTTTCAAGGGACTTTTTCCTTCCTGAGCTCTATCTCCGGTATATTTCAAAATTTCCCCATCATTGTCTGTCTGTGTCATATGGTGTGGAAAGGTTTCAAACAGGAATGATAAAGTTTTCCATCTCTCTCTTTCTCTTCTGTGTCTGTTTTTTTTTTCTTCCATTGTCTTCTGTGCAGCTGGCCTGCTGCTGCGGCTCAGAGGCCTGCTCATGCTGCTGTAACTGCTGCCCCAAGATCAAACAATCAACTGGGACCAGAATTATGTATGCGTTCTATTTCCTGTTGGTCACCATCATCTGTGCCATTATGATGTCCCCTACTGTGGAGCAGGAGATGAGAGATAATGTGAGTATATGAATCACACATCATGACATGACATACCAATGATGTAATATCTGATCTGATAAGATCAACTAAATGTCTGAGGCCACTATTGTGTGCATGTGTGTAGATTGCAATATTTCTTTAAAGGGAAAATTTCTCTTAATGATGCAACTTACAAATATGTGTATTTTCCTCTAAACATAACACTGACTTTGTTAGTTTACACATATTTTTTGTGTTTCTGCTGTCTTTTAAAGGTATGAAAAATTATTTATTACTCTTCTGTAAACTCAGCATTCACTCTCCTCCTCATCTTCACTGAATGAAAACCATTGTCTTGTACTTATCTGGAACGAAGGTTACGAGATGCTGAAAAGGAAACAACAAATCAGAGAAATGAAACAGAGTTGTTTGCAGATTGTTTCACAGTGGTGACATTCTAACTCATAGGCGCCGATCTACATTTCTACCAGTGGGTGCTGTGAGTGATGGCCATAAAAGACCAGATATATGAGCTAAATTAATATCCCATTATTAGTGGAATTTGGGGCTTATTATTTTGTAAAATAAATGAATAAACGCACTACAAATTAACAAATACAACATGATCCATTTAAAAAATAATTTGAATAAAAATTGGTACTAAATTAGTCACCAGCCGAATCCTTCACAAATGTGACACCAAGCAATAAATGCGCTTGCAAGTGAAACGGAAAGCAAAATTTGAAGCCAGTGCAATATAATTTTAACAACTTAATCAGCAACCGAATAGCAGCCCATAGTTTTTTTTTCACCTGTCTTGTTAGTTCTTTGAAATGTATGGGTGCTTTTAGCTGCAGCTTAATGAACCCATTGGTGATTATATCCAGGATCATGCCATATTAAAAGACCGTACTATTTTCTCATTAAACGAGGCTGATTTTGAGACTGTAGGCTACTAAGTGATGTGATTCAATGAAGAACTGAAGCCACTAAAAAAAACACTATCCTCATTTAAGAAGTTTATGATATAATTAAAGCCGGCCAATTCACATAAAGTCTCGTCTGTGCGCGCCACGTTCTAGCTGCGCTGTTTTCATCCTGACACCGGTCTCCATGCTGCGTTCAGGTGCAAATGCGATGTCAGACAGCAGAGACTTCTTCAGCTGCTGGCTTCTAGAAGCGGTAATCCAGCTTCAATTAAGAAATTCTGACATTGTCCATGTGAAAAGACTTCATTCTTATCATTTTGAAGGCATGGCGCTAATAATATAGCTGAGGAAGTCCACCATGACTGAGTCAATGTAGAGAAACACTGCAGTGGATGCTTGATGAATTGACTTTGCAATCAATCCCACGTGGGTGCTCGGGCCCCGAAGCACCCACGGAATCGGCGCCTATGATCTAACGTGAAATGAAACATGCCTACACCTGTGCACAACCCTGCAAGAAAGTGCAGCTTTCTTTGATCTTGTGTGAAAGTCCAGGGTCCTTTCTTTGCTCCATTCAAGAGCTGCAGATCTGAGACAGAGCACAGCAGATAGAGAGACAATGATCTAACCTGTGCGGTCAGCTTATGTAGCAAACAGGGTGAGTGCTGGGGGAAAACAAGTAACCCACAAATATGTATGTGTAACAGCTTGAACTTTTGCATTGCTGAACTGCTGCACATTAGCTGCATGTTTACAGGAACGACCTCTATGCTGCAGCAGAACTTCCATACATGTCTTTTTTTTTTTGCTTTTAAATGCAGCATGTTTCTGATAATGACCATAAAAACAACCTTTTGTGTAATCCATGGCTGGTATGACTCAATAAGTTAAGACACGGAAGTTGCTCAACTGTAACTTTAAACAGTCACTTTTAAGTTGTTGAGATTAACTTGATGAATTTTGCTGATCTGAGGTCAGTATGGTAGCATATGTTTTTGCTGAGCACTGCTTTCCTGGTGCTTACTTCCTGTGGTAAACACTGACACCACGCAGCATATCTAGAAGGCTCGTAGCTGCATGAGTCAATGTAGATACTCTCATTTATTGATATGTTTGCTGCATGCGCCACTTGGATACTTTAAAGTTCATGCAGTAACTTTAAGTCTTAACTGCCTATTTGTGTTGGGAGAAAATTCACTTTTAAGATCACAACTTTTTATGTATCATTTTTCAAATGATTGTTTTTGTTTTTAGCAACAAAAAGAAAGACCACCTTCCATAGTTCTCTGAAAAACTGAATTAGAGTTTTATCAAATTGAGTTCTGCAATCCTTGTCGTCTGGGTGAGTCAAACTGAAGTCTGACAAGATGATGTCATACACACCCCCTTATCTTATAGCAATTTTTAATGACACTGACTAAATAACTTCAGTTAAGAAATGGATTGCCATGGTATGTGCACTGCACATTAAACATATCCTCAACTCCTGAGTAAATGGGAAATATTGCTCCTTTTATATATGGAAGAGCGTTTTCCTCCTAGTATGTTGCCATAGCAATAGCCAAGCTTGCTCATCTGAAAAGCTTATTGGAGGTGATATTTGTCCACAGATCTTCCTCTTCTGTTTAGTCTTCCAGTATTTGCACTACAATATTCAAAAGATTTCCTACTGTGCGTCTCCTCATGAGATGAAAACCTTGTAAAGGACCCATCCAGGCACAAAATGGCCTCTGATAGCCCCACACAAAACCTGCAGAGTTGCACACATACACATTCATGCAGACATGCACACAGTGTCAGTTGCACACTGAGCACAGTGGGAAGTCCCAGCTAAGAGAGCAGCCTTTGTGGACATGTGAGTGCTGGTCTTTTCTCAAGAGATTTACAGCAGTCTGAAACGGCCTTCCCCTTTTCCTCTTAATCACAACACCATGGACATGCTAATATGCTCTTCAGGATGAGACAAAAGCGTCAGCTAGGCTTTTGGCTTTACGTTGTGATCTGGCTCCGAGCTGTGCAGCTCACCAGGGCAATGACAACTCAATCTGTTGGTGTCTCACCCATGTACACCTTTCAAATATCAGGGTACTCTGCCAGTTACTATGTAAGCCAACTTCAGTCATTTTTAAGCTCAAGGTTCAATTATACAGATCTTTTACTAATGGGTTTTGTTTTGTTTGGTCTTTTTATTTATTTATGTATTTTTTTATAGAACTTTTTCATTTTGACTTTGACCTGCGTCTGTACAGTTGGGGAGGTTGTGAATAACAGCAGATGATATTTTCCTCTCCATCAGTTTGTGATCAAATTGAAAAGCCATCTTCTCTGTTACTTGTCCACCACAGAAACTGTTTACTGCTGGAGGCCACAGAAACATTTCTTATCCTATAAGCACCTTGCTGGTCTGTTATTCACTCCAAGTTTGCTTCACTTCTTTTAATGTAGCTAAGCTGTTGTTCATTATAGTGTTTTAGGGGAACTTCAATGTTAAAAGGGAACTCTAAATCTTTTTCTAATGTTAATGTGGTGTATTTTATTCCCTCTGACTTGCTGATTTATTCATCTGTGTCCTTTGTTTGAGTACACTGACAGTTGGTTGTAAGGCCTCTCAAACAGGCTGTTGAGAACGAAGGATTAAAGAGGGCTCTATGGAGAGCGAGAGCATTTGTTGTTGCTGCCTGTTCTCTTTTTCTGCTCCTTCAAAGGTGCGACGCAGAGAGTAGATACCATTGGGGCCCTTTCATTAAGGCCGTGCACTACTCAAACATGCACTACACAAACATGAGCTCTTACCACCACAATGATCTAATCTGAGTATTTTTGTTTTGCGTTTTGTCTTCAGATCCCCTTCTACAGCAAACTGTGTGAGAAGATAAATGCAGGAGAAAACTGCAAAACTCTGGTTGGATATTCTGCTGTTTACAAGATGTGCTTTGGAATGGCCAGCTTCTTCTTATTCTTCGCTATCTTCACCATAGGAATCAAGAACAGCACCGGCTGCAGGGCAGCCATACACAACGGGTATGAAGATATTTTGTTTTCTGTTTGTCTTGTCAGTCATCTTAGATGAAGCAGAAACTCTGAACTTCAGGTACTTTTTTGTTTAGATAGAAAGCTACTGGTAATCCTATTAGATTAACTGAGGAAGCAGAGGCATTTATACTTAGAAAGCAGAATTTCATTGTCTTTTTCTTTGTTCTGTTAAATAACAACATAATTTTCACAAAAGTGCAATCTAGATGTTTTCTGCAACCGACTCATGCTGTATGGGTGCATCTCAGGCCTCAGTTCACATGACAGATGGTATCTGAATAGTTAATGAAAAATGGTCTGAATTGAATGTTTCACTGATGCTGTCAACATATTTTTTTATTTAGATTATTTGCTGTTTCTCTTTGCCTCAAATGTCAGATTCTGGTTGCTGAAGTTTATTGTGCTAGCAGCATGCTGTGCGGGGGCCTTCTTTCTTCCAGAAGAGGAAACCTTTCTGGAAGGTAAAAACTAGATGCATGCCTCCTTCAACACATCATCTAATTGATATTTGACATGTCTGTTTTGAGGTTGATTGAATGACACAAATTACTCTGTACTGAAGGGGGTATGGAAAGTGTTAGTTACTGTAGTAACAGTTCATTGTATTGCACACATCATGTGACAAATTTGGCTTGTGATTGACTTTTTTTAGTTGTTGTGGGATCACATTACAAGATTTTTCAGCAGACTGATCTGGCTGATCTTTAATCAAGCAGGTCCAACTGTCATGCAAACAAGTCATTAATATTGCATAACAATGGGTGCTGTTGGCAACATGGTGAAAAATGTTACAATATTTTTTTTTTCCGTCTTAAGCAATCTTGGTCACACTTAAAGCTCTTACAGCTTGCTTTCACATTGTTCCGCAAAATACTTCTGTTCTTTATGTGTTATTTTTCTATCTGTTTTATTTATTTGCTTTATCCTCTTTTATTTATGCATCATTTTCTAGATGATACAGTAGAGATGTTATGATATTGGCGTTTTTACCAATATCCAATATAACAATATTGTTCAACTCTTAATTTCTGGTACCGATATACAACTATGCGGCAACTGTGACATTGTATCTTTCATATTTTGACATTTTGAGTGAGAAAAGTAGCTTAATAGTTCAATGTATAATATGTGCATGTTTTATAAAAGTTATAAAAGTAATTACCGATAATTTCTGATATTACATTCGCTGATAATAATGGCAGGCTGATGTTACCAAACATTTCTATTATAAAGTCATCATTTATTTGTTTTAATTGTTATGAATTCATTTATATATTTTTTTTATTCCATTGCCATTATTTTTTTATTTTTTATTTTATTTTTTTTAACCTGTTTTAGTTTTTATATAATTGTAGATAAATTTAGGCATTAGGGAGTTAACTCCGTCAATTTTACAAGTGTATTATTAATGGCTTTAAAGGGCCTCTTGTCTTTTTGTATGAAACGGGAATCTGCTCTTCCTCTTCCTCTTTATTTTGAAGGTTTTTCATAAGAGATGGCAAACACGAAAAGAAAGGTTACACTTTTCTGTTTGATGTTTGCATAGCAAAACTGGTGCACCCAGTCCTGCTGGCCCACTTTTCCATGCTTTTTGCTGCTTGTTGCTCAGCTGATAACCCTTTTCATGGGATTAAGCATATTGGTTGTGTTCTCTGTTTTGGGATTTTCTGAGTGATCACAAAGTTTGCACATTGTATTAGGGCTGCCCGATTATAGAAGAAATCATTATCACGATTATTTTGGCCAACATTGAAATCACAATTATTAAAATGATTTTTGAGTTACATGATGCATTGATTTAGTATTTCTTCCCAAGGTTTCTAACACTGAACAGCTCTTTTGAAATGTATAAAACATTAAACAAGTAAAACAAATTTACTTTGAATGATTAATGCGAAAAACGTCGAAAAAAATAAATATATCTAAAATAAACGATGTAACCAGCTGTTCTGCAATTTCTCTCTCTCTCTCTCTTCTCTATATATATATATATATATATATATATATAAGATAAATGTACTTATTTATATAAAACATATCCCAAACTAAACTTTGTTGAGCTTTCATGCAATGGTAGAACATTCCAAATCTAGCATTTTTGTTAATGACACCCAGCAAATTGCCTGGGATATAACCTCAGAATAACTTTTAGAAACTGTGCCAAGAAAAATGGCAAAAAAAAAAAAAAAAAAAGTTTCAACTCTATTATGAGATTGTTTAACACAAAAATTGAAATCACAATCAAGTTTTGATTAATTGCACAGCCCTACATTGTATTAAACAATTTATCATTTTTGCTGAATCCAAACTTCTCTCATGACCCTGACGAGGCTGGGCCAAAGTTAGGGAAGTTAACGCAAGATCAGTTTCAGTATTATCCCTGCTTTCATGGCACTCTTAGGCTACTCTCATCCTCTTATGTTTCTGCTCAATTTCTGACTTGTCTCTTTTGGGTCTTTTTGGTGGCTAGCGTTGAAGAGCATTGCCACCAACGTGTACTGGGGCGAGGGATTCACGCTTGCTTTGCACTGTAGATGGATTTACTGAAAATGTCCCAAGTTTATCACCAAAGTTGATGTAAACTTATTTGCGATCTAGTAAGATAATTTTTTAACACACATCCCTTCACAACAATGCAGTCACTACTGTTGAATTAAGCTGTTTGGCTTATCTGGTTGTTGAGTCAGTCTCTCTCTCTCTCTCTCTCTCTCTCTCTCTTCTCTCTCTCTCTCTCTCTTATAAATATATATATATATATATAAATATATACATGTTATGTGTGCGTGTGTGCACACATTACATGCTGGAAACTGAAGAGACATGGCTGGCCTCTCTGCCTAAATTTATCCAAATTGTTCTTAGTCTACGCAGATCATTCCTTCCTTACTATCCTCTCTTGTCTTGTTTGTTTCCCTCTTCTATCTTATCCTGTCTCTGGGTCTTTAACTTGCTGTAGCTCCTCACTGATGACTCCTTTTCCAGCCAACCTTTCTAAAATAAAATCATGTGTATCACAGGTATTTGTTTGAAGTTTAGAAGTGTCTAAAACCTTCACAAATCACATCATCAAAGCATTTACACAAAACCTTTGCTGACTCCCAATAAAACACCAGTTTACCTCACGTCAGGTTAATTTTTTTAGCAACATAAAATCATTCTTAAAATCATGTATAGTACAAATCTGTCATCATTTTTAAATCCACAGCCTCAGTTAGTGTTGCAGGAAATGTACATTCACATGCAGCATTTGTCATCATTTTAACTTATGCACCGTCTTCTTCTCTGTCCATAATCACAGTTTGGCGCTACATAGGCGCCGTGGGCGGATTCTTTTTTCCTGCTGATCCAACTCATGATGTTGGTTGAGTTTGCACACAGATGGAACACAAACTGGTGAGAGCTACATGTCTTTTCTCCTTTCTCTTTTATCTCAGGAACTTCCTGGCTTACTGTGTAAATATTGTTATGATTTAATCAGCACAGGGCCATCCTTGTTACTCCAGGTGGGATGTGTTCTTTTGGAGGATTATTTAGTTGGGGGGTGGGGGGGTCTTGAAAAGGGAAAGAGAGTCGTGCAGATTTTTATTTTTCATGTGTGGGGGCAGGCTTAGCAGCAAAGCTGTGACAGATTCACAAGATGCATGTGGTTCAGGAGTTTCCCGTTTTGTTTATGGGTTTGGTCACCAGGGCGTCATTTCCTTTTTCTACATACTTCTCTGTATGTATTTGTATGTGCCCGTAGAACCAGTGTATTAATGCTGAAACTTAAATTTCCAGCCAAAGTGAAAAGGATGTGAAAGCACTTAAGCAGTAAGCAGTAAACCTGTCTTCTTCTCTCCTCAAGGGGAAGCTATAACTCACTAAGCGTGACTCTTTTTCTCTCTCTTCTTTTTTGTATTTTTCTTTAGGTCAATCTCTCCTCAGTCAGTTTTTTTTTCCCCTGTTAACTATTTTACTTGTCTAATTTCTTTTTTTTTTTCCCTGGATTCCCCCTGGATCACATGTTTTTTTTTTCCTTTCCCCCACCTATTTTCTCTTCTCCCTTCCCGCTTTCTGTCTGCAGGAGTTCAGGAGTGGAATATAATCGTCTGTGGTACGCAGCCTTGGCCTTTGTGACTCTGTGTCTGTTCAGTATTGCTGTGGGAGCTGTGGTCTTCATGGGCGTGTACTACACTCATCCTGAGGCCTGTTTACTGAACAAAATTTTCCTTGGTATCAATGGCAGCCTCTGCCTTATCGTCTCCCTGCTGGCCATCTCCCCATACATACAGAGACGTAAGGACCTGCAACTACAAGTGCTTTATTTAATTTGACTGTTAAATCCCAAAGGTTCAGGCAATACTCTTCATAATGTTGTGCATGAGACATTTAACCAATGGCAACATATGTGTTGTAATATTGTCCATTTAAAATTCTGTTTTGACTTTTGTGTCCCTGCAGTTCAACCTAAATCAGGTCTGTTACAGCCAGGAGTCATCAGTGTGTACGTCATGTACCTCACCTTCTCAGCCTTTTCCAGCAAACCAAAAGAAAGTAAGAACAGATGCACATCTTCACCTACAGCCATTCAAATTAGTAACATTAGCATTTGCAAAGCTTTACTAAAGCCTCTACTGATAGTTTTATGCTTAGAAATGGAAAAAAAAAAAAAAAAAAAGTATGAAAAAAGGTAACAATTAACAAAGATGTGTTAAGTTGTTTTGACACATTCGAATAAGAAACAGAAATATAAATGCTGCCCTTCTTAAAGGGGCAGTTCAGGATTTTTGACATAGGGCCTCGTTTTCGGGTGAGCCAGGATACTACTGGCATATTTCATTCCGTTATTCTAGTTCCAGGAGGTCACCGATGCTAATGCTAGTGTAAGTCAATAGGAATCTGCTAGCCTGCCACTAAAAACAATCTTAACCACTCCACAGAACACCTGAGGCAAATCATTTATAACTTAAGACTGTCTGTGTAAATGCTGTGTTACGGATAATAATTAGGGCTGTAACGGTATGTGTATTTGTGTCGAACCTTTCGGTACACTGCTCTTGGTTCGGCACGACCCTGTACCGAACTGTTGGGCGCTGGATTAATTTATCTAGTTTTTTATTGTTTCATAGTTTTTTCCTGCCAAGGGACAAAATTGGGTGACGAACCGTTTAATCTTCCCCCTACACTGGATGCAGCGCGCTTACCATCCTGTTTCGGACAACTCCCAACATGTACGTTGGATGAGCTAGAAGAGGCGCCGTCTGGCCTCAAGCACCTCGGTTTTGACAAAGAGGGAGGAGGGGAAAAAAAGCCGACAAAAGAAAAGCAGCATGCCGATTCGGTTGAATATGAACTCGGAAACACTTTTAACATGTTATAACGCATCTAAAGCAACACCACACAAGTTTGAATGTTACTGGTACGACTAGAAAACAGACTAACTTGGTGCTAACAAGTGTAAAACCAGCAGTATGTTACAGATTTATGCACTTTTTATTCAGGCAGTCTGACCAGAAGAGTAACCTGCTGTGATGTTAAGTTTCGTTGATGAGTGAAATGAAAGTGGAGCTGTTTCTGTTGCTCTTAAAACTCAGATGGTGAGGTGAAAGGTTTCTTTTTTTTTTCTAATTTTTCATTGAAAAGTGTAAAAAACAAACAGCAATATTTTATTCTAAAATATTTTCTTTGTTTTTTTCTCATTTAAACGATATGGCAGAAAAACAAACAAAACAAACAGCTTTTAGTGAACTTGTTAATAAAAAATATTTCTATTTTTTTCCCATTACTGTACCATTCTAAAAACAAACTGGGACTTGTGTACCGAGGTGCATTCCGAACCATGATTTTTGTGTACCATTACAGCCATAATAATAATAATAATGTTACAAATAAAACTAACCTTGCATGTCGTTGCATTTTGATTGTTGCTGCTGAGACAGTTTACACAGTTTTACTTCCTGTATTTAGCAGCAGA
Organism: Atherinomorus stipes; assembly: GCA_023101725.1. Classification (NCBI taxonomy): domain Eukaryota; kingdom Metazoa; phylum Chordata; class Actinopteri; order Atheriniformes; family Atherinidae; genus Atherinomorus; species Atherinomorus stipes. The sequence continues at coordinate 1,867,795 of JALJCO010006760.1, forward strand.
GTGATATCATCTGCTGCTACGTGCATGAAGGAATTTGATTACACAAATATACAGTCAAAACTACGGCCACGTCTGGAAAGGCATGAAGATATGTTGGATTTTGAAGACAATTTCTAACTTTTTTCCATCAAACTAACTGTCACCATATCTCTATGAACCGGAATACACTGACAAAGGTAGTAACACTACCACCTAGAAACAAAGTATATAATTCTGCAGCTGGTAAGAAACTAGTTCCTGAATATGTAATGCAAGATTTGTCATACAAGGCTAGTTTTACTTGTTTAACACACGCGTAACTAGTTTAACACGGCATTTACACAGATAGGCTTGCTGATTTGCCTTGGATGTTCTGTGGAGTGGATAAGATTTTTATTGATGACAAGCTAGATTCCTATTAACTTATGCTAGCATTAGCATCGGCGACCTCCTGGAACTAGAATAATGGGAGGAAATATGTTGAAACTGTCTTCAGTGAAATGTAGGATCCTGGCTCACTTGTAGATGAGGCCCTATGTCAAAATCCTGAAATTCCCCTTTAAGACTCAATTCAGATCCATGTGTTGAATTAAATTAATTAATTCCGTCTTCAGTCTGTGTGTGCTTTCTTAACATGAATGTTATAAGGTGGTTGTTGTTTATAAAGTTTGGCTTTGAAATGTTGAAAAACTGAAGAGAGATATTGGCTGAAGATACTGATTGAAAGGTCTGACATCTCAAAATAAATCATACTCACTGGGCAAACAGAACTGAGTTTTTGTAACTTAATCCAACAGTTTAGATGGAAAATCACAAATTCATACAGTAGCTGCAGAATACATGCATAGGGTTGCAGTATCCTAAGGTTTTAACTCAAAGTACTTGCAATGCTTCTTTATCTTATTATTCCTCTGTAAATTAATCTATCAACCCAAGTTGTACTGCAAGCTTTGGTATCCAGGGAAAATGTACTACTTTAATTAGGCTGATAGCTGTAAGATGGCATAGTTGGTTAATTTAAGGCCAGTGCACGCTTGTATTTAGATCATAATGATTGGGCAGTGTCATCTTAATTACATACCCACTTCATCATGTGGCATTGTGGTTTTAAACACACCCAATTTATCCTGAACATAAAAATGATCAGAAAGAGTTCCAACATATAATTACTATCCATATAAGCTTGTAAATTTGCTGTGCTCAGAAAAAAATTGGTGGAAAAAAGGCAAGATTGTGTTCTATGCTGATAAAAAGTATATGTGCTGAATTAAGTTTATTAAAAACATGTGATGACAGCACATAACGCACAATACACACTGTTGCAAAAGCTGATGTCTTAGGATTTATAGCATGTTGTAGCTTCACATTTTCCCTTCTTCTTTCCCCACTGCAGAGCACCATGCCAAAATACACACACAAAAATGCTGCATCTTTTTCAGTTCCCCTACTCCTTCGTAATACTTGCCTCACTTTTTTTTCATCTCTTCCATCTGTGTATTCACATTCTTTGTGTCTAGTGGTGATGATAGATGGTGAGAACAAAACTGTATGCGTATTCCCCTTCAAGTCTGGGTCAGAAAGCGACAAGAAGATTGTCACAGCTTTGGGAGCCATCATCCTGTTTGGCTGCATCCTTTACTCCTGGTAAGATTCACACAGACGGTGACAAACTGCACTTGTCAGAATTTCACATCAACATGAACTCTTGTAAAGAAATGTTTCAACTCAGTTTTTATTGTTATTATAAACTTGAACTCAGTACCTAACTTTGACTCAGTCACTTAATATTGTGATATTGTCCAAATGTCTAAACAGTAGTTGTTTTTTTAACAAAGATTTGTTAACACAAAGGAAAATTTCCTGTGTTGATGAGGATATTCTTAAACCAGGTGCTCTGTCCATCTTTGACCATTGCAACTAAGTGGTTGAAGGTTTAATATAAAAAAAGAAATACCTTAATGCTGCAGAAAACAACTTCTCGATGCATGTGTGGTTTCATCGTATTGTCTTTTTGTGTCGTAGCAAACTGTCCATTGTGTGCTAATCTGTCACAACTATTGCCTGTTTTTATTTTATATTATTGTTTCGATTGATCTATCAGAACAGCTTGGTGAAACTAATATAACTGTCATTTTCCCCTCATGATTGTACACCATTTACTGGAATTGACTGACAGTTACTGCCTAGTCAGTGACATCAAGTAATTGCATGCCTCTTTTTTTGTTGTTGTTCAGTACCACATTAGCAGTGATTTATTGCCACTTTTGTTTACCTGCAGGTGCGTCACTTCTTATAATTAACTGAAGACATTTCAGCCAGTTCAACTGATACTGACACAATGGATTTAGTTTCAAAGCTAAATACCACATCATCTCTAAGTGGGAGCATGTTGCTGACAGTCAAAGTTCAAATACTTACCTGAAGAAGCTCTTCATTACCTCATAGCTTTCAATGTTTACATATTTTTTTTAACTTCATTTTTCTGTGATGTGCCACACCACAGTGACATACAGTATATCAACATAACAGAAAATGATGAAGTAAAATAAAATGCATCATCCAACCAACTGTAACAAATCAAGAACACATAACACATGACTTCTGCAGCGAAGTAAAGCTTTGAATGTTTTTTCATTGAGTTCATAAAGTGTAGAAAAATGACAACCGTGCAAACCCATTAACAATAAAGGCAACCTGGAATAACATGGCGACACAGACAACTTAGTCTGGATTGGCTGTGACTCTGAGAAAGCGGCATATGATTGGCTGTGGTTGAGCAAAGACTGTAAGATACAAGAGCTGTGGCTTTTTGCTTTGTTCGCATGTGTTTTCCATCAAGCAGAGGCATCCTGTCTCCTGTGGTTGTTCCCTGAATAGGAGGAAATTATGCTCTGCAGCAGTCTAGAACTGCAAATTATTTTGGGAAAAAATGACAGAAGAACAGCCTTTTTTTTCCCTCTCTTCATTTGTCTTATCTGTTTGTTTTTTTCCCTCTCCCTTCAGCTGGACATCTACCAGTAGGCGGAGCTCTGCTGCACTCAGAGTATATAGAAACAGTGAGCCAGAGATTGAGGTAAACACACAAGTATCCAGACTTCATGGAGTGTGTTTGGGTTACTGACATTTTCAGATTTGTTAAACACATTAGCAGAAAACCCCCTCCACTCAGGGTCTCCTGATTAGTTGGAAAATCTGTTTAAAGAGAAAACTAATGAGATATGAATTGAGTATCTATGTGTTTGTTTTAAAGCTCAGAGGTAACCTTCATATTTTCTTTACTTTGCAGAGAGCTCGCTGTTGCTTCTGCTTTGGAGATGACACAGGTAAGCAAAGTATAATTTTTCACTTGCCAATGGCCCCATCTTCCCTTCTGCCAGACAGTACGTATCTGGAGGGAGGGCAATGCACTCAGGGACATTACTTATTGCCATTCTTCAGGCAGATTGAGGATAGTGAGAAAGCATTGGTCAGCAAACACAGATGATGTCACTGTTACTAGGTGGTTAGTGTGACACAGTAAAGCAGGACCAGAGAGAATCAGAAATGTGTGTTGTCACACCGCCCCCTGCTGGAAAAACTGAAGATGGTTCTACAGTATTTTAGAAAACATAACTGGAATTTAAATATCACGTCTTGTTTCATCTGTCCCTGACTCACACCCTTTTTTATTATGTATTGTGTACTTTTCAGAGGATTATGACGAGAAGACTGGCTCGGGCCAGAATGTGGTGTATGATGAGAGAGAAGGAATCATCTATAGTTACACCTTCTTCCACTTTGTCTTCTTCCTGGGCTCTCTGTATGTCATGATGACCATCACCAACTGGTTTCAGTGAGTAATACTTTGACAGAGAAATACGTATGCAGATGTGATACAAACAAACTGACTTAGTATGAAATACTTTGGTAGTTTGTATATTTCAGTGAAATATGCTGCAAATACACTCCACTGAAAATGGAAATGCTCTGCAAGGTTGACATCACTAATGAGAAAACATCTAAAAATTTCAGTCAGAATTTTTAAACAACCAAATTTGACCAGCTTTTTTGCTTCTGAATTTTCTTATATATATTTTTTTATTTCAATGCAAATGTCTGCGCATGTCCATTCTCTAACTTGTTTTCCTTGTTTATAGTGGCTTAAGAACACTGAGCTCCTTTTATACCACATCTGGAACAAGTTGTCAGTTTTGTCTGTAGTTCGGAGACATTCAGTTTTTAATTGAGTTTAAAGTCGAAGACCAGCCTTGCTGCATGTCAGTGCTGAGTTCTTTAATTGTGCACTTCTTTCACAGTTATGATGACCACAAGATCGAGAAGCTGTTGGATGGAAGCTGGTCGGTGTTCTGGATCAAGATGGTCTCCTGCTGGGTCTGTCTCTTCCTCTACATGATGACCCTCATTGCTCCTATGATCTGCCCAAAGCGCTTTGAGGCTTAGATCATACATCTCCCCACGAGAGTCAGACTGCTCTGATCTATAGGATGTACGCAGGATGATCTCTCATCTGGGGCCAAGGGACCACCAGACCCCCCCCCCCCCGCACCCTTCCCTTGAAACACAACCCTACACTACCCTCAGCATTTGAAATGGAGGAGTATCTGTTGCCTTTTGTTTGATATGCTAGTGTTTTTGTTTTACAATGTCAAGCTGTTAATACCTTGATGGTAATTTTTTTTATTATTATTATTTTACTACCACTGATTCCTGGAGTTTTGTATAACTTGCAGGTCTGAAATTAGATGAAGAATCATGGAGGTCGAATAACTCTGGGAAACATTCAGCCCCTGGAGATCTTCTGAAAATTAGGACTTGAAAGTGTTTGTATTTTGTAAATATTTTTCCTGTGAATTTCTTGGATTCTCAGTCATACTCTCAGCCAGGCATTTCCGCTATGTGCAGTTGAACCATAAAACTGTAGCAAAGGTTTGGGACAAATTTATTTCAAGAGATGTTATTAGATAAAAATGTATGTATTTAAGTGTGAATCAAAGAAGGAATGTGGTGTGAATTGAATTAGATTTGGCCCCAGCTCTGTTTTAAAAACTCATTTCTCAGGCTCACAATTAAGCTGTATATGTTGATGCTTTGTTATATTGCACCGTTTTGTAGAAGTTTTCTATGCAACAGAGCTAGGTCTTCTCTATATCAGACACACAGCGTTATTAAGTTTTCATTTAAATCATGAGAATAAAGTTTTAATAATGTCAGTGCTCCCTTTGAGCCAAATCATTTGATAGGAAAATCCATATCATTTCTACATTTTTAGTAGTCACTGTGCTTGGCAGCTCTCAAATCAGCCTGCCTAATGAGAGAAGGGACACCCTTGAGAAATGGCCACAGTGACTCAGTTGAGGAGCATTTGCCAAAGGTAGACTTAAGTAAACCAGAAACTGTTCAGATTGCTCAGTTACAGAAAAGGCTTCAACTGGAAGCATTATGTTTTTGCATGCACACACACACAAACCAGCGGTTGTCTGTACAGTTTTAACTGTTGCCTCGTCTGTTACACGTCAGCACATTGTGGTGGTTCAAATAAGGTAGCAAGACCGCTTTTATAAGCAACTTATTCAACACTGGATGTTGAGTTTACTGCCAACTTAAGACCTTCAGCTTTGTTTCTCGATCTTTCAATAATTTCTTTTGTCTAATTATATTCTAATCATGTTTTTATAATAACGTGTGTGCACAAGTTTTGCTACCATGCTGCACTATGTGGACATTGCTTTAAACACCTGCAAAATCTGTTTATCCATTTTGTCTTTTAGGAAACAGTTTTGTATTTCAATTATCACCATGAATGTAAAAATGATCTCAGCAGCAAATGTAAAAATGAATAAATAAATAAAAATAAAATCAGATAGCAGAAGTAGAAGCTGTAGATTACCGTGACCCACAAAGCCACTCTGACCAAATTTTGTTATATATACAAAGATGAAGCTCACATGCAGCTTACATTCATTCAATAAAGCATTCATAATACACCAATTTTGTCTTTGTCAATGCCATATTCTTTCATCCAAAGAAATGCCAGGAAAAGGAGATTAAATCTTTTAATTTTGAAAAATGCTCAGGGTTTTATTGTATTTAATAAGTAGGAAAAGAAATTGTTTTTATCCTTAACTGTACTGTAAAAATTTGAGGTAATCCTCCAAAGATAAATGCAAAAAATTATGTATAAAGCATGTAGCTTGCATTAAAATTAAGTACATAATGCCCAATGTATTTCTTTTCCAATCCACTGAAACAGCTTCCTTCATGATTCCTTTCTCATCTGTCTTTCCCAAACTTTTGCCCCGTCATCCTCAGTGATGCTTTATTTTAGGAATCATTGCCCTTATGGAGCTTAACTCTGTGCCCCTGGCAGGTCCTGGTAATCAGCAGGAATAGTGTCTGTGGGGATGAGGAAGACACAAATCTCATTAGCATACTTGCAGCTTAATGACTAAACAGACAGCTTGCAGAAACTCACCGTTGCAGCGGTATTTCAGATTGGACCAAATTATATTTTCCTGGGAGAAGCAGAACACACCCAGCCGTCCACCTCTCATACTGGTGTCTATGATCACCCCTGTGTCCGCCACAAGTTTTGAACCCTCATAAAAGCGAGCCCTATGTTGCATGTGAAAGGAAATTAGTCAGTCTGTGAAGCATTCATGTTTATAATGTGCTTGTGATGGTGCATGTCTGTTTGTACCTGATGTATCCAACCTGTGGTCTGTGCTGGAGGAACCAGCGGTAGGAAACTTTGTCCTTCCAGCCAACGTTTCTAGGGTCTTTCCACAGCAGACGCACCTGGTCGGTTGTGTTTCCTGTGTGCCACAGTGAGTTCCTCATATACTCACCAGGGCCTGTCTTTGACTTCACCACCTGTTGATAAAGAGCCACACAAGATCAGAGGAAGAAGAAACCCTCAACAGGCAACAAATGATGATCCCCTCACACCTTGAGTTGTATTCCCGGCTCAGCGACAGCTCTGAAGGGCGCAGCCTGCCAGTAGGTTTGCTCTGTCTGTTTCCACATCACTACATAAAAGGAAGAGGAGTCCTGGTAGCCAAAAATGAAGCCAGCATAGTCATCATCTGTCACTGTGTTCACGTGGAACGTTCCCTCAAAGTCAACACCGCTGAATGCTTTATAGCCTGCACAAGGAGGGCACAAAAATCAGAGTACTCATGGATGAACATGGGACAAAAGTTATTTGATGAGAGATAGAGATGTAACTGAACTTTTCCTTTTCTTACCTACAGCAAGGCCAGGATCAGAGTTCATGGTTTGGACTATCTCCATGCCCTACCCAGAGAAAAGCCAGTGGATTTCATTTATATAAACATGCAATGGAAGCAACTCTAACAAAATAATGAACCGATGTGAAAGCTTTGAAAGCCATTAAAGACAGACTGATCACAAAAAAAATGCTTCACTGGGATGTAATTATTGTTATTATTAACCTGGTTGAGCACCACCCAGTTGGGGTCGATCTGTGAGTCCCCCTCTGGGTCCAGCACTACAGTCTGGTAGGCTCTGAAGTCGGTCAGGGTGACCTCTGCATTCTCTGGGCAGTGGTCAATCATGTCGATCACATTGTCCTGGTCAAAATCTCCTTCACATGCGTCGCCAACTTTATCCACTGAAATGTGGGGATACAACTTAGTATACACAGAACACAATCTACACATACACAACGAATAATGGTGTACAAGCCAAACACAATACAGACTATCAGAGTCCTTTTGGTCTGGGTTGGGAACCAGTCTGCAGTTGTCATCCTCATCCAGTATGCCGTCATTATCATCATCATTGTCACATTCATCTCCCTGCCAAAAAGGAAGTACGGAGTGGTGTAAACGGCATGCAGGAGATGGTTCAATGAAATGTGACATGTTAGATGAATGAAAATGAAAAGAGATAAAACCATTCCATCCTTGTCTGTGTCCAGCTGAGAGGAGTTGATGACAGTGGGACAGTTGTCTTTTGTGTTTTGGTGGCCGTCACCATCGCTGGCAGAAAGGAAACGGGGCAGGTAAAGCAAATAATATGTGATGCATGTCCAAAAACAGTCATACAAATCATGATGTCGGCTCTACCTGTCAATGTTGTCATCACAGGTGTCTCCCACAAGGTCATCATCTGAGTCAGACTGCAGACAGACAGCATTAACACGGTTGGTCAGAGTTGTTACAGCAGAGGCGTTTCAGCAGGGTGTAGTTTGGTTTGTCACCTGGTTAGGGTTGGCCATGTCAGGACAGCTGTCACAGGCGTCCCCAACCCCATCATTATCTCTGTCTCTCTGGTCTGGGTTGGGGACTCGCTGGCAGTTGTCAAGGATATTCTTCAAGCCTGGGAATACAAATAGTTATTTAATTTCTGTCTCATGTGAAAAAGTGTTGACAGAGATTTTTTTTTTTAAAGCATGACAGAACGCAGCCTACAGCACAGTCGAAACATATCACCAGATGGCAGAGTTTGTTTAAAACGAAGGTGAAATAGTTTCCAGTGGCCTTCACTGCCTGGCCAAGGCTTACCACGGAAAATTGCTTTAACAGAGGAGACAGACATGACCAAGTGCTCAGCAATCTAACCTCAGAGTCAAAGACATAACCAAACGATCAAGAAGTGGGAGCCCTGCCAAACTGAACAAATACTGGCCACCAAACAGAGTCTAAACATGCAATACATGAGGGTGCACGCAGAGGCAAGAACTTTCCATTGGAGCAAGTAAAAGGTTGCCTAAAAGGCCTGTCAAGCTAGATTTGTGGGAAAAGATTTAGAGACATTTACTACTGTTTTCGTTTTCTCTTTCTCTAATGATGCTGGAGTTGTTTTTCCTAAAAGACAGTGACCTAACAGGTAGAGGATGTGAATTGCAAACAGACACCATAATAAGGGGAGGGGGGGGCAAGAGGATGTTTTGCAAAGATAAAACATTGCCAGGCCAGTGAAGGCGGCAGAAATGTCCCTGTCTGGATCCTCTGAATAGGACGGTTCTTGTCTCGACAGTCCAGTCCAGGCTGTGGTTTGGATAAGCTCACAAAAACAGACCTTAATGCCTTTATCAGACCTTTGGTTTCACATTTTTACTATACTTAATTCATGCAATAAAAATGAAAATCCATTTACCACATCTGCTGCTCAAACAAATTAGAGCATGTTTAAAGATGAAGTTGCCGCTCTTGGTATCTTTAATTGCCTGCCAAAGCATTTAATAAACACATAGCAACTATTTGCCCATTGTAGTAATTACATTTCTTAACACATAAACACTTACCATCCCCATCCATGTCATCATCACATTCATCGCCTAGACCATCTTGGTCTGTATCCCTCTGTGATGGATTTTCAATTGTCTTGCAGTTGTCACAGGCATCGCCATGGAGATCCTTATCAGTGTTCTTCTGGTCAACATTAGGAGCCAACCAGCAGTTATCCTGAAGGAGACAAATAATGTTTACAGAGCCTAAACCCAGTGACAGAGGTACATAGCTATGTTTTTATTTAAGGGAGCCCACTGATGAAATCCTGAGTCACCTACATCTATGTTGATAATGCCGTCACTGTCTGCATCGTCATCACAGGCGTCACCAATCCCGTCCCTGTCTGCGTCTTCTTGGCCAGAGTTTGGCACAAACACACAGTTGTCCTGGAGACAATGCGGGGAAACAGAGGTAGGGTCGTTTTGGAGCTTTTTTTCAAACAAGCACAGATTAAATGTGAAGAAGTGATGTAAAAATAATTACCTTCTTACAGGTGCTGTCTCTACACTGGAGTATATTGTCAGGATATGCATCAATATCTGTATCCTTGCCACACACAAAGCCATTGCCTGCCCAACCAACACCACACTAGGATTAAAACAGATGGAGAAAAGAGAGGTCTTTACAATTTAGGCACACAGTAAAATTCAGAACAGCACGTTATTAGTGTATGCTGTTAAATCTTACCACACAGCTAATGCTGCCATCTCTTTCAATGATGCACTCGCCATTGATGTCACAAGGGTTGGGCTGACCGTTGGGGCAAAGCCTAGAGCCATGGCAGCCTCTTAGCTGGTCTCCTGTGAAGCCAGCTTTACACTCGCCACAACGGAAGGAGCCCTGTTTGGACAGTAGACGGTCAGAAAACACGGTCCTTGACTACAGAGACTGATAATAAGAACCATGAACCGACTCCTGGTGTCTTACAATAGTGTTATAGCAGTGTGAGTTGGCAGTGCAACCTCCATTCTCTGGTGGACTCAGACACTCATCTAAATCTTCGCACACCTGAAAGGAGCAACAAATAAAGACCAAAGATAAAAGGATAATATTTCACCATCAGGTACTGTTAAATCAATAGAATGAACTAATTCATGTTTTATTTGCGGTACCTGTTTGTGTGATTTAGCATAAGACACTCCAACTCCATTTATCTCTGGTCCAGTGTATCCCAGTGGGCATCTCTCACAGCGAAAACCAGGAGCAGTGTTCACACAGTGGACGCCGGGGAAACATGGATTAAACTGGCACTAAAACACCCGTAAAAAGAACACTGAGGCTGTTACTGGTTTACCCATGGTGGTGGCAGCACACTTTGAGACTGATAATACCTACCTCATCTACATCATCACAGTGAACTCCATCCCCTGTATATCCATCGGGACAGGGGGCACATTTGAAACCCCCTAACTCTGAGCGGATGCACATGTTCTGTCTGAAACAAGTCCCAGGTGGGCACTGAGTCAGATGCTGCGGCTGCAAGACAAACGGCCCAGAACCTGGAACAGAACCTGTGTCGGTAGGACTGCCCCCAAGTCCTATGAGCACATGCTTACATTTAGGAAGGTTCAAATGTTTTTACAGTCTAGAGTCTTAATACTGTAAAAACAAACAACAACAAAAAAAGAACTGCTTACCACAGGCCAGACACTCTGCAATGGTATTCCTCAGAAAATTTGTCTCTTTAATCTAAATTAGACAGAAACAGAGTATAAAAAACAAGTTAGTGCTTTGCAATTAAATAAAGGCGAAACAGAATTTATCTTTCAACACAGACAAAAAAAAAATCTGGATTTTAAAAAGTTACAAAATGAATGCAAGAAAAAAAAAAAGCTGCTTTCAACAGCTAGTGTCAGTAAATCTTGTAATTGTTCAAATACAGGCAAGATATTACCGCAGTTCCTTGTCATATGCTTTATCACCAATCAACAGCTGGAAAGAAGTTATATAATACTTTTTTTTAGGCATGTGCTGCTTTTTGTGTACAATGTTACAATGCCCCCACTAAGCGAGTTATTGCCTCCCGCACCTAAACAAACCAAAATATCTAGTTTGTAGGTTTAATCTAGCACTTCCAAATAGTTTCTAAAGTAAGTCAGTGTCTAACATCACCACCTGAAGGGCTACCCTACATTCTCCAAAAACAACTCTCCCATATCATCAATCTCATTTTATCTCATCATCAACTTGCATATAACATATCACTACTGTGCCAATTCCTCTGTTGTTTCCTCCTTTTTCATTAATCTGTGAGTACCAGTTTGCATGTGAGACTGGGATACTGAGCAGGTAACCTGCTGGTGGAGCAGCTCCCTCATCTCAGTCAGCATGGTCTTCAGCTCCAGCACGGTGGTCTGATCTTGCACCACCCTGCCTCCCTGGATACCTGAGCACATTTCATTAATCAGAATGAAACAATCCATTAAACTACACAACCTATCTATCTTGCTCAGATTAAAATGACCTCGTGTTTGTGACGTCCTGCCAGGCAATCACTTGCAATCTCTCTCACCCAGCACATGCAGAGATTGTGTTGGTTCAACACTGCAGTCTTGCAGAGTGGCCACATTGTCTATGGTGTCCTCTATAACCAGCTTCAAGTCTGTCAGTTCATCCTTACAGAGGAATAAAACAGACAAAAATCTGGATTAAAGAATGATGCTGGTGATGCTACATTTCTGAAATTATATTCATACCATCGATATTATGGTAAGTCTTTTCATTTAGATGCAGCATATCTCTGTTTTCTCAAAATTTCAACCTCGTATTCACCTGTCCGTTTGACTGCAAGGTCCTCAGAGCCACTTTGTTGGGACCAGGTTGGAGTGATCCAAATGCAGCCGGCAGATCACTCAAAGTGTGAGCCAGTCTGCAGTCTACATAGATGTTGAGGCGTGGTGGGCCACGCTGTAGACCACTGGCATGAAGCATGACATGGTGCTCTCGTCCATCTGCCAGGGACGCATGGTTGAAACTTGTGGTACCAAACCTACCGTCAGTCTTCTGGTAACGAAGAGTTACTAGAAATGGAGGGAGGCATGAAGAAACTGTTATTGATGGATTAATGACAGACACTTTAATAAGTGTTGAAACAACAGCGTACCTTTGCTCAGTTTGGCTTGCACTCCAAGCTCCATGTACTTGGTGTTTTCTTTGGGGTTGATAACACTGAACAGAGAAGTGGGGGCCTTAGTCTGGAGCCTGAAGGACAAGAGGAGGAATGCCTCATCTCGCCCTTTGTTCTTCAGGCTTCCTTGGAGCAAGTCTGGCAGGCAGTCCGGAGAAACCAACAGGTCGTAGACTAAAACAACAGAGGATTGTTAGAAAACTCTAATAGTTGTTTATTTTGTTGGTGAGAGAAAAGGACCTACCACAGAAAGTAAGGGAAACAGAGGTAAGTCAACAGGACAAAGAAGTTAACTATAGAAAATGTCCAGCATGTTAAAGGCACTCCATCTGGTTGACTGTAAGTGGTTCTTTCTTCCAGATACTGCTGCTGAGTCACTGCACTATGGCTATTTATTATGTGCAGCAGTCTATTACCAGGCTTGCACCCATATGTATCTGTGTGTAAATGAACATTCATGTTTGCATCCTGCTGTGTTTTATAGAGCAGTTGGTGGAGCAGCAGTAAACTTTCCACTGGAACAAGCCTGCTACTTCATACTCACATCCACAGACACATCTTATTCTGCCAACAGTCGAATTTGTGACAGGATTTTTTGGGGGAAAACTGCAGAATACACAATTGTGTTCACTTCTCCCATGACAGTGTTGTCTTACTTTGGTCAGCCTCTTACTACTGTATATCTTAAACATCACACTCTACAAGTAATATGTGTGTCATAAATGTGGATTACTACCAATTAAACCAAAGTAATAACCATTATTTACGGCTTGCATGCACGTAACAGATTTATTAGAAAAATGTTAACTGAAAAAAAGTTTAACATCTACAAGCAGACAGAAAAATTCCTCATAAACTGTCCAAAAGGATATGAATAGTAAGAAGCCAGTACTCACCAATACCCTGAGCAGTGACAGCGAGCACCAGCTGCTGCAGCACCAGAGACAGAGCTGCAGCTCTGGCACACAGAGTCATCATCAGGACTTTAGAGACAGACACACCTCAAAAGAAGCCCTGTTTTTGATTAAAGAAGTCTCCTCCTGGATATCAGGAAGTGCAGACTAATTTCCCACAGAGGATGATGATAAAGCAAAATCCAAACAGAGGTGAGATGGCTTTATGTCCACAGGCACAGCTTTTAAAGCAAAGGGGAGTGTCCTCGTTGGCTAGTGGCACAGAGAGTGAATAGTTTATTTAATAGTTTGGGGGAGTTGCTACTTTGAACTGTCGTCTGATTTAACTGTTTTCTGGTGTGTATTGTCTCAGTAAAACCTGAGGTACCTGTACTGTAGGCAATGCTTTATACATGTCAACATCTGAAACTAACTTTTGTTTTACAAAAGAAAAGTTAGACATTTTTGCTACATGAGATAAATGTAGACATTTAAGTTGGAAAGTTGTGAGACAGAAATATAACTCCTTGAGTCTAGTGGCTATGTCTTCAACGTTGGGAGTCAAATGGAAGAAAAAGACTAAATCAAGCCAAGCCAACACTAAAAAATGTCTGAAATGCTCAAGGGAAGACAGCTGGTCATTGTTTTTCACAGACATCATGAACCTGTGTTATAAATGTGGATTTGATCCCCCAAGCTAATAGTTAATAAGCCAGTTGATCTTTATAAATCTGTGACATGTGTTTTTAATCTCCAAATGATTTAATTTAACTTGTTCTACATGCCACTGGATACTTTTTCTTTTCCCCTTTTTTTTTTTTTTTTTTTTTTTTTTTTTTTTTTTGTTAAATCCAATGCAGATTGTAGAGAAGAGAGGACTAAAAGGGCAAGAGTTAAGGTAGTTTTCAATCCTGGAAACGTTTAATGATAGACGTCTGGTACTTGTCTTAAAGCTTTCCTAACTAACCTCAAGTACATTTCAACAGCTGCTTGTCAGAGCCAAAAAGAGACATTTACCATCCCTCAGTGAATTTCCATTGTATATCCGCCTGTGTCTGGCTATCTGGCCACTGAACAAACACCTGGCAGTTGTCAAAGGCCTATCAGCTCTGATATTATCGTTAAAAGCAAGAATGTCATATCATGAAACCACGTAAAAGTGCTTAAAGAGAGATGTTGGTTTATATGTGTAACCAAAACATGAAACAATTAACTGTTCTTGTTTTCATTATAAAGTAAGTCTGCATGTCATTTTAACAAGAAAACACAAGATCATGTGACTTTTTGATCATATTTTATTATAAATATAGTTAGGTCAATTGGTTACTCTAAATTATCTTCATGAGTGTGCAAGGAGGGCCTGGGCGGGATCACTGGTGACAGAGTGACAGGACCCCACACTTTCACAAGTGGTTGTTTATCTCTCTTTGTGGGCCCTGCAATGGACTGGCAACCTGTCCAGGGTGTACCCCACCTAGTGGCTGCTGGGACATGCTCCAGCCCCTCTGTGACCCCTGGGCTATTCTATTCCTGGGGTGTAGAAAATGGATGGATTTAACATACTGCTCATGAAACATCAATCAGACTATTTGATTATTTCTTTCTTTGACTTTAAGTATGGGCAGGTTTAGACAATGGCTGCATGGAATATTTGCTGGTTATTGCTTTTTAGGATGAGATTATTGCTTGATTTAAAAATATTCAAATGATAGTGATAGATTTGTTGTCATCTGTTTTTCCATTCTCTACTTACTGTTGCCTGTTTACCTGCCCAGGGACAGCAGTTCCATTAGCTCTTAGAAAACTCTGGTTCAATCATGTGATTGCACACTGTCTCTGTTAAGTAAACAGTACAGATGCGGAAAAATCAGGATGCAGGAAATGAATGAATGAATGAATGAATGAATGAATGAATGAATGAATGAATGAATGAATGAATGAATGAATGAATGAATGAATGAATGAATGAATGAATGAGGTCTTAGAGGTTTTATAGGATTGTGGAGGATACAAAGTTACATTTTAAAACCTATATTTTAATGCTTTTTCAATTTTTACATTAATAGGATAGTTGTGAGTTAAATTTGTAGCATAATTATGCTTTATTGGTGTTCGTGTTTTTGTTTGGTTTGGTTTCTCTCTCATTCTTTTTTAGTCTTTTGACAAAATGTGTGTTTGTAGGCGAGAGGTTACCAGAGTTTTCTTAAATGCAGAAAAATCTTTTTTTTTTTTTTCTTCCTCCTCTCGAGGCTCTGATATGACAGATATCACGTGACGTCACCGGCTCCCTGTATGAATTAAAGTATGGCGGCTGCCATGGAGTTGAGATGCTGGGGAGGAGACTGGGGTTTGCCCTCTGTACACACCGAGTCCCTCATTGTCCTGGTAAGCTCATCCTCTGTCTAGAAATGAAACCAGTCACTGCTTCCGACGCTAATTTAAAGATGCCGGACTCCTCTTTGGTTATCTTTCCGTTTCCTTTCCTGTCCTCCTCGTTAGCCTCCATGCTAACTCAGCTGCTTGGTAAGTTAGCTGCGTTTATGAAGGACAGAAAATAACAGAAGTGTTGTATCATGTCGCAGCTGTAGAACAGCTGCGCTGACTAAAAAGGTGGCCTTTCGTGCGTGTCTGCTTTTTCAAAGTCACTCCTCATTCTATTAAGAAAATGGTCCTTCAAGGTCAGCTTGTTCAAGCTGTTTTTAAACTTTATTTTTCTTTATTCGTGGCTTCCTCTTTCTTAGCTGGATATGGGCGATGTCTGAGCTCATAAACCTGCAGGAAAATGAACACTGGAGATGTTTTTTTTTCCCCTTCTTCTTCTTTTCTTTTCTGTTAAACAGTCATCTATCAGTGAACACATGTAGTAATAATTCTAGCCACAAGGTGTCATTTATGGTTTGTTGACAGCTTTCTAATGTAGCTGCACAGAAATCTTTCCGCATGCCGATTGATGAGATCAAATTTGTGAAATGCAGTTCAGAACATTGGACCCATACAATTAAAATCTTAAGTCTTTACTAGAACTTCTAACACTTGCTTATCAAGGAATGAATCTGGTAGCATTGATCTTATAGAGGAGGCCATTTTTATTTATAAAAACTAAACTTTTTTGCTTTAGTTATTAGTATTTTAGATGTCTACCATTATGATTTCTTCCATATTATGGTTTAACTCAATCAAGGATGTGTAATGCTGGTTCTTGAAGGTCACTGTCCTGCAGGTTTTAGCTGTTTCCCTGCTTCAGGATTGCAGAACTTGGCAAGCTGTTCATATATTTGAATCAGCTGTGTTGGACCAGGGTTACATTGAGCCTCTAGGATATTGACATTTGAGGATCAGCTTTAAAGTGGGTCACTGTGTGTGTGTGTTAGACAAAATAGGGAATGAGTAAAATTTTACTAGTACGTGGAATAATGAAAATAATCATCTACAGTCCGGTACATTTTAGTCACAGATTGACTTGTTTTCATTTGGCTGCATTTCCTGTCCTGTGATTTTTTTTTCTTTCTGTAATACTGCTTCAAAGTGAACTGTTGTGCCAAATCTGCCTTTTAGTATCAGTGCCAATTCCCTGCTAATGATACTTTGATTTAGCCACATTGCAAAGATTCAGAAAAGTTTCCTTTTGTTGCAGCTGTAAACAGTTCTAAGTATTTTTCAGTGCAAGTTTGTCACACAACTGTTCTCTTTGAGATCAGAGTTGTGGCGCAACATTCTTGTGAGACTTTTGTATCATAAATGCTCCAGTTGTGTTCTGTTGGTACCATCCGTCCTGACTAATATGTGGTTTTCCTCCAGGCTTACACCAAGTTTGCTGGAGCAAAACTTACAGTCTCTCCTGTTGACTGGACATGGAAAACCATAACAGGTGAGCTGCAGTTTCTCATAAACTAGATTTTTGCAATGTTTTGGTTGGAATACCACAAGAGAAGAATTCTCTGACCCACGCTGAAACTTTTCTTGAATACATATACAGTAGATAGGGTTGTAAAGGACTGGAAAATATTTACTAACCCACAGTGGCACAGCTTGACTTATTCTCATCTCGTGAGTATCTCTGTTTGTTTTTATTATGGCAAACTGTTTCTCTGGAGACAAAGATTGTGTTTATATGTAAGTATTTATATGTCTGTCTGTGAGATGTTTTGTAGGATTTCACCAGTACAAGGAACAGGTTGAGATTAGAAAGAAAGCTTAGAAGTGGTTGTGGCTTGGCTGTGATGGACAGCAAACTGATGGCTACCACAGCTGTTCGATCCAATCACCAAATAGTCTAGTTTTATGTATCCCTGTAGCTTCCAAGATCATGTTAGTTATGAGAAAATGAAACTTTTTAAAAACAGTGTTGTCGTCCCAACCCCCCCACCCCCCCAACTCTATAGCTTTCCCTTCATGTTGCAGTATATAACTTTCTCTCATTTGTCCACAGCAAATGTCCCACAGTTGCTTTGTGGAGATTCTGTAGTTCAAGAACCCACACAGATTCTCAACTTCATGAGGAAACAGGTGAGAGCTGTCTGCTTTCTCAGCATGTCCTCCAAACCATGTAGCAGACGGATTTACAGTGATATGTTCCGTTTTTCCTCCCCCTTTTTTTTCTGGCAGAGATTTAATGCAGACTTCGAGCTGACAGCCAGACAAGGAGCAGACACGATGGCTTATATCGCCCTGCTGGAAGAAAAACTCCGACCAGCTCTGGTAACTGTCTATATTCTGCTCTTTTTTTCTGGCAAATTATTATTTGTGCATATGATTAATATTTAGTGTGGTGATTTATATCCCGCAGCTGCACACGTTCTGGGTCGATGCAGAAAACTACGCCAATCTGACTCGACCATGGTTTGCTTCACACTCGCCATTCCCTCTCAACTTTCTCGTTCCATGTCGCCATGCCAACATCGCTCTTTCCCGCATCCTTCTGACCAAAGGAGAGGCATCTTTACACAGCATCTCTGAAGTTGAGGGAAGGGTAAATGCTGCTCTGAGTGAATTATCAGTTAGATACTCAGTAAATGTCTCAAGTGTGCAAACTGTGAGTGTTTTACGGTGCAGCAATCTCTGTTTTGATGCCGTTAAGTCTTCCCATTCTCCCTCAGATCTACAGTGATGCTAAAGAGTGCCTGAATCTCTTGTCGTACAGACTGGGAACTGCAAACCACTTTTTTGGCAACTCGTGAGTTCCTAAATATTCTTATTTAAAGGTTCATTTGTTTATATTCAAAAGGTGTTAAAAAACAAAATAGAAAAGCTTTTCAAATTATTAATTGTAGTTCAGGATTAATAAAAAGCGCTGTTGTTTATATCACAGCCTTATATCACTTGTATTTATGCCTTTCTCTGAGTGTAATTTTGGATATATGCATGTTTTGATCATAGGCCAACCAGCCTGGATGCTTTTGCGTTTGGTTACTTGGCCCCGCTCTATAAAGCCAGCCTTCCCAGCAGCTCTCTGCAGAGCCACCTCAGACTGCTGGATAACCTCACACACTTCTGTGACAACATCCTTACAGTTTACTTCAACTCGGACCACTCCAGTAAGATCTCTTGCACGCAGTAGATTTATTCACCCTTTGTAGCTTTAGTTTTGTAAAATCAGCATGCATGTGGGGAATGCTTAATTTTTTATTACACAAAGCTAACATTATCAGCACGGCATTTCTTCTCACATAACGGTTTCACAACTCTTTACATCTGCTTTACTTTTGGGTGTCACATGAGCCAACACTGCTCCTTCTCCACTGCTGCTTCCTTCTTCACTCAGGGCAACTTTCACTCATCTCTTTCCAGGCTCTCCCCCTCCTGTTCAGGAAACCATGGATGCCAACCTCCAGAAACTAACGCAGCTTGTAAACAAAGAGTCCAACTTGATAGAAAAGGTGCTTCTGCTTTCCTTTTCTCTTTTGCATGCGTTCATGGTTGCTTTCAGCAGGTATCATCACTGTTGTATACACAGTAGTTGGTAGTTTTTCTTACTCAGTTTTTGCCATTAACATTTCTTCTTCTTGCAAATGGGAGCAAGCTAAATTTGACATCTTTTTCCTGTAGATGGATGACAACCTTCGCAGCAGCCCACAGCACAAACCACACAGACCGGACCCCAAGTCCAGTTTGTCCAGTTCAAAGAACTCTACCCCTGCCTAACACTTGACCTTTAACCTCTGATCCCGCCTTATGAATTACAGAGGAACACACTGTCTGAATCTGACTTAATGTCCTGAAAGTAAAAAGAAGCGAGTAAAGCTGGACTGTGACTCAAATGGAAAATAGCTTAATAATTAATGGGAGCATGACTATATATATATATATATATATACAAGAGTCTATTTTATAGTAATGGTGATAGATTTCTAAGATGTTGGTCTGAAAGGGAAGAAAAGTGCATGTGTAATGTATTTGTTGAAAAAAAAAAGTAGTATGTATGTGGTTGAGCATGGAATGCTGTAAAATGGTGCTCGATGAGAGAGATGCGGAAAGTTAAAAGGGACGACAAAGGAAATGAGGAGTCCAGCAGGGAAAACAAGTGGTGCAGTTTAACCTTTGAATGGGCTACTTGGATTTTTGCTTTAACCTTTTATCGTTTTGTGAAAGGGATTATTCTTTCTGTTAGAGTTCCCTCAAGATCATCGGTCACACTACCACTGATTCACCATTATGAGTTAAATACTAAGTTTAACTGACCTTGTTCTCTATAGCGGAGGCTGATTGGGCTACAATGCTACATCGTTTCCTTTATATTTCTGTATTAAACTATGGAAAATGCTCTTTATCACTAAAATATTCTATAAGTTCTTTGCCTTTGTGTAATGTGTGTATCATGCATTGAGGGCCAGAATAATGTCCTGTTAAACATTTGCTTTAACTTCCACTGCTGTGTAAATTGTATAGATGTAAATAATGTCATGATTACAAATTTAATTCACTAAGGGAAGAGCCTTGCACTTTAAGTTGTTCATACCAGATGTTTGGGACTAATTTATGTGTGTGTGTGTGTGTGTGTGTGTGTGTTTTGTTTTAAAGACTATCAGAAGCCAGTGTTAATTTTGATTATTATTGTGTTGTTGGAGACATTCTGTGACATTAACAATCCAATCACTTCTGCTGTTGACTTGATTTTTTTCCACAACCATTTTTCACATTTGTTTGGATTTTGTGTGTGTGTGTGTCACATTAGCTGCCTTTAGTTTTTTACATTGTGATTCTTGAAATGGTTTCCTGTTTCCTCACAGCTAATGCATTAATGAGCTTGACCTTATCCACATAATTCTTTTAATGACTTTCCTGTAATTCAGTTTTGCGTTAAGTGTTTATACCCATGAAAATACTTTGACTCTTGAAATACGATTCACTTTATAGAAACATTCCCTTAAGCGCCATCTTCTGTGTTCATTTGGGGGTGGGAGGGTGCTGATGATGCGGGAAGTTGAACTATAAGTGTGTGCCCTGTGCCTTCATGACTGCTGGTGTCTTTGTAAAAGTGTCAAAATGCTAACTGTGTCCTTCATCATTTTGATACATCTGTCACAAGTTCTCTGTCATGTCATTTGCTTTTGTTCATAATCTGTAGATGGTTGGTAACAGCTGTCTTCACATTATTCAAATACAAATATGATACAATGGCTGCTGTAATTTGTATCCCTTATTTTCCAAATTGCACCTCTGATGACATTTCCACACATCTGCAAGCTCTTGCAGCTCTTGCTTACAGATTCACTTCCAAGTTACTGCATCAAGGCATACTTTGAGTGACTTGTTTTTCCCATAAAGGTTGCAGAAAATTTCACTATTATCCACTGGACTTCTGAGATAGTGGAATCATTTATTTGGGTCTTGTGAGAATAGAGAACTCTTTGTCTGGTTTTGGCCTCAGACATGGAAAAAATTAAAGCAATGTGAGAGGAAATGGTGCATACTCGACATCAGATATCATCCAAGTCATTAGATGAGAGAGAGAGACTCCTGCTGAGATGTCTCCTGACTGCTTTCTAAGTAATTGCAGTGATAGGAAATGGCACATTTGGTTTTGTTATCAATGTTCTGATTAACAGATTTTAGTTGCTTTTGGCCAACGTGTCAATACTTACATTTATATTAAAAGGATGTTGTGGAAAAATGCAATTCCACAAAGAATTGTGTTTGTGAAGTAGGAAAATCTGGACGGCAGCACTACAGATGCATCCTTTAGCCTTCTGCTGTAACACAACAGAGCCTTCCACACACTTCAGCTGCAACAAAAGTCAGTCCAACTCAGCCACCCACAGAAAAGCAAAATAAGAGTCAGTCCCAGAAAAATTAGGCCGTCACTATTGAAAGAGCTTTCCTTCAGGCTGCAGCTGAGCAGTACAACACATCACATGGAGGCCAGCAACTGTTCCCTGATGGGTTGCATGTGTGTGCCCTGCCTCACACGCTCCCTCCCCTCTCTTTTTCCCAAGAAATGAGGAAAGGTGTTGGATATGAGTGAGGAAAAAAGCACAAGTGCCCAGAGAGTAATTCTGCAGTGACTGTAAATGGCATGTCCTCTGGGAAGGTATGTAGCTTGGATGATATCAGAGCCAAGTTTACTGTGAAAGGCTAAATCTGGTCATTTTATTTTATTTTTCGTGTAAACTTGGGTATTTGCACATTTGTTCACAAATTGTAAGGTTTGATATAATTACATCATTTCATATTGCAGGACGTATAACTTTTGAATATATGTATATTCAAAAGTTTAACAGTTTAGAATAAAGTCAGGTCTAGTTTGAATATTCATCCTTGTACAGGTGATTCCCAAAAAGCTGCTTTTAATAACAGAACAATGACTTCATATGCAGTAATATAACCAACAGACCGCTGAGGCCCTCTGGTGGAGAATTGGTGAACATAACTGAGTCAAAGCAAATTAATCTGTATAAGGAAATAGAAAAATACTTATATTATTTCAATTCGATAAAATAGTTGAACAAGGGCAAACTAACAGCCAGTGGCACGTAACATTAGAGAGCAGACCATATTTCTTAGAAAAAACTATTTACACAAAAACAGACCCATTCATATTATGGAACACATTCAGAAGGTGCTACAGTGTGTGTTTGGAGACATAAACTCAATGTTTAAACTTAGAAAGACAAGATACTTAACAGGCAACTACACAGAGGGTGTTTCACTTAGATACGTTCTCAGAGCATTTACTAACATTTATCAGTCAAATCACAGCTGGAAATCAGTAAATAAAACATTTACAAAACAGTAAAAAAGAAGAAAAAAAAAACGCATATCAACGTACCTTATGGTCAAAATTACAAAATGATCCACAACCTTTCACCTCTGGAAGAAAAAGAAAAAACAAAACAAAAAAACCCAGGAAACTCCCTTTTAAAATTCAAGGTAGTAAACTCCAGTTATCAGTTTTCACTTTTTCTAATTTTGCTATTTACAATTTAAGTTTCATTTTTATATCCAAAAGTGAAAACACATTGAACGTGTTTGTGTTTGTCTAAAGAAATTATTAGTTACTAAGTTACAGTCTCATCATTCTTTTACCTAAAATAACCATATAATAAAAAACCCTCAAACACAAACTCATGAATAATTTCACTATTTTTATGTCCAGCAGTATCAATTTATGTCTTCTGCCTGATTTTGCAATCGTGGTCACTTTGAACAGTGTAAAGATGTAACAATCAGTTCAACAAACGTCCAACTTGATCTGTAAACTTTTCAGCGAGTGAGTGAAGGATGAGGCAGAGCTAGCTGTCCTTGGTAAACTCCGGTACCTCCGGCACCAGACACAGCTGCAGGCTGCCCGGTTGCTCCAGGGCCAGAGCAGGGTGGCAGGGCTGGCTGAAGTGCTGCCTGAAGGTACCTAATAACTGACCACTTTGGGCATTGTAGAAAGATAAAAGGCCAAACTGGTAATCCAGGAGAGTGCCCACTCGCTCAGGTACCTCAATCACACACACAGAGGCCTGAACGTCATTGTGGAGTAACTGATACCTGCAACTGGACAAAAAGAGAAAGGTTTTGAAAAAAATAAATGCCGACAGGAAGTAACAAAAAAAAATTAGGGATGTATTTCTTTATGTATACCTTGATTCTGTTGGAATACACTGCAAACACCATGAAGAGTTGTTTTCTCCTAGTGAGTTTTTATTGGCTGTGCTGTACGTCACTCCCAGTCTATAAGCTGTACTTCCGGACACAACGGTCTCCCAGTAGTAAAGCCCTCGTGCTGGTAACAAGTCACCCAGGATGGATGGACACCTGGAAAACACAAACGCTGGCTTAAATCTGCTGAGAGGTTTCTGTGCAGGTCAGGCTTTCTGCATTAAACTCACACTTTCTCTGTGGGTGCAATGTTGTGACCATCTTGGGAACAGTG
This sequence comes from Atherinomorus stipes, assembly GCA_023101725.1. NCBI lineage: Eukaryota > Metazoa > Chordata > Actinopteri > Atheriniformes > Atherinidae > Atherinomorus > Atherinomorus stipes. The sequence continues at coordinate 1,891,408 of JALJCO010006760.1, forward strand.
CAGGGTGGTCTGGTCCTCTGATAGCTCCAGAGCAGGGTGAGCTGAGTCTTTCAGCAGGTGGAACCTCGTCCCTCAAAACAAAAATAAGTGTTAACACTTGGGGAGAAAAGTTTTGTCCAGCCATACGTAGCTGGACAGATTGTGTTAGCTTGTGCTTTTTACCTTTAGTAGAAATGAGTGCAGCCTCGCTTTGTTCGCTGGCACCGGCCTCATTCACAGCTTTGATGTAAAACAGGTAATTCTCGTTGGGTTGCAGGAGAACCCTCTGTTCACAGGCTTTAATTCCTGAGATGGATCTAGGATCACATAGGACACATATTACAGGAATCATATCAGTGACATTCGGAAAGAATTTGGTTTTTCCAGCAATGATCAGCATCAGCGATGAATAACTTTCCATCATTCTGTTGCTGGTGTCAGGCAAATACCTACCTTAGTCCTTCTCCCTCTAATTCATACTGGCGGCAGTACTCCAGCGTGTAAGTCTGTGCTGGACTCTGTGTAGTTGAGCTCCACCTCAGTGTGGCTGAATCCCACATAACAGTGCAGCACTCTGTGTCGATCACTGGCACTGAAGGAGCTGCCAGAGAAACAATGATAGGGTGGTTTGCACAGGAAAAATATTTTGAGAAGTCAACAACACTAATTAGAAGTTACTGTATATCCTCTATATATGTATGTTTTACCCTCAACACTTTTGAAAACTGTTAAAATCTAAACTCCCTCCAGCATGGAAATGTAAAATTACAACCATGTTTTCAGTTTTATCTGAGAATTGTACTCTGTTGGGAACACTTATACTTCAGTATGTGGACTGACCAGTTCTGAAGACAAGTCTCTCGCTGGGCAGAGAGCAGCCGGTATAGTTGACAGCCATCACCCACACCTTGTACATCTTATCAGGCTCCAGTTCCTCCAAGATGCAGAAACTTTCCTTCACTGTCACACGGTACTCCTCCATCACAGCTGTGGACAGAATCAGTACAGTTATATTGTAGCGCTTAAGATAAAAAAAAAAAGCCCAGGATACACCTGAAAAAGACCAATAAAAATATTTAACAATTTCTATTTTCTAAAGCATAATTTAAGCTATCACTCTTTCATCAATGCCTGCCCCTCTAAGCTTGGTGATCATTAAAAAAAAAAAAACTCATTTGTAGTTTGAGCATTTATGAAAATGTTACCTCCTTGTGGATCCTCCATGCAGTAGACCTGAAAGCAGTCTATAATATCTCCAGGGTTGACTTTCCAGTAAACAGTGACACTGGTGCTGGTGGCTGACCCTGACTCCTGGGGCTGCAGGGTCGGCCTCTGGGGCACTGAAGTAAACACCAGCAGCAAGATTTGTAACTGCCACAGATGCTAATAAGAGCAGGAAATGGATCTGCAAGCATACTGAACACACAGAAGACCTACCAGGGATGCCTTTGCGCTGTGCAAGGTTTGAGCTTGAAGTGTTGGCCTTGGCATAGTCCTCAAACACCAGCAGTCCCTTGGGACCCAGTTCCAGAGACAATGCTGAATCTAGAGCTCCTTTGAGTCTGACCACACAAATAAAATATTAAGCTTGCTGCCATGACCACATGTAAATGTCAGCAGCCTTTTCCTGATGAAGAAGACCACAGTTAGTATATGAAAAAAAGATAGATTTTCTTTTTGTTATTAAGGTTTTACATATGAGGACATAATTAAAAAAATTATAAATCTTAAATTTAGGTAATGCATCCTCAGATGAACAACCTGCAACCTACTATGTCTGAGAATTTGTTGTCATCCCCACTGCTTCTATAGTAGTTAAGATAAGAAATACCAGCTACAAAGTGCTATTAATCAAATGCAATTGATAATCAGCAGGATTGAGCACCACTATAAAAGCAGAAATTTTGCAGTTTGCACGTTTGGTGCATGTGGCACAATATCAAGGAGGAAAGACACAACTGTACAAACCACATAACTTCTGGAACAATATGTGTTGGATCAATGTGAGAAAAGTGGTCATTAATGCACTTCACCACATGAATGAAAAATCAAACACAGCATTTTAACACAAACACTTCAAACTACCAAACACGGAGGTGGAAGTCTGATCATCTGGGCTCTTTTGAAGCCACAGGACCTGAACAATTTACACTCACTAAGTCTACCATGATTCCTCTGTATACAAGAGTAATTTACAGTCAACGGTGAAGTAACTGCCAACAGCTGAAGTTTGGCCAAAAGTGGCTCAATCAAGGGGACAATAATCCAAAGCACAGACGAAAATCGAGGTGTTGCAGTAAACAAGTATAATAAATCCAGACCTAAAGCAGGTTAAAATGCTGTGGGACCTTAGGAGAGAAGATGTGTGTAAATAAATCCCTGCAAACCTCATAGAACTACAGCGTTGTGTGATTTTTTGGTTCTTGTTTTTTGTAGTTCGGTGTGTGTCTTTGTGCGGTGTGTGTGTGTGTGAGTGTTGGTGCGTTTTTGCAACATTGTGGGGACCATGTTCCGGATTTTTACCATCACCGTGGGGACATCTTGCCCTCGTGGGGACATTTTCCCGGTCCCCACGGGTACGAACCCCATTTTGAGGGTCAAGATTAGGTTTTAGACATTAAGTTACAATTAGGTTTTGGTTAGGGTTAGGATAAGGGTTAGGTTTAAGCAATCAATTATGGGCGTTAGGTTTAGGGTAAGGGGCTAGGGAATGCATTATGTCAATGGATATACCCCAGCGGGATATAAAAGCAAACATGGGATGTGTGTGTGTGTGTATGTCTGTCTGATTTTCATGTTTTGGTAGTTATTGTGATTTACTTCTCTGTTTGTTGTAAAACATAGAAATTGAAATTCCTGCCATTTTGAAAAGACGGTGTATGTGCTGTGTTGGTCACATCCCCAAAAGTGGAGTATCAAAAGAAGGCCAAGGATGTCTTCTTAAAGGAACAGTAGTATTCAGGTAAATACTATAAATAATGCTTGACTTTGAGGTCTGAGACTCATGTCGTCCACAGAGAACAAAAATGAATTACCAGGTCTTGGGAGGATATAATGCTTTTTTTCTATCAAATACTGCTTTTACTTTTTGGCTTTGATGCAATTTGTCATTAAGGATTAAGGTTACTTTATTGTCATTGCAGTTACACACAACAAAATTATTTCTCACAAGAAGCAGCATGTTAAATCGATTTTTAAAAATTCAAACAGTAAAAGTTATATTTGATAAAGAAATAAAGACACTGAAAGTAGTAAAGATGTGTTGTTGATCAACGCACGTTACTGTTGTTAAATTATTTGGTGCATTTTTAAGACCTGAAAAGTTTAAGACTCAGACACGGCCAATGGTTACATTTCTGCAGGCCAAGCATCATGCGCTTCTTGTTAACAAAACCATATCATGATGCAGCTGTTAAGAAATCACACAAGCTCGCACACTTGTCACTGACAGTAAATTACCTTGCATGAATGTCTTCAGGTGACTAGTGGAAGAGCAGATTAAGCAGCATTTTATAAAACATCTGACACTATTCTTAATGAACAGCTGCTGGCCAAAATAATATTGATCAACAATTCTTCAGTACGTACTCGTGCATCAGTCTCAGCCTCTCTGACTGCGGTTTCCAGAGTGGTTTTGGCAGAGTCTATGTTCTCCTGGAAGGAGACGATCTTGTCATAGAGCTGCTCCAGCTTGGCCTTCTTCTCCTCCTCCGTGCTCACTGACATGCTGTTGTATTGCTCCATCACCAGAGCCATCATCTCCTCATTCTGTGCCTGCATGGCGGCTTCACCCTCCACAAACTGATCCTGAACAAGAGGAGGCAACAACCGAGAGAAACATTTGATTTCACAAAACATCAAGGCACTGATTTCATGCCCATAGCCCATACATTGCGCTGCCATGCGTTGACAGTGTACCTCTACAGAATTGTAGGCCAACTCCAGCTCAGACACCAAGTCCTCAATGTTTTCAGATCGTGCTTGTAGCACTGAGATCCAGCCGCCAAGTGCATCCTATTGTAAAACAGATGCAGGTAAAATATGACTTATAGATCTTCTGATAACAATGTACCACTACAATCAACCAAAATATCATGATAAAGTTTACTTTGAATCTGTTGAACGATAAAACAAATGATGCTACACTTTCAAATCAGCAAGAAATCACATAAAAATGCTGCTTTAAAGCCTGTTAGACATACATGTCAGAGGTTGTTTTATATTTCAGAGGTGAAGGAATACAATGGATTACTTCACTTGTCAGGACACGGCATTATTAATATCTAACTAATTTACAGTGGAGTTGGTTTCTTTTACAGTAGTTTTCTGTCTTTACATTTACAGCTTCATAGACCAACACTATATCCAAGACTCCATTCATCTTAGTTGGAGAAAAATACTTATTCATGCAAATGAATCTAAATTCCTAATTGTCTCTCTCTACACTGAGCTCTTCGCCTACTCTGAAGATTTAGTTTATGTCTGAAGACCAGCTGCAGCATCCAGGTAAAGCATCTGAGCAGTGTTGATCTCCTGTCACCACCCAAACACCAGCTGCTCCCATTTAATAAGGTCAAACACTGGTCACTGATCACTCCCTGACCTGCTCTCCAGTAAGAGTCACAGCAGGTGGGTCCACGTGTGAAGGGGAATGTGTGAGCACACTGCAGAAACCCTTTGAAGAAGTGTGGGGGTGCATTGCCCATTTGTGCTTAGAGGACTGAACTGGATACAGTTTTGCTGGGTTGTTTTGGTGAACTTGTCAGGATCAATTTTCTGCTCTGTGAAGCATCCTGAATAGACTGCACCTCTTTGTGCTGAAGTCAGACCTGCGTTAGAGCTTTGATCTTTGTCTTATTTACAGTCCAGCTGTCAGTGTTTCACATAAATACAGCACTACCCATCCACAAGACCTGGTTTTGATATCATCTGGAAGCTACTTTGGATCTTTGGAAGTTTGATCCAGGTTGACTTTAGTTTAGATGCCAGACACATTATGGAGATTGTCTGCAACGCGTGATAAATACTGTAGATCACTACGCTCACGTTACATCTACAAAAGCTCAAGAAAACCAACTGAAATCTGTGAGTCAGTCTTTTTTTATAGCAGAAGGATCCTTATCAAGACCATGCTTTGAATGAACTTAGAGGGTCATTCACTTTTATTAAAGCAGCTGGCTGACCCTGAACTGACAAAGCAGGGAAGTATGGGGAAAAAGTGTGTGAGCAGATCACATATCAGCCTCTACTTGGTTGATGTCACACTGAACTTTTCCACTGATCAAAGCAGAGCTTTGCATCACAGCAAGTCAATGTGTTGGCTGCAGCCAGCCAGCTGCATGAGAGCTGCAGTGATGAATGGAAAACTTATAGCTGACTAAACTAAAACCATTCAATGGCCCCAAACTAATGGCAGTAAATATGTCTAATGATCCCACAGTAATGAAGCTGGTGAAATGTATAATAATGAGCTGCTATTTGATTTCCACCGGCTCTCTGTCTTTTGTTTTAGCAACAGCTTGCTAAAAACAAACATCTGGGAGACAGAAAGAACAAAAAAGAAAAAAATATGTCTGATTCAATTCATCATATAACCCGAGTGATTCCACACTGCACTGGAGGACTTGCAAGAGATCGTCTGTAATCTGAATACTTCCTGTCCGTTTCATGTCCCCATTTTTCAAGCTCCAGACCTCCTGTATTTAACTCAGCAGGCTCTCTGTTAAAGACGTTAAACCCAGACGTAATGTCAAATGCACAACATGTGTTTGTCTATATTCATTACCTTGATTTCCTCATAGGCTTTGTCCACAGAATTCACTTCATGGTCCTGATGCTCTGCAGACTTGTACTCATCCTCTGACAGCAGACATCCACAGGTGACACAGAACCAATCCATCCCTTCTAGCTCAGCAGCCAGCCGGGCTTGGCTTTCCTCCTCTGCATCAAAGATTTCATAATCTGCCTCATTGAGCTCTTCCTCTGTAACAACATCTTCCCTCTGGTCTATTTCTACCTCTAGTTCCATCTCTCCTTCCTGTTTCTGGTGGGATTCCTCTGCATCTCTCTGGGTTTCAGATTTTGGCAGAATCTTTGCATCTTGCTTAGAAATCACCTCATATCCAGGCTCTTCAACAGGCACATCTGGAAGCCTCCAAAAGTTCCCCAAATTTCCTCTTTTGCTCCCATATTCACTGTGCAGATCCGTGCATGGAGCTTCCTCTGTTCTCCATCTTTTGCTCCACATCCTCACTGTGCAGATCCGTGCATGGAGCTTCCTCGTGTTGCTCCATCTTTTGCTCCACATCCTCACTGTGCAGATCCGTGCATGGAGCTTCCTCTTGTTGCTCCATCTTTTGCTCCACATCCTCCTGTGCAGATCCGTGCATGGAGCTTCCTCGTGTTGCTCCATCTTTTGCTCCACATCCTCATTGTGCAGATCCGTGCATGGAGCTTCCTCGTGTTGCTCCATCTTTTGCTCCACATCCTCACTGTGCAGATCCGTGCATGGAGCTTCCTCGTGTTGCTCCATCTTTTGCTCCACATCCTCACTGTGCAGATCCGTGCATGGAGCTTCCTCGTGTTGCTCCATCTTTTGCTCCACATCCTCACTGTGCAGATCCGTGCATGGAGCTTCCTCGTGTTGCTCCATCTTTTGCTCCACATCCTCACTGTGCAGATCCGTGCATGGAGCTTCCTCATTGAGCTCCTTCTTTTGCTCCACATCCTCATTGTCCAGGTCTGTGTACGGAGCTGTATCCTCTGTAGGAATGTTAGTCTCTGGTGCATCCTTTAGTTCGTGCATTTCTGCCTTTTGTTCTGCATCTGTATCCTCTGACTGAACATCGTCTCTGTGCAGCACAGTTAAATCCTCCAGAGGAGTAAAACTCCTGAGGGGAGAAACGGTGATGTTATCTTCCTCAAACACCACCTCCTGCTCCTCAGTGTTGGCCTCCTCTACAGGTACAGGTGGTAGGTACTCCTTGTCAAGACTATTTCTGGGAAGTTCTTCTGCCTTTACTGCAACTTCTGGTTCAACCTCAGGCTCAGGTTCAAGCACTTGAAAATCACATGTGCTATCAGGCTCAGCGACTGTGTCCTCTTCAGTCTTCTCTGGCCACTTACTAATCTCTATATCCATCTCGACTGCTTGTCCTTTAGGAACAAGAAGTATCAACTCATCACCTACATTCACTGTGTCCTGGGCACATGTCTTCATGTCATCTGCAGGCATTTCTGAGTTGGCTTCTGGGATCAGCTTTGTTTTGCCTGATTCAGGCTTTATTTTTTCGGTCAACTCTTGTTGCTGTTGCTCAGTTTCAAGGATTTCTTGATGTTTTTTGGCTGATTCTGAGTTGACCTCTTCTGACATCACAGATTCAATTACTTCAGCTGAAGTCTCTCTTTGATCAGCAACCTCAGCTTCTGTTGTGTACTTCAGGAGCAGGGCCTCAGCAGCAGTTTCCTCTGTGGGGGACTTGGTCTTTCTGTCTCTTTCATGAATTTCTGTTTGGGCATCTTTTGCCTCCACACTTGTTACCTCCTGAAGATCGATCTTAACTTGGGTTTGAATTTCGTTTTCATTTACTGTTTTTTCAGTCACCTCCACCACTGTTTGCACAGTGCAATCACTGTCAGTGAAAACCTCAACAGGTGCAACATCTTCAGGTGCTGCTTCTTTGACCTGACTCAGGGGTGCTTCAGCTGATTTCTCCATTTTAACGTGAGGTTCTGCTGAGCTGACTGCTACAGTCTCAGCTTCTTGCTCTTGAGCTAAGGCCTCTGTTTTGGCTAAAGTTACTAGTTTTTCATCAGCAGCCACCATCTTTGAGTCAGCAGCATCCCCTTCCAGCAAAATCCTCTCAGTGTTCCCTGTTTTTGCATCAGATTCGGTGCTTTGTGCATGTCCCTCTGTACTCACAGGTACTACCAAAGCTGTTGTGTCTGTAGTCACTACAAGCACCTCAGCCACCATTTGTGGCTCACACGGCTGCTCTGTATCAACACTGCTTTCCTCACAAATGCTTTTGTCTCCTCTCTGATGATCCATGCTCTCATGTGTTTTCTCTGCTTTAATGTCCATCTGTTGAGTTTCAGGTGGTTTTTCTGGGCTCAGCTTAAGAGACTTCGTCTGGTCTGTTTCAACCTCATGTTTTACTTGTTGAACTTCCATCTGTTCCTCCACCAATTTAGTCTCTTGGGTCAAATTTTCTGAAGCTTCTCCTGCAGCCTGCTCATCAGACACCAGTGAGAGCCGTGTTTCTTCCTTCTCTTCTTCGGTCTCTGTTAGAATTTTCTTTTTCTTTTGAGTTATTGTAGGGTGACAATCTTCTTCAACACTGGCCTCCTGCGTCTTTGGTTCCTCTGTCTTTGTTTTTGCTGTTTCTAGGCTTGGTTCAGGAGACTCCAGCTGATCTGTTTTCACCTCATGTTTTACTTGTTCAACCTCCATCAGTTGCTTCTCTGATTTTGGCTCCTGAGTCAAATTTTGTGAAGCCTCTCCTGCGGCCTGCTCATCAGACACCACTGAGAGCTGTGTTTCTTCCTCCTCTGCTTCTATCTCTGTTAAAATGTCCCCTTTTTCTTCAGTTATTGCCATTTCTAGGCTTGGTTCAGGAGGCTCCAACTGATCTGTTTTAACCTCATGATTTACTTGTTCAACCTCCATCAGTTTCTTCGGTTCCTGAATTGAATCCTCTGAGGCTTCTCTTGCAGTCTGCTCATGAGCCACAGAGGAGTGCTGGATTTCCTCCTTTTCTTCTTTTGTTTCTGTCACAATGTCCCTTTTCTCTTCAGGTATTGCAGAGTGACAATCTTCTTCAGTCCCAGCCTCTTGCATCTTTGCTTCCTCAGTCTTTGTCTTTTCCTTGTCTTCTTCTTCTACAACTCTTATCAGACAGCCCGTCATTTCAAACTTACTCTGCGGCCACATCATTCTCCCTTGACTCTCATCCTTCAGCAACTCATCTTGAACATCCACTGTCGGTGTTTCATCTTTTAAAATGAACTTCTCCAGGTACCCGTCTGCGTCCTCAGAATCTGACAAACGCCTCTTGTATGACTTTTCAGAGGCCACACTCTCTGCCTCCGAGTATTCCTCGTCACTCCTCCTCCTCTCACCGACAGCATCCTCGTAAAGGTCTGAGTACATGAAGGACATGGCAGTGGGCTCCTCCAGCAGAATGGGGTCAATGATCTTAGGGGGTCCAGGGGAGATGAATATCGGGGTGAGAGTGGTCTCCTCACTTTCAAACAACACCGAGCCGCTTTCCTTTGCTGATCTCTGGCTCTCACGTCTTCCTCTCATCCTGGCTCCAGCCTCCTCGCTGTCCTCTCCTCTTTGCTGCAGTGTATTAGCAGGAGGTCCTTCACCGTAGAAGACTTCATCCAAGTGTTCCCCCACTATCTCCGCATCTGTTACAAACACAAAAGAATCCTCGGATACAGAGGGACTGTCTGTGGCTACCTCCTTTGCAGGCTTTGGCTCCTCAGTTTGGGGTTCGGCTGCAGGCTTTTCTGCCTCCTCCTGCGGCTCTGATGCTTGTTCTGCAGGAGCCACCACATCCAAAAGGGTAAACTTCTCAAAGTAGTCAATGTCACTAGTGTTCTCCATCTGAGTGGGTGTGTCCCCAAGCTGTGTTTCTGCTGATGGCTGTGAAGAGTCTTGTTTTGAGGTCTGTGTAGATATCAAGACACTCAATTCAAACTTTTGTCATATTTTAAAAAATGTATAAATCAAAATGAAGATAGAATATCTCATCTAAATACCTCTGTGTGATCCGGTGTTTCCTCTTCTTCTGGCAGGTAATGACTCTTTTCTTGTGCCTGGTAGATTCGGGACCTGATCTTGGGAGTCTGGCTGAGATAAGACAAATTGTCCTGCAGCTCTGTACTTTCCTCCTCATCCACAGTGGGAAGCTTGGAGGGTACTCTGATGTTGAGAATCTCATAACCTTCTGAAATTAAACTAAACAACTGCTGATCCTTGGTTTTTATTTCCTCCAAGTCTGCCTCTGGTTTGGTTTTCTCCTGTTTGATATTAGGAAGAGAAACCTCAGCCATCTCTGGTCTCTCTACTCCCAAAGCTGAAGCCGATCTGGAGCTGCCAGGTCGGCTGAGCCTGTCCCCCAGCCTGCTGCTTCTTCCTCCAGACCTCGTCCTCCTGCGAACTACTTTCTCTTCATCAAAGACAATAGTGATCTTTCCTGCACCTCCAGAGCCCTCCATGCTGTAAGCCTCAGATGTGGAGCTGGTCTCAGAGGCCCAAGGAGTAGAACAGCGGCTAGAGGCCGTCTCCCAAACAATACCACTGTCCTCACTCTGGACTGTTACCATAGAGAACGATGGATCCACCAGCAGGCACTGGAGTTTGGGCTTCACCGACTGGTCCTGGACTACTTCTCGCAGACTGAAGAAGAGAGGAATGGACAAAGTTAAAGGCAGGAGAGCAGGCTGTGAGTGTTGCTCCCAAGAAGAGGACGGGCATAACTAAACAGTCCGACTGCAAGAGGAGATCCTTTTGGCGCAGCTCATGGAAATGTAAGCAGAGAACAAACCAATGAATCAAATCAAAACATGTTTGAGCAACATCTATCTACATTCATGTTTTGCAACTTAACAAATCTGAGCTGAAAACAAGGTAACACATAGCTTCATTTCTCAAGAGGATTACTTGACCAGTGTAGACCTCCAGTACTGGACCAGGTGTCTTGGGCCAGCCTGCCAATGTGAGCGATGATTTGAAAAAATGATGATCATATGCTCTCTAAGCTGTCTCCCAGGCTATGAATACATCTCAGCTCCTTCTGGGTTACAACAAGGTGACGTCCCAAAGCGTCATTCATGTAATATTAGATAAGAAATGCTTGGCCTGCTCTGATACAGCCAACATATCAGTGTCTTTTACTATTTATGACATTGCAGGTAATGGTAGAACACCCAGTTAAAAGAATGATAAATGAGATGTAAAATATGGGATGGTGAATAATATGAAATATCATTAGAGCTGTCTGCAATGCCACACTTTTACTTCCTTGTATGAGCAGCTAATGTGGTAAGAAGAGATCCACAAAGTAACTTCTTTGTAATATTCAGATACTCTTCTCCAGTCACACTCTTTCCTTTCTTAAAAACTACATGTATTTGCATTAAGAAGCCTGAAACACCAGCACCGTCCTTCAAGTAGCAACATACAAGACTGGTTAATCTCAGAACAGAAAATAAACCTTTTTCCTGTAAAGACAAAGTGAGCCATGGTTGTGATTACTCAGCCAGTAAGATCTGGGTTAAAAGCTACCTGTTCTGTAGCTCTTCTATTTCGTCTTCGTCATCCTGGCTCATGACATCGGAGGCTTCATACTGAAACTCCTGCAGCTCAGTCATCTCAGAGTCCAGACTCTCACATTCCTCCATCTTGATAATTTCCTCCAGATTGTCTCTTTAAATCCCCCAGTATTGTTTTTTAAAAGCGTTTTAGACCACCGTCAATCTGAATTGGGAGTTGGTCTGCCTGTTTGTGTCATTCTAAGTTGGGAGCTGTCCATCTGACTCAGCGAGGGACAGAAATAGAGGGGAATGAAAAGAGGGGAGTGTAGACAGAGGGAGAAAAGCAAAGAGAGAGAAGATACATTTTAATAGCTATTGAGATACCAGTACCTGACCTCAATCTTTTTTTCTTTTTTTTTTTCTGATTTCTGTATGACTTTTTTTTTTTTAATCATGTTGCGCCTTTGTTCCAATGGTCAACGGCTGATGAGGTGATGTGGCTTTAAGTGCAAAATCCCCCTTGCCCAGTTAAATATAGACCTTGTGCTGAAACAGTACCCCTGGTTCCTCTGCTGCTGGTGGCAACACTAATCAAAGCCAGACACGCTTCTTGTAACACATACCTCCAGCAGAGCTGGCACCATGCAGAAGTCATAAAACTTGGTGTAATAAGCCTCAAACCACAGAAAAAAGTAATCAGAACACTTTCTGCAAGAAGATGATGCAGATAAGAGCTAAATAAAAGGTGAGGTTATTAAAATCAGCCTTACTTCATTTTCAGTATCTGTAAAGGATGAACTGAATAATCAAGAACCCTGATGATGACAGAAAGACAGTATCCAGGTAACAAAATTACAAGTGACTTAGATTTTTAATTGCAAGGTGATAAAATGTGATGCTGGGAGGACCTCTTGATTTGGAAACCATTAAGAAATCTACAGTTAATTGAAAATAACAGTCTTTTTTTTTTATTTAATTTAGACAAAAGGATGCTTTCTTTAGTTGTGATGGGGGACAAAACAGTTTGTAAAAGAGGTGTAACACTCAAACCTACTAGAGCATCTAACACAAGTTAACTAACAGCAGGTCAATGACATGACATGATAGAAGTGTGTGTGTGTTGGTGGGGCAGAGGGGAGGGGCTGGAGCCTTTCCCAGCAGCTACTAGGTAAGAGGCAGGGTACACCCTGGACAGATTGCAAGTCCATTGCAGGGCCAGCACAGAACAACAACTGCTCACACTCGCCTAGAGAGAATTAGTGACTAAACTGTCTTGCACATATTTGGATGGTGAGATGAAACTAGAATATATTGAGAGATGGAGAGAACCCACGCGTGCATGGGAAAAAGTGCATATTCCACACAGAAAGGTCCATTTTAACTGTCAGACAGTTTTTGTTTGTTAAATGATAAAATGTAACTTGTGTCCCAAAATTGATTGTCCAAACATCTTTTTTTTTGTAAAGAAGCTTGTACAACTGCATGTAACCAACTCCAAAGGAAATGTGTAAGGCAAATGAAAGAAGTTTAAAAAAAACCTGAGACAAGATTACAATTTAATTAGACTTTGGCACTTCAATTAGCATAGCAAAGACTTCATACAGCGCTCAAAGCAGTGATAATGCTCAGTAAAATGCTCATAAATTTGTGGGTTTATTTTTTTAAACAAAAATCAAGGAACCAGTTATGCACAAAATGTACAAAAAGCACAAAATAGATCAAAATGGAAGAAAAAAAACACACACACACACTCCCTAGTGTATGAACTAAAGAACTAAAGGAAATGTACATCTTTGACACCAGTTAATAAGAGATAATGCTGAAAGTGAGGAGCAATAACTTGAAGGAATGAAAATATTTAGCTGTAGCCCTTCAGTGGTCACCTCAGAGCCACTTAAGTGAGTCATGCTTACTTATCACAAGCTCAGTTTACAGAAAAGCTTAGAAACTGAAAGACCATCCGTGAAACAGCAGAGGGTCTCCAAACCACAACATTGTCAATGCAGACTTATAAAAAAATATAAAGAGGGCTTTAATGTCACAAGTTTGATATAAACAGTTAATATAAATGCAAGGTATATGTGTGCAGGAGAAAAATTGGCATCTTTAGATATGATACAATGCAGTACAACTGCAACAAGGATGTAACAAACTGACACTGGAGAAGATGAGCAAGGCTGAGGCTAGTTTTTCCCACTAAAATGTAATTCAGCCATGTCTGCTTTATGTGTGAGAAGATGTTTTCTATGTGGATTGGGAAAGATGGACATGTAGCAGCAATAACAATAAAAATTATTAATGAAAAACCCTCCAAAAATAAACCACTTATCCTGCTTCAGAGCAGTGACAGGATATTACTATCAAAGCCCTCTGGTTTTACTCCACAAATACTTTTCATCCTGCCTTATTGACTGGGGGAAAAAAAAAACAATTGCACATGTATGCCAGAGGCAGGAAAGCAATTGATAGTGAGTGCAACATTTGATAAATCTACCACAGGAAACGCAGACTGTGCCCCATAGGTCACAAATCATTCAGTACCAGATCCTGTCTGGAAGTCATGGGTTGAGGCTTCTCTTTCCCGATCTCAAAGGTCTTGCATCAGGACAGGCTCATCTTGAGGTAGAAGATGCAAGTCAGCTCATGTAGGCTGGGGAACCGCTTATCTCTTGGACGACTCCTTATTAATGATGGCTCTGATCGGGAGGATTGTGTTCAGGTTCATGTTTGACTTCAGCAATCGGTACGACTGCACAGACACAGAGACGAGAAACAGTTATGATCAGGTCATGCCACATCCGGCTGGCTTCAGGAGGCAGAAAAATATGAAGGGAGAGTGCTATAAAGACTGTGATATACCTCAGCAAACTGAGCTTTAATTGCATTAAACTTGATCTTCTCATGGACTGCCCTGGCAACGTTGTTTCTTTCAAATGGCTCTGAAACACAAAGTATCAGACATTGTTAACAATGTTGTGGATGGACACACACGTTGTCACATTGTTGGGCCAGGCTTCTGATACGCTTATCACCTTAATTTTCTAATTACTAACATTTGGAAAAACTGGACACTTGTTTCAAATATCCATTTGATTACTAAGGTGTTCTCAAAATAAAAACTTTGTCATGTTAAAATGATACAAAAGATACAAAAGAAAAAGTTGAAAACAAAAATAAATGGTGGTGAATATTTTACAGACCATGCAAATATTATGCCAACTAAACTGTTTACCTTCCACACATATGAATTTGTTTCTCCACTCATGAGAATTGGTCTTGGGGATAGCTGCGGCCTCTCGCACAGAGATCACCTGTTTATCCCAACTGCAAGATACACAAAATAAACATGACAGGTTTTTAGAACTTCCTAGTTCAGACATTTCAGCTGATTTTCTTGTTTTATGTAGCGAAGGGTGGGATTAAATAAGCACCGGCTTCTTCCCACTCCTTTTGGACAAAGACATCTATTTTATTTATTTATCTTTTTCTCTTTGGAGCACTACTTTCTTTTGGTTTCTTGTTTGTTTTTAAATGTCTTCTGTTCAATAAAGAATCATAAAGTACAAATCAAACAGAATTTATAATCAAGACGTTTTGCAGACAGAATCAGTTCCCTCCAGGTTCCTTTAGTTTAACCTGGTGCAACGTAAACAGACACCTTTAGGACATGACTGTGGCAGCAGTTTTGTAAACTCTTTGTAAAAAAGACTGAGTGGGAAAAATATGCTCATCACTGTAAAAACCACGAGCAAAAATCCCTCAACATGGGTATCCTGGTTTGAATGTTTGTTTTTACTGTATTAAGCAGAAATCATTGCATGTCCATGTTACATGTTTAAGCTTAATTTGGCATGGTCTGCATTGCACATACTGCAAACACAGGGATCATGGCATGTCATGTTAGTGCTGTGTAAGGCCAAAGGTCCCACCTGCTCCTGCCCCTCTGCCAGAAACATGAAACCAGAGAAGGATGCAGGACAGAGGAAGGTGAGGACAGATGGAGGACTGGAGGGGGGAGAAGAAATTGGCAGGGAGAGCGAGGGTTGAGGAACAGAACACAAAAATAAGAAGGGAAAAGAACCATGAACAGACCTGCCATGAATCGCGGTGTGAAGTTTTTGGGAGATACCTGAACTCTGCAGCGTAGTATCTGAGAAAGCCCAACAGCAACTCTCCAAGAGAGGACTGGCTTTCTTGATGTGTAGACAGGAATGTGTTTGGGTCCCTCTGGGACCATGTCTATCTCCATGAAGGGATTAAAACACAAAAAAAAAAAAAACTCCAAAAAAAAAAAAAAAAAAAAACAAAAACCATCAACCAAGACATGAGACAAAATTACAAAGGTTTGAAAGTGAGTGACACTGCCATTTCTAGACATTTGAAATAGTTGTGCAAAATTTTGAAGGTGAATAATAATTTGCTTTTACACTAATACTGCAACAACATGAACAGGAAAAAAAGACCTGAACAGATCCTGAAGTTAAAGTAACTGCAAAAGCCACTTACTGGGAAATCCCTCTGTAGAGACGGGAGTACAGGTTCTTTCCGAGCTGATAAGAAAATAACAAATCACAGATAAATGGAAACTCTCTATAAGCCAGTAGAAACAGAAATAAAAAGATTCTTCTGCATGTGTGATTATACTGACTCTGGAGGTAGTGAAGAACCATCAGTACCAGTGTGTAGCTGCTTAATGTTCCTTTGCTGGCATCATTGATTTGATGGTGCCGTGCCCACTTCTTCACAACGAGAATCATGGGTCTTATCCTGAGATCAGCTGCGAGCGACAACACAAACACAGCAGGTCTAAACGAATGACTGCTTACAGCTGAATTTATACAGAGTGAAAATCGGTCAAAGCTGAAATGAGATCAGACAGAAAATGTTTGGTATGATTCTGGATTTAAGATAAAAAGTTATATTGATCATTTTACCCACCATAGGCATAACTCCTCAGAAGGAAAGTGTTTCTGATGCCCACTGTGTTGTTGATATTCAGATCGAACTCCAGTTCACTGAGAAAAGTCAAAGTATAAACAATCATACAAATAATACTTTGACTTGATGTTGTACAGATTAACAACTGTTTGGCTCCTACCTGCCTTTCTCTCTGAATCTTAGGATTGGTACTTTGGCTCTTATCAGCTGAATCCGTTCTACAAATGCTAGAAATCAAAAAATACATTATGACATTTACTGATGGTGCATTTTGTGTAAAACTGTAGTTATTTTCACCTGAGTAAACAGCTCCATCTAGAGGAGGCTGACGGAAGCATAAAACACAGGGACAAAATCCCTTCACAGGGAGCCCATAAACCAGGGGTGTCCAACTCCGGTCCTCAAGGGCCACAGTCCTGCAGGTTTTCAACGTATCCCTGTCCCAGCACAGCTGACTCAAGCCACTGAGTCATTGTGCAGAACTTCATATGCTGCTGGATACATTTAATTTGAGTCAGCTGTGTTGGTGCAGAGAAAGACTGAAAACCTGCAGGATCGTGGCCCACGAGAACAGACTATGGACATTGCTGCCATAAACGTTTTTTCTTCTTTTGGTGATCAAACAAGGTATGTATAGAGCATTCAACCACAACATTAAATCCAGCAGAAGGAGCTCATCATCTTGCTGCAATGCAGTTTTCAGCTGGGAACACTCGGGTCCTGGCATTCATGTGGATCCTCCTCTGATAAATACCACCCACCCAAGCATTGCTGTAGACTAGACTAGTAACTCCATAGCAATGACACCAAAGCATCCCGCCCCAAGTGCTTAAAGCTGTTTGCTGGTTGTATTAGACAGTTTTAATGTTGTGGTTGATTATTTTGGGGCAAGAAATGAGCAAAATGAACAATACTAAACTATTTTGTCTATAAACAAAAATAAGTGACACATTTACAGTGGAATTACATTACTTACAGAGTGATCCAAAAACACGTTTGAGTCTAGACAGGACAGCAATAGGATCCATTTTTTTCTGAAATGAAAAACAGACACCAGCACAGCTGTTTAGGAGGAAGTGGGTGTGTATTGTTGCACATTTGAATGACATGTGCAGCACATATATATATATATATATATATATATATATATATATATATATATATATATATATATATATATATATATATATACATATACATATATATATATATACACACATATATATATACACTTACATTTCCCTTGATGACGAGACACAGATCAGCATCACTGGTCCGACAACCCAATCCATTCATAGATGATCCGGTTAAATAAAGTCGCCCCACTGTGAGAAGAGAAACACACTTGTTGAAAGAATAAGCACAACATGAAACCATGAACAAACAGTGACAGCACTCTTATTACATACCAGCATAGATGCGCTGTATCTCTTGTTGCAGCCGAGCTCGACACACCTCCTTTCGCTCCAGATCTACAGGCTGCTGCTGGCATGCCTCAAACAGCTCCACCATCTGACTACTCAGCTGAGTGCACAAATATATGCAACACTGACTAAACCAATCATATCTGCATGTAAATATGTTGATGCTAAACACACATCAGCTGCAGATTAATGTAATCAGGAAAATACCCTGTCCTTGGCGAAGGCCTGAAGACTGTCTGGGCTTTCTGGGACAATAAGCAGTGGTGAGTCACTATGAAAGTGTGAACTGGAAAAAGTGTAATCAGCAGCAAAAAGCGATGATGTGGATGACTCTGCCATTGCTTTGTTGGGATGAAAAAGGTGAGGAGGGGTCCAACTTGAAGAGGAAACAACTTGTGGATGGGAAGAGGAGTCAATGCGTTGTCTCTTAGGTGCATGAGGGCTGTATTCCTTCTTCCGCCTCATGAAAGAATAAGAACGATAAAGAAAGATATGAGGATATGTTAAAGGCAAAAGCTTATTAAATTAAAGGCAGGGTGGATGAGTATTTCCAGGAGCATTTTTTACTATATTGCTTCAAGTCTTCTTCACACCCCGATTGCAGACAATTAATTAAATGTTTGTTCATTCATTCATCTTCTGTGACTTATCCAAGGTCGGGTTGCGGTGCAGCTGCCTAAGCAGGGAAGCCCAGACTTCCCTCTCCCCGGCAACAGCCGCCAGCTCATCTAGGGGGATCCCGAGGCGTTCCCAGGCCAGCCAGGAGGTCATAGTCCCTCCAGTGTGTCCTGGGTCTCCCCCGGGGTCACGTCCCGGTGGGATGTACCTGGAACATCTCACCAAAGAGGCATCCTGACCAGATGCCCGAGCCACCTCATCTGGCTCTTCTCGATGCGGAGAGAAGAGCCAGAGGTTCATAAAGGTTATGAACAGGATCAGTGACAAAGGGCTGCCTTGGCAAAGTCCGACCCTCACCGGAAATGGATTAGACCTACAGATGGAAATGCGGACCACGCTCTGGCAAGGGTCGTACACAGGGACCGGACAGCTCGAACAAGGGAGTCCAGTACTCCGTACTACCAGAGCATCCCCCACAGGTATCCCCGGGGGACGCAATCGAATGCCTTCTCAAAGTCCACAGAGCACATGTAGACTGGTTTGGCGAACTCCCATGCCCCCTCCAGGATCCTGAAGGGGGTGTAGAGCTGGTCCACTGTTCCACGACCAGGACGGAAACCACACTACTCCTCCTCAATCCAAGGTTCGACTATCCGACAGACCCTCCTTTCCAGGACCCCCGAATAGACTTAAACACGGGGGTTGAGGAGTGTGATCCCCCTGAAGTTGGAGCACACCCTCCGATCCTCCTTTTTGAAGAGGGGGACCACCACCCCAGTCTGCCAGTCCAGAGGTACTGCCCCTAATGTCCACGTGATGTTGCAGAGGCATGTCAGCCAAGACAGCCCCACAGCATCCAGCGCCTTAGGGAACTCTGGGCGGATCTCATCTATCCCAGGGGCCCGGCCACCAAGGAGCTTTTTAACCACCTCTGCAACCTCAGCCCCGGTGACAGAAGAGTCCACCTCTGAGTCCCCAAACTCTGCTTCCTCCTCCGAAGACGCGTTGGTGGGATTGAGGAGGTCTTTGAAGTATTCTTTCCACCAACCCACACCGTCCCGAGTAGAGGTCAGCAGCCCACCATCCCCACTGTACACAGTGTTGACAGTGCACTGCTTCCCCCTCCTGAGCCACCGGATGGTGGACCAGATTCAAGTCGAAGCCGTCCAGAAGTCATTCTCCATGGCCTCACTGAACTCCCTCCATGTCTGAGTTTTTGCCTCAGCGACCGCCAGAGCTGCACTCCACTTGGCCCACCAATACCTGTCAGCTGCCTCAGGAGTCCCACAGGCTAGGAAGGCCCGGTAGGACTCCTCCTTCAGCTTGACAGCATCCCTCAACGCTGGTGTCCACCAGCGAGTTCAGGATTACCGCCACAACAGGCACCGACAACCTTACGGCCACAGTTCCGACTAGCAGCCTCAGCAATAGAGGCGCGGAACACAGCCCATTCCACCCTCTTGTGGGTGGTGGGTCCACAAGAAGGGGGGCCCATGTCATCTTTTCGGGCTGAGCCTGACCAGGCCCCATGAAGAGAAGCCCGGCCACCAGGCGCTCGCCTCTGTGCCCCACTTCCAGGCCTGGCTCCAGAGGGGCCTTGGTGGCCCGTTTCCAGGCGAGGGACACGTGGCTCCGATGCTGTCTTTCTCCACGAGGGGTGTTTGGGCTGTGCTTTGTCTGGTCCTTCTCTTAGAAACCTGTTTGCCATTGGTGACCCTACCAGGGGCATAATCTAGCCCCAGACAACACAACACCTAGATCCACAGAACACGCAAACCCCTACACCATGATAAGGTGGCAGCCGAGGGAGGGGTAATTAAATTAGTTGCGTCCACCTTCCGCACACAACTCGCCATGAGCGTCCCACAGTGCAGAAGAAACCGAGACAAACATGGCTCGCTGCTCTAAACGATGCCACTGTTTGCTTTTAAAAAGAAAAACTGATGAGGATCAAGTCATGGAGGTGTTGGTGTTTGTAGTGAGGATGTTTTACGCAGCAGAAGAAGTTGGAGGTGAGATAATTATCACGTTTAGGAAACGTGTTTCCTCTGCTGTTTACTGAGAAGCTAACAAGCTAGCCACTCGGCTGTTCTTGGTTATGTTCGCCGACAACTATCACGGACACGTTCCTGTGCTCTGGAGGTGTGGTTTCGGGGGGTGTATATGTTTTTCAAATTTAGCTCGAACCGTTTTTCCAGGATCCCCTACCCTGCCTTTAAGATACGTTTAGATACATGATAAATAAATTATTTAGTCATTATAAATGAAAAAACAACATACTTGCGTCTATTGGCCATAGGTGGTCTGGGAGGAGGGACCGGTGAAGTAAACGCTGGAGGGTTCCATTCATATTGAGACAACCTCTCATTTTCAGGAGGCTGGAAACTTAAAAACAGACATGTACATATTACTGCTCTTAACACCAATATGTCCAACACGTAAGAGGTGGTAAGTAATAAATAAATAATAACTTCTACTAGTCTCTACCATCTAATAAAATGTTTTCTCTTATTCTGGTACCAGAAAGCAAATTCAACACAAAGAACCATGAGATCTTTAGCTCTCATCACCCATCACTGCCTGCTGTTTAAGCCTGATTTCTCTATTGTAAACAGAAGTGGCAAATGTTTAAGTGTTTTCTGATGGGAAATATGATGATTTTTAAAGGTGTAGGAGTAAATATCTTTGGAATGGGTCCAGTTTTGGCCATGAAAACTATAAATAGCATCAGCTGCAAAATAAACAGGCAGGACAAGAAGTATCAAAGTAAAATTGCTTGTCTTTGTTACTGATTGGCTGGGTAGGAAAAAAAAAAAAGTACAGCTGAAGGTTTCTGTGCTGTATTTCAGGACAGTCCTGTTTAATCTCCGTCTCTGCCATAGTGAATGCTTGTCTTGATGACAAGCTCTTATTGGAAAACAATTCTTAAGTTGTGTTTTTTTTTATCCCCATAAACAATTTCAAGACATAAACAGCATCCATGTCTATACTATATACTCAACTTTGATAATACATTCACTGTCAGTGAATTTCCAAAGTTAATTCCCGTACTGACGCTGATGTGTTTAGAGATGCACCAATCTGCTTTTTGGGGGTTCCAATCCAATTCCAATATCAGATATCTAAAATGTGGATATTGGCTGATACTGCCATTTCCAATACCAAATCAATTTATGAGAACATTGTTGTGGTTATCGTCATTATTGTTGTTGTTATGTAAAGGCTGTAGTAAACCATACACTTCTTTAGACTTTTCTTTACCGATAACGGATCGGATCAGTCCCAACTCTAGATGTGTTTCACTAAGTATTTTTGGTTGAAAAGATGTCTGGAAAGCATCAACATGATCCACAGACTTCTAGTCTCAATTTAATTCAAACTTTTCACAGAAATTGAAGCTTTGCTAACATCCAGTCATAGCTAAGGATGATCCTCCAAAGAAGGGCTCAAACCAACCATTTCTACCTCGTTAACCTTTAAGTTGCAGGGTATTTAGTCTTGAGTTATTTCTTCTAAATCATGTCAAATCTTTTGATTTTGTTTTCATCTGCTGCTTCCACAATGTCCAAGAGATCTTTCTCTCAACACAGACCAAACGTGGGTCTTTACTTATTATTGATAGGACACATTAAATACATTCTTTTGTGTACTGATTTCTTAATCTGTTTTCAGGTGGGTCAAAATTGCCAAGATTTTTCTCATCCAAATTTACAAATGATCTGCAGAAGCATGCTTTTGACAAAATGCTTATTTGGCTTTGTTTGAGGAATAGACTTCATACAAGACAATTGCATTTAGTCTTCCATATTTCTTTATTTTGCAGAATACTTCCAGCAACACACTCCATCCACAAGAGAAAATTGAGTTACAGAAAAATGCCTTCATCTTATTTAGTCTTTCTATCTCTTTCAACTGAACAAACTGAGGATTTATTTTTGTGGATCTTTTGAAGCCCATTTGCCTCTAGAAAGTGGGTAAAATAATAAGCTACCAGCCATTTGGCTGCCAGAAGGACTACCAAGTCTCTGTGTTATTAACGATTCTGGCCAACAGTCCATTAAATTGTGCAAAATTATAAGTTCTTTACATTTTTGTATTCAACTGCCTCTTACAAATGTCTCAGAGCAATCCTGTTGTAGGCATACAGCTTACAGAGTTTAATATATTTAAAATGACACATTAAATACAACAGGGAAAAGATCTTAGAAGTTAAGATGACATTTCAAACTGAATTTACACTAATTCCTTAGTTGAAATCCAGGTTGGCGGTTATGATTTTACCATAATTTACAGGATTGGGTTGTGTTTATAACATATGTACAGCAGTCTGTGATATATCAAAGATACTTTATTGAGCCCCGAAAGGGAAATTCATGTTCCAGTACAACCCGTCCTGGGTTATATAATATAAATAATATAGTAATATAGTAATATAGAGTAGGATATAGAGAATATAAAGTAATACTGAACATAAAAGTTCTTATGAGAACTAACATCGCTAAAAGAAAAAAACTAAACTAAAAGAAAAAGAGGTTAGTTTAGCTGTAAATATTAATAACTACATGATAGCAACGGCTAGATGTAACGTTGACATTATGTCTGGTACATCACAGCAGCTTTCTTGTCGTCTGGCTCACCTGTTAGGACGTCCCAGGTGTTCATGGTTGTGATCAAAATATCGAGGTACTTGTGGTAGCGGTAAAAAGCCGTCTCTGAGGGCTGACCATCCTCTAGGACCCGCGTTGTGGTGAAACATGGTGCTTTACTTCACGAAGCTTCACCATCGACTTTGCTGATGGTCCGAAAAATAAAGGGACATTACAGCCGTTAGAATGAAGCACGGATGAGAAACAGTGAGAAATGTTGTTCTGTGATCGATGTCATCAGGAGAGGAGACAGCTACAGAAGTTAGGGAGGAAATCGAAACTCAATGTCGTTGACGAAACTTATCATTACTAGGCTAACCAGTTTAGCTGGCTACTAGCAGCGCTTGGCTAGTTAACTTATGTATCGCTCATTACACTGTTAATTAAAGGAGTTTCTCCCTGTTTTTACATAAAAGAAAGAATACTCACTGTAACTCACAGCTACATAATGAAAATGCTTACCAGCAAAATTTACCAAGATGATACATAACACTTACCAAATGAGATATCACGTGTAAACAAAGCTGGGGACTGACTTCCTGTACGCGAACTTCCGCATTGAGGCAGTGGCGTCAAAGAACTCGATTTAAAGGGGACGCGCACTCGCACTCTTTAAAGGAAAATTTCACCTAAAAGCAGTAGTTATAAGTGGCTAAAGGGTGCTCTGTTGATGATAGTGGGTGATTATTCAGTAAAACAGATACACATTCAAATATGAGTGTACATACTGTTAAAAACTGTCTCATTTTTTTCTTTTTCAGTTAACAGTCCTTGGTACTATGACAAATCAGTTTAACTTGAATGCAGGCTATGAATCAGATAAGTTCAGTAAAATCACCAAGGTTCTTATCGTTTTATATTTAATCTGTTGTCTTGTTGAGAAGCTATATAGTTCCCCTATTGAATGCCACCTAGTCAGTCCTTTGATGTAAAATCGGCTTCTCGTTTGTACTCGATCAGAATGTGCGGATCACAAAACGTAATTGAAAAAAAATTCTAGTTAATTAGTTCACTTTCGCCAAGTTATGCTATGTGAGACCACCCAATTACAGCAACTACGCTAAGCTAAGCTAAAGTCAGTGCTGCAAGATTCAGAGAATGACTGGGTCAGCTAGAAAACGCTTCTGCGCACTTGTCCAACTCAGGGGACTGCGGAGGGAAGCTCAATTTCACACAGAGGTGGCAAATGCCTTTAAGCATTACTTAATCCCAAACAGTGCTCTAACTCCCATTAAACAAAGCTGGTACAGCAGTTTTAAAGTTCAGAGGGTTCTCCCTTCACACGCATTGTTTTGTCCATTAAAGGACACCATAGTAAATATGGTGGAACAAATATGGCTGCTTCCATATGTGCACCGCCCAGCAAGTACAATAAATGACTCATTCTAAGAAAATAAACATATAACAGCTATTCTAGTGCAGCGATTACACAGAGATAGAAACACAGTTTTGAATTATATATCACATTTTTTGCCACTGACCTTTGATTTGTTTACATACTGTACCTTTAAAATGTCTTTTTTTTTTAAAAAAAAGAAGAAAAGAAAAAAGAACAACTCAACCTGACACAAGACCAGAGAATAAATAAATAGCATGTTTGGGTTTAAATCTGATTAAAGTAGTGCTGAGAACACTTTTTTTTTCTAATCTATTCCCTGAGAGACATACCTCTGGGAGAATGGTTTGGGTCCTGTTGTTCCTCAACATTTTGCAGACCTCGTGAGAATGTTACTTTTAAGCTAACTTATTTTAAAACAACAAAAGCATCAAATTGTATCAGTCCCCTGAGCACTCGGTGACGTCACTGCGGAGGACGGTGCGTGACGTCGACAGTTCAATACTGACATGAGCTGAGTAGGAGGGAAGCGGATGGATCATCCAGATGTGGAGCTTTGGGGGGCGGGGTGCAAATAGGGGTCTGTGCAGATAGAATTAGATCAATAAGGCACACACTGCATGATAACAGCAAATTTCTCAACATAGAAGATAAGGATACCAGGACATTGTCACGTGATTATGTGAAGTAAGAAAAAAACGCATGGATTGATGTTGCAGAAGCGATTACTTTATTAGGAAATGCACAGCTAATAAAGAGTGTGTAGAAAAGCTGGAGACTGGACGAGAGAGTGGGGGTGTAGCCTGTGAGCCTATGGTAATAGGCTATGAGGCAGAGAGGGAGAGACGTGGACGGTGATGCTGCGCGTTATCTGCTCACTAAATGAGGGTTGTCTTTTCCAGTTCAGGCAGCAGGGCTTCTCCACCCTTCTAGCGAGGATCTGTAATTTACACGACAACAGCAGGGCGTCTGTCGGATCTCCATCATCTGCGCTGGATCTAACACAGAGCTTTTGCTGCTGCTCCATCACCAAACGCTCAGCGCCAGAGGAGGAGAAGAGCTCATTACCGTGCCATGTGCAGAACGACATGTATGTGTGAATTCAAGCGGTGACAGAGGAGGAGGAATGGAGCAATTGTCAACAAATTCCTACAGACGCACAACCGGTGATACATTGGAGGCTGTCGTGTAGAAAGAAGACCTTCACATACGCAGCAGCCAATCCATTAGATTTATTTTTTATTGTCAGTGAAAAGGGATTCAGGTGTCGCTTTTATTTCAACCACAACAATGGGGTAAGTGTGGTTAATATTATTCCACAGCCTAACTGAGTCCCGTCCCCCCCTTCCTTCATATTAGCTGCCTCTCATGGTTTAACTTCCCTGCTACAGAAACAGCACCAGGTACATGACCTGGCTTAAAGTACATTTATCTGTTTTATATGGCATCCTATAAATCTAATGGTGAATCCATGTTGAGAATGGCTTTATGAGGTGTTTTATCACATCAGAGCAGTGATGTACTGGACGAAAGAATAAAGAATTTCATAATGGAACAATCAGTTGATTCTCCTCTCTAGATGTGGCCGATTTAGTTTATCTTAAAGAGAAAAGGCCTGCATTTTTGGCCCAGAGCGCATGCATAGTGGACATGAATGTTGGTGCGAAAGTTCATTATCAAACTTTCTTAATCAAAATGTTTGATTGATCTGCTTTGATTCTGGGAATGACTGTAACTACCCATGCTCATCAAAATGAAACCAGTTTTAAAGTCTCTGTGGCTCTCCATCTAAATTTATGCAATAGAAGACAGGGACTTATGCAGGTTTTTCAAGGTGCACCACAAATACTTCCAGTTATGTAACACTGACAGAGTACATGTGCAACGGCAACATTTGCCCTGAAATATTGCCAGTCACAGATAGCTGTATGATGAACTGTACACTCTGTTCCTCATCCTACTCTACAGGGCTGAGAACAGTACAATACTTGGAGGAATGTCAGTAAAGCTGCACCAGGCTCTAGTGACAGAAAGCAGCTTTCTGTCGCTATGGCAGCAGAGCAGCCGCTACCTTACACATCCCCAACCACAGGCACCCACAAGTGAATCACCCATAAGCCAAGTGTGCACGCAGCACTCCTCATTTGCATGTCCCCTAACCCTGAGCTCAGCGGTCTGTTTCCCACACCAAGCCCGCCGTTCATTAACAGCTGTCTCCTGCAGTTCATTGTGATTAATTACTCTGCAGGAGGTTAACAGTATGGCACAGGCATGGTGTGATTTCAAGGCATCAGCCAAAACTCCTGCATTAACTATTTACAATCCTCTGGAGGCCTCCCAGTTGCCCACTCTGCCCTCCTACACTGTGGGCAGCACATCATTCAGCCATGTCCCACTCAGCCTCAGCTTTCTACTGGGCTCTACCACACTGGTGACTAAGTTACTGTTATGCAACAGACTCAATGACTCAATTGATCCACAGTGGAATATTTTGTTAACTGTGATTCAATGCACCATCCTGCTTATGGTGTTTGTAAGTAAGTGGGAATGTGTGCAACTGTAGATAAAATTAAAAAGGATACATAAGTGGATATCTATTGTCTGGCTGCCTGTTTAGCAGTAATGGCACAGAGTCATATTTCACTTCCGGCCTTTTGGCTCAGTATCAAGCCTGTTGCATTTCTAATGGTAATGGCATAGGGAACAGTGGACAAAAAGCTGGAGATGCCTATCAACACTGCCAGTCCTATCTCTTCCTCTTGCAAATACAAAGTACAGACTCACCTTCTCTCTTTTTATCTCTGCTTGATTGTGTGTGTAAGAGAGTGTGTGTGTGTGTTTGCCAGCACATCTTAGGTCATCCAACCACTCCCAGCAGATGGATCAACAGGGAGCTTTCTCATTAATGACCTCACTCTACCTTAAATAAGATCTGCTTCAAGATCCACTCAGATGAGTTAATAAAAGTGTCTGGAAATGGAGTCTGGAAATTAGGGCAACTTTTCAAATGGGAGATATGGTGGAAGAGTCAAGAGGAAAAGTGAGATCTCAGGAGACTCGCTGTTTCATTATACTTCTGTTTCATTATCAGCATTTGCAGAGAGGGGGCAGCCGCACAATTAAAGGGACACATTGAAGTAGAAAATATTATACACCCTTATGTGCAAGCTGTTTGGTTTCATACTGTGACTCTACAGTGTAGTGTGTTGCATCACACTCTTGAAGTGCAGGAGTCACTGAAGGCAACACTTGCCATTCCTGGAGTTGCAGATTTTGTGTGTATTTGTTTGTGATTGTGTGTGTGTGAGTATGCATGTGTGTCATAGAAAGGCTGGGGTTGTTTTAAACTAAGTACAAAGTTACGGCATCACTTTGGTACAGTGTCTAGCTCTGTTGTAACCTTGTTGTTGGCCAGGGACTTTTACTTTGAGTTTGCATATTGTCCCTGTTCCTGTGCTGTTTTACTCCAGGTGGTCTAGCTTCCCCTCACAGTCCAAAGACATATACCTGTATATTAGGTGAAATAACTCTTCTAATTTGCTCATATGTGTGAGCATGCACTGTTTTTGTAATGGGCCGATGACCTGCCCAGGGTTTTCTCTGTGGTACCTCTCAGCCAGTCAGCTGGGACAAGCTCCTTACAGAAACCATATACCTTAAATCGTCCACATACACATGGATGAGGTGGTTCAAAAACAAAGACTGTCAGTAGAAATATATTGTAATGAATATGTAATAATAAAAAAAAGTAAAAATCTTGTTAGGTCAACAGACACATTGTCCCTTCTCTTCTTCTTTAAATGATGTGTACCAACCCTTGTTGAGAAAATGAAGATTCACGCCGACTTCACGGTCTAAAAGTACTGCTTTTTCCGCCCATGTTTCAACACTGCAACCAGTTTCTGAATGTTTTCACCCCTGAACCTAACACTGTGTTAGCAGGTCAAAGAAAGTCCAAAACACAGTTTTATACGTTTCCTGTGAACATATGGACAAGACTGTAATTTCCCCTATAATTTCTCATGGTTTCCCCAACTGTCACTTCACATGCCCCTCCATTTTAAAACCACTGTATTAGAAAAAAGCAGAGAAATAATATTAGTATTTTTTCTACACTGATCTTACTGAGCCTTTAGAGCATTGCAACCCTGACTCATGGAAGCCAATATGTCCTTTTTAGTCCACCTGCTACAGACAGCTTTATTAAAATCTGCTTTAAGGAAACTGCTGTGATTGTATGCACAATAAATCTTCCAAATCTCTTCCTCAGTTTAGAAGTTCACAGAGCAGAATGAACTGTTTCAGTCTATGTCCTCATCTTATAAGTCAAAACCTGTTCTGTGTATCAGTTGAAGTGAAGGAGTGTCTTGAAATTAACATTCAAAACCTTAAGAAAAGTAAAACCATGTTGAATTAAGCTCAAAAACCTTACACATCTCTTAAGCAGCCATTTGTCCACCATTATCATCATCCTCATCCTGCCACAGAAGTCAGTAAAGTATCTGACCTCCCACTCGTGTAGCTGTGTGACTTTCCCCAACTTTCCGCCTAGTTGTGCTCCTCAGATTTGAGCAGCACGTAGTTCACAGAACTGCTTGTACCACTGCGTTGCAGTCCGGAGCTTCCCACTCCCTTCGTTTTCTTCTTCCGGAAGATGGGTGGCTACATCAGCGCTCCAGCTTCTCCTACATTCATCACCTCCTCCACATTTTCCTCAACCCTCCATTTTTCTCACTTTTTTATCACTCTTCCTCGTATTCTCTCTCTCTCTGTTTTAACATTCACGTTCTATCAGCTGCCCTTGTGTCACGCCGTGCACCCTGCATGCTAAACACCGCCTGCTCCTCTTCCTCTGTCTTCCTCCTCCACCGCCTCCTCCCCATTCTGTTGTCTGCTTTACTTGACATCCTTTTTATTCCATTTCCTGTGACTGTGCAATCTTTTTTACAGTTCATACAGGTTTCTTTGTTGCACCTTTTCATTTACCACTAGAGCAGTGATTCCCAACCCTGGTCCTCAAGGCACACTATCCTGAAGACTTTCCATGTTGCCCCGTTAAAACACAGCTGACCATTTGATTTGAATCAGCTGTGTCCTAGCAGGGCAAAATGGAAAGTCTTCACGATAGTGTGCCTTGAGGACCAGGGTTGGGAATCACTGCACTAGAGGGTTAACGCGTGTTGAACTGACCTTTATGCAGTCCCATAACTGCAACTATATATGATGGATCTGATGCATTTAATGGTCTTTTCTGCTCTCTTTTTAGGAAGCAAAATCAAATGGCATATGAAGAGCAGGAATGAACTTTAATCTCAGATCATCATTTATTTTACTGGCTTTTTTAAAAGTTCAGTTGTAGGAGTAAGTGCTGCTTTTTTTGACAACTGGTGGGTGTCGTTTTGGAAGAAAACTGGTTGGCACAGGCGTTCATGTAAAAATGAAAGCTCAAGTACACTCTGTTTGATACAAACACAATCAAGCAACAAGAACGGCAAAATTTTCCACAGTTCTATCAAAAATTATGCAATGAAAAACGCTGCCAGTTGCCAAGCGGCTATTCCACAGATCATACAGACAGGCTGGGCTTACATGATGTGTGCTGGGAGAGAGTCGAAATGACTCACAGCACTGCCACTTACACTGCTGTCGATGATTATGATAATTCGCGCGCAGCACTCCACAAGCAGCTTTGTGGAGCGGCATTAATCATCCCAGATTCACTCTCTGACTTGCTATACTCCCCATTCCCCATCATTTTCTTTCTCTTCCTGTCTAACATCCCTCTCTGTCTCCTTGTCTTCATGTTTTTTCTTTCTCTCCCAGTCTTGGCTAATCACACACAGGAGGGGTGCTGCTGTTGAATTTTAATATTCATTTATACAGCAAGCCTTTGATGTCCCCCATCACCCCCACAGTGCAGTGTAAGCACTTCTCTATCTCGTGTTCTGCCAGCACTGCCAGCCCAGAATATCTCCCTCAGCACCCTGCTTTTTGAGTGTGTGTGTGTGTGTGCGCGTTTGTGTGTGTACTGACTGTAGATATTACCCAAGAAACCCCAACAATGCTGCAACATATGAGGGCATTGGAAGAGCAAACTGAGGAGTGGGGAGGATGAATGGAAAACAGTTGAAGGTGGGGCATTAGTGGTGGTGGATCAAAAAACAAAGAGGACTCGTTACTAACTAACACAAACGGCGATGGATCTGAACACTGGTTTATGTCACATAGAGGTCAATAAGGAATTAATCCATCTCAGCTGGATTCACCGTGGACTCCCATCAGCCACAGACATAAGCTACACAGCTCCAAATCTACTTAAACACACATCAATGCAGCTTTCTTTACAGCTTTCCAACACATTCATGTTACTGTGTTTATGCATTATGTGTGTCAGTGTATTAGAAACTGCAGCTCTGTGGGGTGTGTCTACAGTAGTTAACCATGGCCTACTGTCTATATTTAGCCTGAAACCCTCTCCTTCCCTGTGTTCCCCTGTGTGACCCTCACTCAGAGCTGCAGGCATTCCCATATCTGAGCAGAGAGAGAGCCGGTGCTGCCTTACACAGAGACGCAGACAGGGAGAGTTTTTGTTGGTAGCTGCATGCATTTAGTGTGCTGGTTTTAACGTAAAGAGTAAATGTGTAAGAAAAAGCTCAAAGTGTCATTTTAAAGTTAAGTTAGCTTGTTATACGTGTATACAATACAATGAGTTTATTTAGTAAACTGCAGTGACTTGTAGCTGTGGTTTAATCATGGAGGATGGCGAGTTAGTAATTAGGTTGCCAGGGCGATCTGACTCTCCTGCAGACAACAGGGGTTTCTGTGCTGGTGCTGGGTTTGGCGAGACGCTGGTGTTGCGGCACAAAGAAGTTCACCACTTCTTCTTTGTTCCCTTCAGGGAGCAGCCCATCTACAGCACGCGGGCCCACGTCTTCCAGATCGACCCCAACACCAAGAAGAACTGGCTTCCCACCAGCAAACATGCTGTCACTGTCTCCTACTTCTACGACAGCACGCGCAATGTCTACCGCATCATCAGCCTGGATGGCACCAAGGTGAGTGTTGCTGTACACCTTGTGCCATCAATCTGAACTTCTGCCATCAGAGGTAGTTTTATTAGGATATGTTTCAGTGTAATTATCTCATCACATTTCATCACTGCCTTCCAGGAGATTTTAGTGTCACTGTGATCCACTGTGTGTTAATGTGGTTAATAAGCTCTGCCCTGGAAACTAATACGCAGACACATCATAAAAGAGCTCATATTTGCAGGATGTCTGGAGACTGATTTTGTGTATGCAGCTGCTTCATTTGTGTGTCAAGACACTACACATATATCTTGTTAGATATCCAGGGGTGCATTACCGCTAGATAGGGTGATGATCAAGGCAGTTTAGCATGATAAAAGGCACATTGATGACCAACTGCTTCACTTTTACGTGTTGTTTGTTACTTTTGGAGAAAGAAGAGGTGAAGTTCAATTATGAAGCAGATAACTGTGAGAAGAATGTGAGGCTGAAGAAATTACTAATGAACAGAGATATAAAAATGGTTGTTTGTGTGATCAGTGATCACAGCTTGTGTGGATCGTTTCTACAATATCAAAAACACAACAGAACTTCAGAAAACACCACAACATGAAGACATGACGCATCTCAAAAAACTTTAACGATGTTTTTAAAAACTTTAAAAAACGAAGGCAACAAATAGAAACTGCGACAGCATTATGTTGTGTTCTAGATAACGTGATATTTTCCTCAGCATCACCAGCTTTTGTAAAATTTCTGTCTGTAGA
Organism: Atherinomorus stipes; assembly: GCA_023101725.1. NCBI lineage: Eukaryota > Metazoa > Chordata > Actinopteri > Atheriniformes > Atherinidae > Atherinomorus > Atherinomorus stipes. Next base: position 1,923,409 of record JALJCO010006760.1, read on the forward strand.
AAATTTTGTTTTTTGTTGTTCTGTTTTCTGTTCTATGTAAAATACAGCTGTGTAATCTGTTTGGCCTTCATCATCAACAATAATCATTGTTGATGCAGAAATTTTGTCATCTTTGTGTTTTGTCTGGTGTTGTTGAGCATTGATGGTCAGCTGAGTTAACGTCTCATATAATGCAGCACACAACAGATAGCTGATCACTTTGTGGTTCAACAAACGGACTCACTGATTGTTTCCCTCATCAAACTCATGTACAGATGCCAAGAGGAATATCACCCATTACACAACATTGCTAATTGATCACCATGACGCTGTTCTGCATTTGTATTATTTAAGTTGGATTATTAAAATATAAAGCTGAGAGTGTTCTGCAAATTTCTTTCTTTGTTTTGTTTCAGTGTTGACACACACACACACACAAAAAAAAACGATTACCACTCCCTCTCAGCACCCTTTGATTGTTCAAACTCACGTGTTCACAAATTTTCCAAAGCAGTTGAACACATTACAAGTGTTACTCAAATAGTCCATAAATAGTGTGTTGAAAGCCAGTCAATTGGCACTGTTGGTGTAGTAGTGAATACTTATTTCAAAGTGCCTGTAATAAACTGAATAAATAAACTGTGTCCAGGAATGAAGAAACGCACTGTAAACTGCAAACACATAGCTTACTGTTGTGTTTTTAACTGGGAGGCATGAAAGTGGAGTCCTGCTCAGGAAATTATTGGATATTGGATATCTGTATTGGTTTTCACAGTGTTACTGGGATGCTCTAGTGGAGGAAGCAGGCATGAAATACAGCTTTTCAAATCTGTAGCTTTTGACATGTTTAACATGTCTAAATATTTAACATTGTGCAACTTCTTCAACCATTTATATTCTATCTATCTATCTATCTATCTATCTATCTATCTATCTATCTATCTATCTATCTATCTATCTATCTATCTATCTATCTATCTATCTATCTATCTATCTATCTATCTATCTATCTATCTATCTATCTATCTATCTATCTATCTATCTATCTATCTATCTATCTATATTTGGTGATATGGTGCCAATGTTACGACAGCATTTACAAAGTCCTAATCGACTAAAGCTGACACCTTCAGAAGCTTAATTTCTTCAAGCAAACATCCAGAACAATTTTCTACTTAATCTGATAAAACAGCAAGCTCTTGCATTTGAAGAGCTGCCATGCTTGGCGGTTTCAATTAATAAAGGCCTGAAATAGCCCGCTGGTTATCAGACTGGTTATAAGAAAGAACTACACTTATAATTACGAAGCCCATTCATATAAATTGGTTATATGGTTTGATATATATGTATATATATGCTCAGTATATATTTCATTGATACTCGCAGACCTAATTTGTGGTGCACATTATCTCATTTTGTGTCATTCTTCGGGCCCTATTTTTTCCTCTCTCTGTCTGCTTACACATACAAACATTGCACACGCTGCAGTGATAAAGGTGACTTAACGCACATTAAATGGCTTGGCTCTCTTTCAGGCAATAATCAACAGCACCATCAGTCCTAACATGACGTTCACGAAGACGTCTCAGAAGTTTGGCCAGTGGGCAGACAGCCGAGCAAACACTGTCTACGGACTGGGATTCTCCACCGAGCATCATCTATCCAAGGTATAAAGCCCATCTACCTGCCCAATAACACACACAAACCACATTTACTGAATACCTTCCCGCATCAATCTCAAGGCAGTTTCTGTTTTCCTCCTCTGCCCCTGAATCCCTGAGAGAGAATTTCATTTCAGCTCTCTTCTCTCTCCAGCTGCTTTCCACAAAGTGTGGTGGCTTGCTTGACAGCTCATCTGATGGGGCATTTTTCAGCTTGTGTCTGCGTGTTGATAAAAGTTATGTACACAAGTGTGCTCACTTGTGATGTGGTGATTTCTCACCTCTGCAATATGATTAAACCCTGTTGTGAACAGGAGAGGCTCACAGCATCCCAACTGTCAGAGCTGCACACTCACACAACGCAACCAAACTCACCATCACAGATTCCTTCTCAGAGCAAGAAAACAAGGACGTTCACTGTTCTTCATCTTAAAGCTCCCTTGATAATTTTTTGTGCTGGATGTTAACTTTTTTTTTTTTGTAGATCAGATGATCTCTCCTTAATGTCTTAAGCTCCTTTTAAGTATTTGCACACGTTTTTCCTTAGTGTGAAATTCAAGCAAAGTCTCTGAGGCACCAATATGGGGCCTCGTGGTTGATCAGGCCTGTCCATGCATTTCACATTGATTTACTGTATGCGAGGCGCTTAAACCTGTGAACACAGTGGTATGATTTCCCTTCATCAACGCTCAAGATTTGTCTGATTGCAGCTTGGTTTTGGTGATTCATTTTAAGGTGCAACAAACAAAACAGATATATCAGTCTTTCTTTATTTCATTTTCAAATTGAGGACACATTAAGAAGCAGAGATGCCATAAAGCAGTTGCTGCTAAGTAGTCTCTTTTCAGCTGTCAGGTACACATTTATTTAATTAGTTGCTGTGAGACAACTGCTTTCAAAAGTATAGTATTACTGGATATCACTTAATCTCTGTGTTTAAATGTAATTAGCTCTTTGGTCTTTAACCCTGATTAGATGCAAATAAAAAAAAGCTTAAAGCAGTTTTAAATAAGTAGTTATTTAAAATATCAATTTAAAATTTAATTTATCATAATTTTTTTTATCACTGCCACAAAATAGAGGAAAGAATAAGTAATTAGGATATTAAGATTGTAGAAGAATAGGATTTTAATGAGCTTATTTAGTTGATAACAGGAACTGTCTAAGGAGGATCAATATGCAGGTTGGCAGACACCTGCCAGCCAATTAAAGTATTTTCTCTGTCTGAAATTTTGATAATCTAATTCACTTCTCGGATAACGACTGGACCACACTCCTGCAGCACTTAAATTCAGAGCTACTGCATTTAGATCACCGTAGCTAAACTATTTTATTGCGCTGAAGTGAAATGATATTGAGTTACTTTTTGCAACTCCACTAATGGCGGACACAAGACCGGCTCCAGCGGAGTCGTCAATTAGATTTCCTCCCCTCTCAGCCCTCTGCAGCACCATATACTGAATTAGTCTATAAAAGTGTGGAAGCAGGGTGAATGATGAACCCCACCCTTAAGGGATGTGTGCTTCTGTGTTCGTGTGAGGACTTGTGAGTGTTTATATTTGCCCAAACCCCCATCCCCCTTCTAGCTGAGGGGGCTGAGCCTCAAGCTGGTTGGATGTATCTATGCGCTAGACTAAAATAACCCTGGAGATCAACAGCAGACAGTGACAACTTCTGATTATAGGAAAGCACAATTATACACTGGGGTTTGCTACATGTATGTGAGTGTGTGTGTGTGTGTGTGTGTGTGTGTGAAGGGGGAGGTGGATATTTGCAATGGAAAGTTTACCACTGAAAACCTTGTTGGGTAGTAAAAAATAAGGAGCTATTCTTCAGAGTTCAACAGCTGGTTGTCATTGGCAACAGCTTCTTCCCATTATTGAGCTGACTTATTACATGCGGATGTTTCCCCATATCACACATATGGCTTTACTGAGCAGATTAACCCCCACTACTGTGGGATTTACGGTCAGCACTGATAGATGTTCTCTGTCCAGTTTGCAGAGAAGTTTGCCGAGTACAAAGAAGCAGCACGGCTTGCTAAGGAGAAGAGTCAAGAGAAGATGGAGATGGCCACATCGCCTTCTCAGGTACTTCACATGTAGCCTACTATAGCATCACCATTCATTTTCATGACCTGATTCTATTGGGGGAAAGTAAAAACAGCATCCTTTTAAGTACCAAGTTTAATGCAAAATACTCCAGTTTATATAGAAGTCCTGCAGCTCATATGAATGTGAATGTTTAAAATAGGTAAAGCAAAAGGTAGGCTACTTGATGTAAAAATGCCATCATCATAATTATCATTGTGCTGTAATACTGCTAACACCAGTATATAACAGTGTCTAACTTGCCATTTAGGCTTGTTAAGTTGGAGCTCCAACACGCAATAAAGAGTTGTATTATACTGTACGGTCATTTGCAACCTTTATGTCTGGCTCTTCCAGTTTGTTGAAGGCACATTAATAAAAAGTTTCATTAGATTTCTGTGACTTTAGAAAAAAAAATTTTGTCCAGAAATAGCTAGTATAGGTATTGTAGTCTAAACATTAAAGATTATAAATGTAATATTTAGAAACTACAATTGTAGGTTTATTTTTAAAAAATTCTTTAAAAACACATCATCCAAAAATAGCTATCTTGAGTTATTTATTTCTGCTTTTATTAAAGTGAAGTGCAGGGGGCACTTCACCTTATACTGTAAAGTATAAGTGTTTGTTGTTTTGTGGTATATGATGAAAAAACAGAAATACCTATTATTTTCTTTTAGTTTTTCAGAGGAAAATAAGTTCTTCTGTGGAAAAAATGGCTTGAATCTGTACATGTAACGCAGTTTTTGTACCATGGCCTGTGTGTAAAAGATGAACCTAACCTATCTGAAAGTCAAATGAAGAAATGCTTGAGACCTGCATTCTGCTTTATGCATAAAGCAAGTATTGCATGACTTCAAGGACTTCAGTCAAGAAATTTCAGTTAAGAAATCTTAGTCATTTTGTACTAGTTTGATTAATTTCCCCTGTATGTATCCAATATAAAGATCAGCAAGAGTGTATAATATTATAGTGGGTATTCTTCGTCCTGAGAGAAATTAAATTGTTTCAGTGGATAATCCCCAGGGAAATCTGTTCTTTAATCTTAGGGCTGTTAACATGTTTCTTATCCTTACCTGTTTGCTGCGCCCCCCCCATGTTGCACTGCACACTGCAATCTATATTTCCACTATTAAAGCTGCATCCTGCATTGAAATGCAGGACTTTCCCATGAAGGGTTGTTTTTCCAGTGAAGCCAAGAGGACAGCTTAATTCTCACCAGGAGTTTTTTTTTTGGGGGGGGGGGGGGTGGTACAGGGCACAGCAGTGTGGTATGGTGAAAGCAGAGACAGGCTGTAACTGTGAAGGCTGCAGCCTTGCTGACACAAGCCTGCAGTAGACTGTTGAAGCTGTCTGCTCTGTTCCATCACTGATATTCAGGGTTTCACCCACATGCCAGCTGGCTTTCTTCTAACCTCCAGATCTTCTCTTTTCTCTCCTGTAATTGAACAGAAAAAAAATGTTCGAGGTAAATTATTTCACTAAAACAAGATGAGAAGATACAAAGCTAAACTTTACACGCTAGTCCCAGCAGGCCAAACCCCAGTGGAAACGCATCATGAATAGATATTAAATAATATACTAATGGATGTGGAGCACAGGATGTAAAACCGGCTATAATCTTCCTCTTATCTTTCTCTTCCTTCTTACCCATTAGAGGCGTACAGGCAGTGTCATTGTGCGACTGTATTGTGCTAAAACCCAGAGTCTTAATAGCTTTGTTTTATGTGAGTGCAGCAGCTAAATGATTTGTCTCTCGAATGATTCTGTGCTTGTATGGGATATAAAGATAAGAATTAATCTGTACTTCTGTAATTTTCCAGTGCCAAAGCAAGCTAGTTTAATGGCCTATGGGAATGTGGAATTACACACTAAGATGTACAAATCTGTACCAACACAGCAACAATAGTTTTGTCATTGCTTGACATTCTGCAGCATCACCAAATACACATACTTCAATATATAATCTCTTATATGGAAAAAAAAAAGTTATGGTTATTATTAATTGGCTAAATAAAGAATTTAAACTAATTATTTGTTTTAAGGAAAACCAAATTTAAGGTTTAAAATGATTTTGTAAATTGAACCCCTGTTTAAGGCCTGATAATGCTACAAAACTGTCTTCCTCATGCAGGAGTCTCCAGCAGGTGAGCTTGCGTCACCTCTGACCCCTGTGACTCCGCCCATGGAAAATATTAACGGCACAGATGATGAGATCTGCGACACAACTCCCAACTCAGACACCCGTACGGAGCCCTCCCAGAATGCCCTGGCCTTCGCACACAGGTACATCCCTTACTGTGCTGTTTTCACTGTCTCCAAGTTCTATTACAGCAGCACAATGTTACAGTTTAATATTTCACTCAAGCAATACTAAAATAAACTGATAAACACTGATTCTTGTCTGCTGTTCATCTGCGGTACAGACTTGGTCGTTCTTCTCTGTCTTTCTTTTTGTCTGCGTCCACCTTTATAAACGTTGCATGTCGGCATGTTAGTGACCGCCCTCTATTCACCGCTGCTCTCTCATGCTTTTTCCCCTCTAGGGAGCAGCTTAAGACTTGTCGAGTCTGCTCTTTCTGATAGGAATGTCAGTGCAAGTCCAGAGTACTGCGACACCGTGACTACAAAAAATATATATTTTCAGGCGCAAAGTTTTTCAAAAGTATGTGCCTGGTTGCAGATCAGCAACAGGAAAGGTGCTTAATGTTCTGCCTGTTTAGAAACTAATAAAAAAAGAAAGCACAGTTAAACTCCAGTGTGGAGGAATACGATAAAATGGGTGCATACTGTTTCTTCTGGGATTATTTATGGTATTCTTACACTGTCACTTCCTGTGGACCAGCAAGAGATGTAACTTGGAGTGTTTCTCAGGACTGATGATCTATTCAAATCACTTTGTTTAATCTGAGCATGCTCTGTGAGGGACATCCCACATTTCTAGTTATATGTATGCCTACTGCAATGCAATAATATAAATGCAAATTTAAATCTCTTGTCTGAGTAGGTGCTAGTGTCACCTCTGTGCATGCACCACTACTGTTGTATACATTCCTCTTTATGTCTAGTTAGCAGACTTGGTATTAAAATGGATAATTTGTATCCCTTGTGATTTCTAAATCTGATTTATACACAGCAGTCTGTGTGGGTTAAACAGGTCAAAGTGCCATAAAAATATTTTGTTGTGTATAATGGCTTACTAAAAAGGTGCGGTTGTGAGGTTTGTTGCCAAAAAGGTGTCGACGAAGCGTTTATATAAGACTTATGTAACTCAATGTGGGTAGTGGGAGGCACAGAAAGAGCAAGATAGACACACTGTGTGTGTGTCAGAGAGGGACGTGCATTGTATAAAGTCTGTATATGAGTCACTGATACCTAAACATCCACCAACAGGACATGCTATCACTGCAGTAAATAAACTGAAAATAAAGGGATGGATTAGTTTGGGCTCTCTAGAGATAGATTGTACACACATTTTTTCATTTGTTTGTTTGTTTCTTTGTGAAATACCTGTAACTTGTTCCTATATTATTATTTTTCCTGGCTGCGATTCATTTTAATTAAAGATGTCAATCTATGGCTAAACGTATGATCGTTCTTTTACTGGTCTCTGAGTGAAGAACCTTCATCTTTTTGTCTTCTTTTATATTTATAAATGACGATTTGGAGGTGTTTGGTGGTGTTATAGAAAGAGCTGCAGAGTAAATGCTTAGAAACCCTCACCACTACATTATGAACTTTGTAGGGCCGCACAGATTTGTGCTGTGAGAGCGATATATGGAGAGGACACCCACTGCCTGCTGCAGCCCTGCTGCTGATGTGTCTATTAATGCTGCATGCGTGGGAGATGGGGTCGACTCTTGGCATTCACAATGGCAAGTGTGGACATAATGAGCAAAACCTGACAGATTTTTTTAGAGGCATATGCAGTGAGAGTAGTTGCAGGGATCATCCTGATATTTTACCACTCTTTTTGTTTTCTTCTGCTCTATGACTCACACATCCTCTCACATGTATCAACTTTAGACTTAGAATTAAATATATTTTAAACTATTTGTTAAATAATACAAGCCAAAAGGAAAGAATATGATACTTGTAGAGTATTTTGAACATATATGTGTAGTTTAGGAGAATTCAGACCCACACTGAATAGGACAGCAAACACCTGCACAGTCAGGTGTTTGGAGTTTTTTTTTAAGCAGACCTTCCCAGGGATTTGCAGTCTCTCCACCATTTGTCTTGAATTCGATGAAGACTCGTGTCCATAGGGTATCTACCACACTGCTGCTCAGCAGGCTTATGTAGGCAGGCATGTGTGGGTGTAAAGGGTAGATGAGAAGAGAGAAGGATGAAAGACAACATGGCTGTGAGTGAATATCTTATATCGGGTGTAGGCGGGTTTGGCAGATCTTCACTGGACTTATATTGAATGGTTTTCTGAGTATTGTAAGACCTTTTGTTGGGACAGCCACGGTTGAGTGTGAATGGTCTCCTAGTGTTGGAGCATGTAGGTGTTAAGTCTGTGGGTTTGCGGTAGGCTTGGGTGATAGCAGAATGTGGCAAAGTCTCCTCCGTTCCTCTGGTGCTGCCATGGCAACTGCTGTGCCTCTCTAGTTCTTGAAGGATTGTGTGGGGAGGAAGAACCTACCTGACTGTGAACAGCGGTCAGGACACAACAGGCACACAGGAGAGCTGTAGAAAAACCTTTGTGTGTCACGCATGTTTACGTGTTGTGTTTGATGGTTTTATTGAGTAAGAGAGGAAAATTATACCTGACATTTTGAAATAGAAAAACACAAAACAGAGTGTTGATATTTTATTCAAGATTTATGAATATACAAGTAATGTTCCAACAATAAAAGATTCAATTTAATCCCCCCCAAAAAACCCAACAACAACAAAACAAAAACAAAACAAAGTTTGATTAAAAGGATGAAGCAAAACCATTTTTCAGATTCTTTTTCTGCATTGGCATTGCAAATATTTTGTAGCTTGAAAAACATAAGAAATATATTTTTTATAAATATGAATGAAACACAAAATGCAGAAACTAATTATTCCACTTCACTATCTAATTCAGTCTCTCTAAAATCCTCACAATAACACGTTTGCTGTTTTAATAATAACATCATTTCCATTATGAGTAGTTCAGTAGCACGGCAGCAACTAACTTACCCTCCATGAGTCTTTATCGCTGCTCTGCTGTCCATAGCCAGAATTGTGCTCAGGTGTCCCCCTGAAACCTCTCAGCCAGACTCATTTAATGAAGACAAACACCGATGTCAAACCATCTTGCACTCTTCTCTTTCTTCCCATTTTCCCTCCGTTGCTCTCTCCTGCTCTCTCCGTCTGGCTCCATCTTCACATCTTGACGTCTTGCTTGCACTCTGGCTCTCTGAGCTGGTGTGTGGGGTTTATACATTGGTGAGGCAGCGATGCATGCCTTGGTGGCAGCGCTCCTCTGTCTATGACTACGCCTGTGTGTGGTTCTGTGTCAGATGATATGTGCATGTGTAGGATGAAGTGTCGTCTCCCTCCTATGCGTCACACATGCAGACACACTTGCACTCACAGAGGGGGTGGCTGTTGTGTAAGAACTGAAGGCACCGTGGGAGTCCAGCATGAATTTTATCTGGGCTTTCTCTCTCTCACACTTCACAGAGTGGGCGTTATAGCATAGTGGAGTGCTGCTGCAGTGTGAGGATAGACAGCAGGTTGCAGTATGTGTGTGTGTGTGTCAGTGAGACGGCTGAACATAACTTCATGACTGTTATGGGTCAGAGAGACCCTCAGCACCTCCTGAGTGAGAGCTAAGCTTCCTTTTATGATTTTCTGTACGTGTTTGCACCGCTGTCAGGAGTTACTGTGGAGCATGTGGGAGTTGGAACTCCTTTTCAAAGACTTTCGATTCAGTGCTGGTACTCTAAAAAGATTAGGTTTCATGCAGCCTCCTGCCAAACTCAGACATTATCTGAGAGGCATGGAATGGGCATTATGTAAATCTGAAATGATGCCATGTTGCGCATATATCTGACAGAAGAAGCGCATGCTCTAAACACTTCCCTCCAGAAAGTTGTAGTTATTCATAAAGTGGCAGTGTATGCATTTTAGTATACCATATGTGGTTATATAGAATCACAAAATTTAAAAATATGCTTTTATTATATACAATGCTTTTAAATCCAATTTATTTGATGACAAAACAAGATCAACCAGTTGAGGCAGAAAGCTGCCCTTCCTGAGTCTGCTGGAGGTTTTTCTTCCTGTTGAAAGGAAGGCTTTTCATTCCACAGTTGCCTGAAATCCTGCACATGCTCGAGAGGGAGGACTAAATTGAAGAGAAGATTCAAAGCAATTTATTTGTTTCCTTAGTTTGGCAATTTCTCATGCATTGGCTTCAAGTGAATAAGTTTGTAAAATTGATTTAATTAGATTATATCTGGATTATAATTGGAGGGAAATTTAATTATAGGAGTTTGAGATGACTTCATGATTTGGTGCCAAACAAACAGAATCCAGTCCAATCAAACCAAACTGAACAGAATCAAACAGAATCAAACAGAATCAAGTTGAATTGTTTAACACTTAAACATGGATTCGGTCTCACAACGCTGAAAACGCTCAGGAATCCCATGTCCTACACCAACAATGATCTATGTGTGCTCCAGTGGCACTGATATCTCAACCAGCTTGGACCTTCACCAGTTTGCATTCAGAACCAACAGATCCACAGAGGTTCTCTCCATCTAAGTAATACCTCCTACATCAGAATGCTGTCGCATCAATGTTTAGCATAACCACCTGTATGAAGCTCAACCTAAGTGGCAGGCTATTTGCACAGCCCGACACAGGAAGACTGCAGGGTTTGATTAAAACCATTCAGTTGCCTGTCTACCAGGTATCCATGAGGTCAGAGCCTAAGATGAATCTTAGATAAGATAAGACTCACTATGCAAGCTATGGCTTGTCACCCTCTGCTGTTTAATCACCAGATTTTGGTGTAGTTTCCTTCCACTGACTGTGAGACTGCAGAAAAATCCACTGCTCACTTCTACCCTGCTCCAGTCTGTTGTAAGCTCAATATATTCTCACTTATTTGGTCACACCTAATTTTAGAAGACTTACACCAGAATCTCTGCAATTGCTGATTTGCTGTAGTTAATTCCCTGTTTACAACTTGCATCCCTAAAAATGAGCATTTATTGCTGGCAAACTGACAGCATGTACTGTATATTTTGTACATTTTTCTGGTTCTGCAGCCCGGCCATGACTAAACACTGGGAAGCTGAGCTGGAGGCTCTAAAGGGGAACAATGCCAAGCTAACGGCGGCTCTGCTGGAATCCACAGCCAACGTCAAACAGTGGAAACAGCAACTGGCTGCCTACCAGGAGGAGGCAGAGAGATTACACAAACGGGTGAGCGACGCGAGCACAGGAGTGCTTGTTTGTTTTCATGTGTGATTAAATCATTCTGATCAAACAGGAGCACTCATTTGGAAGGGACGCTGTGAAGTCAGGATGAAAGGATGGGAGGAAAAAAACAGAGGGGAGAGTAAAAGGGAGAGTAAAGACAAGGCAGGTCGGGAATGAGACTGAGATCAGGATTCTGTTGTGCCAGTCTGAATAAAGATTCCCATTTTGTCTTGTAGGTGACAGAGCTTGAGTGTCAGAGTAACCAAACCCCAGTGATCAAATCCCAGAAGACCGAACTCAACCAAACCATAGAGGAGTTAGAGAATACACTACGAGATAAAGAAGAGGTGCGTTGTGTGTGCATAATAAGAAAGTATAGAAATGACTTGTCTGGAGATATTTAACACCCTTTAAAACTTTGTTTATGCTCTCCAGGAAATGGAAAAGTTGAAAGAAGAATTAGAGAACATGAATGACCTGATGGAGCAGAAAGACACCCTTACTCAGAAGCTTGAGGTGAGCCAGACATCCTTGAAAAGAAAAAATGACTGTCCACCTTTTAGCGTCAACACACGGTCAGCTTCATCTCATTGTCTACAGGAGACGGAGCTGCGCAGCCGGGTGCTCGAGGAGCAGCTAGCAGGAGCTGAGCAGCGGCTGGAGGAGAACCAAGAGGAGCAGGAGAATTTTAGAAAGAGCCTGCGGACACTACTGGAGCTGCTCGACGGCAAGATCTTTGAGCTGACAGAGCTCAGAGACACCTTAGCTCGGCTCATAGAGGAGGCCAGCTAGAGACAGAGTTCTTAATCTTCATATGAGCCATATGATAATTTACTTACACCCCCCACTGAGCCCCACACCAATCCTTCTCATCATGCCTCCCTTCCTCATACACCCCACGCACATTCAAATTGAAACACTGCACTGCCCACATTCATATTTTGCTCACAAAGGGGCAGCTGATTCCCCGTTTTTACCTTGCTGACACTGAGTTCCTATCAATTGCAAGCACTCCTGTGGTTCAAGATGACGCAGGGACTACCTCAGCTTGAGCTTTTATTGGCTGGTACTGGCATAACCTTGGTTGAACTGGTTGCTCCAGTTGTGATGCCTGTTGTGGCTACAACTGCACCCCCAACCAACCACCCACACACACACACGCACACGCACACTCTCTTGAGAACTGTGCCTCAGTGCCATCTACTGTTTAACCAGGAGAGCTGCACTCGGTTTGCAGCATCACACTCACACAGACACACAATCACACACTTTTTCCGTCCCTCTCTAAACTACCCCTCCAGGGAGAACGTTGAAAGTCATGTGGAAACAATTGCTGTTAAGACTCAGAGAACTGCGCCAAAGCTGCCAAATCCCCCGAAAATATTGTCCTCTAACTAGCAGATGCTTTGATCCAAAGTGACTTACTGTACAGAGAAGATTTGAACAGAAGAACCCCATGTTTAAGCTCGGGCTGCCAGGAGAATGTAACTGGGAACAGAGAATTACAGGACGGCTCCCAAAAACCCAGTCAGTCTTAGCTTTTTTGGCCTGCTGTGGCATCACTGTTCCCCAGCCTGGATTCACGGGGCTGCTGGTAAATGGCATCTGGAATACACAACTGCTGTCCACTAAAAATCATGATAGATGAGTATTGATTCTTCCAGAGGCAGGAAATTTTAACACTATATTTGAGATGAGAATTCCTGTACTCAGACTGCTTCCACCATCACAGACAAGTGACCTGTCTTCCTGCCATATTCAGTGTGGCATGTGTCCGAATAAGTTCTGGGATACCTGTGTGGCTTCAAAGCACACATAAGTGGGCATGTTTATGCTGTAAGACAGAAGAGACCACACATACACATTGAGTGTTACCAGACAGGCTCTATACAACACCTCTATCCAACTCTATCAGGTACTCAACTCAGTGGACTCATGCAGATAGGTGAAACGCAATTAAGCTAATTCCCCCCTGCCCCCCTTTCCAAAAGAAAGTGTACTGCTGTTGACCGCAAAACTGTGTGGCAGCCCTGTGTGGTCGAAGTAGTGCATCCTGAAGGGCTTACAGAGTGTCATCTTCATGTTTGTAAATCTCCACCCTCAGTGAAACTGGCCACAGATTGTCACTCCTCACAGGTGAATACAGAACTGTAATCAGTTTCTATTCTTTTTTACACAGGATATATAATAGTGACAATATAACTATAGAACTGTATGAGACAACTTTCTACTCATGCCGGCATTGTAAATGAATGGATGGATGGATAAATCAAATGCAGTAACACCCTGCAGTGGCTTATTGTTGTGTATTAACCCATGAGTATCTCATCTGTAGGTAAACACTGAAAGCCTCTTCTGTATATTTAAAAAGCATAACGACACAATTTAAACACATCCAGTAGTCTTATTCATTTTGTACCAAAATATACTCTCGCTGTATAAAGCAGCTCTTATGCTGGTAAAATCTTCAATCCTCTAAATTTCTAAGAAGCTATATCTTCACACGGTGCTGCAATCTTATATTTCAATGGAGCGCCCTGTTTGCACTGTTATTACACTGTTGTAATGCCATTTTATGTCAACAGATTTGCATTTAGTATTAGCACAGTATAATTATGTAATTAGATTACTTTCTGTTGTTAGTTACACAGGTTAATACACTGGAATAAGACTCATGTAAAAGGGAATGTTACCTATTTTTTTCTGTCTGGTGTAACTTTAAACAGTCGCGTGGCAGAGATGGAAAACCTTAATATTAATGCTATTGTTAATGAATGCCTTTGTACAGTAGTGAATAAGAAGCTTTTCATTCTCCTGTTTTGTAACTTATGGTACTTCAATGTAGGTATTATTATTGTATTTAGAGGTATGAGAAGACTGGCAATATTTTTGACTATTTAAAGTAATTTTGAACTCATGATATTAAAGAGGTACCTCAGGCTAATGATGTTTGTAGACTGGTGAGATTTGTGTGTTAGCAGGTGATAAGATTTGCCAAATGCTGATGAAAAAATGATCAGGAGACACACCTGTTGGTGCTTCAGCTGAAATAAATCCTTTGTTGAATTCAAAAACAGCCCCATTATGCTGAGAACACAACTCTGTGAACTGAGTAATACTACAGTTTTTTTTAAAAATTCAAATACAGTAACCACAGAATTCAGTGTGTGCATATTACTTTTGTTCTGTTTCCCCAAAACATGCATTAATGACAAAATTATTCTCAATCACTGCTGCTTTACAAGGTTTTATTCAATCTCAAGGGTTAGGTTGTAAATTAAAAAAGAAAGATCAGAATAAATGAAAATGGCAGGACAAAAGGCAAAAAGGGTATGCTTGGAACGGTTTGTCAGCACACTACGGTGTGAAAACATTTGCAATGTCCACTGGTTTAAGCAATCAGAGGAAACGGTTTCATCCCTTTTCTTGTATTTCTCTAATTGGATATTGCACATTGTCTTAAAGGCCGACTGGTATTCACACAAAGGATCACATAGTTTCCGCGGATAACAGCAAATTCATAACAAAAAAAAAAAAAAAAAGATTTGGCTGCAACGGCTTTGGAGAAATAAAACAGGATATATGCACAGCAATGAAATAAAATGCAAATGAACAGTCAGCTGACAAACACATTGTGCCAAGGTTATACTGTAGGTACAGGTAAGTGACCATGTCAGTCAGGTGAAGAAAGGTCCCACTTCCCTATACCCTTTGAGCAATAAATATTTTGGTAAAAGTTTTTCTGGTCAGTTATAGTGACATCAAGTCTGGTTTGGTTTAAGTTGAGAGTCAGGTCAGGGTTAGATCTGTGACTCATGCTACATGATGAAGAGCATTGCAATCATAGTTAAGTAGAATGTACCAGTGTCTCAAATTTGCTCCACCAGGAAAAGAAATAAACTATCTCAAGCACTGAGCTTAATCAAGCTGCATCATCTCATATACCTGCGTCTAATCTTTCTAAAGGTGAGGGACAAATTAAAGGAAAAACCAAAAGGGTTGTTGGTTAGGTGAGGAGCTTTTAGAATATCCTCATCTTCATCTGCAAAAGTCTTCTGGAGGACTGAGCACCAAAATATATTTCCCTAAGCAATGTTTTAATGATGAGAAGTGATGCCTGGAAAGGCCAGAGGCAATAAAGCATATTTTCTTTATACTCAGCAAATCATGCAGTGACGCTTCTATCGCTGGTTGAAACTAGGTTGAAACGTGTCATCTTGCAGTGAGACTTTCCCCTAAGTTGGCAAGTGGAGTCAAGGCAAGCCACAGTACAGCAGATCCCCTCACTGTAAAGGTCAAGAATTCAAGTTTTTCTTTTAGTTCGTCTGCGTGTATCAGTGTCCGTCTCTTTATTAATCCATGAATGACTAAACACAAACGTGGGAGAAAAATCACAAGGTTTTGCATCCAAGCTGTTTAACACAGTGAATCCATATCTTTTTTGCTTCAAGTCATGTTTGTGCATTTCTGTGCCGCTCAGCTTCCCACCTGTCATCTCCTGCATATTCAGGTCCAATTCCACAATCTGTTCAGTGCTTTCAAAGATTGAACTTCTCCAAATATTTGTTCCACCAGTGAGTTAAACAGCAAACTTGTTACAGTACAGATAAAGTGATTCAGAAAGTATGAATTAAGAAAGTGCTGAAGCATTCTTTAAAAAAAATGGAAGAGGCTGTGAGAGGAGTCATTGTACCTCTGCTCATACTAGCTGGGAATTCAGTGTGCGAGTCGGTGTGTGCATGTGCACGTTTTCACTTCCAGCACTGTGAGCAACAGCCCTCCTTCTGTGTGCTTCTGCCCACTGAGTGCAGCGAAGAGATGCAATATAGGAGAGGAGAGAAAGGGAATAAGATGGCAGGAGGAACCGCATCAATCACGACCGCCTGCTCCGCAGCCCACAGTCACTCCCTTCGGCAATGTGAGAATCTAGCCTCCCACAAAACATCCATCATTCGAAGAAGCGTGACTAGTTTTTAACAGTTCTGCTGTGACCATCCCACATTTAAAGTTTGGGAATCACCAACCAAATCTGCCCACGCTTGACTCAGACTATAGAAGCACTTCAGGGCCTCTGACCAGCTTTAAATTAGATGTAGCAGATAATGATAAACCTACTGTATGCTCTATATCCGCTACTAACCTCAATATAAGTTGTGGGTGAACAGATGGGTTGATACATATTCTCTCACCCAGAGAGGAGGGTGAGAGCTGGGGGTGGTAAACCCAGAAGATAACAGGAGTGGGGGAGGGACATAAATCTGGTGTCACAGACTGAATGAAGGTAGGTATTTGTCTGATTAGACATGCAGCAGTCTATTTAACTGTAACATGACCACAGTAGAGGAGGAGAACGAGGTGGGCTCAAGAATGAGGCGTAGTTAAATGACAGCTTCATAAAAAAAAAGAGGAGGTTATGCTTAATGGTGTAATGGTTTACAATCTGGACAGTAAATCCAAAGATCCCAGTTTGAATCTATTTGTAATCTTCTAATGATTTTTAAAAATCTCCCATAAGACCCCATACCACCAGCCATATCCGTTGCATACTTTTGCTGCAGTTTCTTATTTTGTAGTGCTCTTGACTTAAGGAAATGATCACAAACCTATTGGCTCCAATAAATTTCAACATACAGTTTTCAGCCTTAGTGTCAGTGCTGTGGACTAAATGTTAAGTGCAGCGCTTCAACAGTACAATTGATCAAAAATAAAAAGTAAACATGGCATCAGTACAGTGTGATTATAGAAATAAAACCACAGTGACGTACAGTAGAAAGAACAAAGACCATGTCCTTCATGATGGTGAATGTAATGTGAAAAACAAATGAACAGAGGAAGCAAAGACCTCTGTAGCGTTCAGTGATAACTGCTATGACCCTGGTCTTGTCATCACATTAATGTGCGGCTGGGCTGTGCGTGCTTGTATGAGTGAGTAATTGTGTGTTTACAGTACAGCGCAGCACTCCACAGTGCAGTACAGTGCATGTAGTGTCAGAGAGTGCAGTAATCTATGTGTGTGTTGTATCTGATGAGCATGGAGCCCTAGCTTTCCCAGTCAGGGCCTGCCAGCCCATCATCATCTGAGTCAGACTCTGGTGAAGCCTCTTTGATGCGGCGCAACGCCTCGTGGATGCTCCTAGTGAGAGGGTCAGTGGATGCGGGAAGCTCTCTCTGGTCTTTTCTGTCCTTACAGGAGACACGTCTAAGCTTGACCCCCTTGCGAATCTGTGCCAGGATACTGTTGGGATCCTCATCACCTTTAGTAGGAGGCAAAGAACGCTGGTCAACCTTCCTCAGATGGAAGCTACCTCTCTTCAGGGAAGCAAGCACCTCATCCATGGGTGAGCTCACTGTATGCCAGGAGGGGAGAGGAAGAAAGAAAATGATTTAATAGGTGATATAAAAAGAAATGAAAGCTATCTTGGGAATGAAGAGGCCCTGTACCTCTTCTGCTGTGGGCATCAAACTCTGGAGTCTTCCTCAGCTTCTGTCGTGCGCTCACCAGTTGGCTGCTGTCAAAAAAGCGGGGAATGAACGGGCCGAGTGGGGAGACTGTGAGCTCTTCTGCCGCGGTCTTCCCCTCACCCTTTTGCCCATGCTTGCCCAGGGCCCCAGAAGGTGACACCTCCTCCTTCGCAGGAGGGGGAGGTGGTGGAGGCGGTGGTGGTGGCGGGGAGATCGGGGACACCAACAGTGAGGAGAAGGAGCAGGGATTGCAGGAGGAGTCTGCAGGACTGGGTACAGGCAAAGGAGGAACTGATGTTCTGAGTGTTGCAACAGGCTGAGTGGTGAGTGTGGTACTGGGATCCGTCTGCACACTGGTGCTGAGGCACAGCAGCTGGCCTTGTGTCTGGACACTGACAGAGTCCACACACTCCTCCCTCTCACTTATGCCACTCATTTCCAAGCTTCTGCCTCGCTCTTTTCTTCTGCTGTGAGTGGACCGGAGCCGTGTGGACTTTAGGATGACCTGGCCGGGGTATCGCTAGACAGAGACGCAAAGATGAACAGGAAGTATTTAGGAAGAAAACTATCAAATATGATTAGATACTTTCAGTACATACCTGCAAGAGGGAACATACCTGTTTAAAACTACGTAGTCTGTCCAGTGTTCTTTGCCTCTCCTGACTTACTCTGCTGTTCTTCATTTCCTCATCTTCCTCTTCATTTTTCAGCTGCAAAATTTTTATGTTTACAAAATGTTAGTTACCAAGAATGTTTTACATGTATACTGTATAACAGCTGCTTTTGAATCACAACTCTTTTGTAGTCTTTTTAACCACTGAAGTCCCTCTTCTGTTTGTGCTCACACTGCAGGATCTACAGATATTAGTTCATGAACTCAATTTAGATAGTAGTTTTTCTACCTTGAAGTACTCTCCCTGTATAAGGGGGATCTATGACTCATCACTATGACAACTTGTCCAGATTACTGTACAATTATAGGTTTTAAAAAACTAGCAATTGCTATTACGAGAAAAAAAAAAACTTGTAAACATCAATAAAACTGTGTCCATTCATATGCAGTGTTGTTAAATTGTGCCTTTGACTTGTTTACCAGTCGCCAGCTGACTGTAAGATCTGCTCAACTTCACAATGTGCTGCATGAATGCAACCAAGGGGAAAGCCCTTGAAATGATGTCATACATCAAAAAGTTTTCCAGTCCCCATTTCCTTCTGCACGCACCTTGGCCCAGTCCAAAATCATCACATCATTATAAAATATTTGTACCTGCAAGGCAGGGTGGGGAGAAGAGTCCTTGAGGATGGCCTGGCGTCTTTGTTGTTTTTGAGTGTGGCTTGATACACAGATCTCCTGCATAAAGAGGGGAAAATAAAAACATCACCACATCGATCTGAACAGAATCATAAATAAAGTAATCTGAGAAAAAACACAAACATCAGCACTGTACTGCATGATCTAATAAATACAATGTAATTCTTTGGGTACATTTAATAACTTATACCGTCTCCAAATGTGGTAAACAATTTGGAAAATTCTGTTATGGCAGAAACATTGAAAAGGATCAGACACAGATTATTAACAGGCATTTCTGTTTGGATTTTAGGCCCAGCCAAATATACTGCAACACTAGATGGTCAGACTTAGACTACACACAAGATGTTTGGACACATTGTAGGACAGTGTGTTCAAACTTTTGACTGGTCATGTATTAAAGAATCTTGTAGCTTTATAGTTCTACAAACACTACAATGTTTTTCATTTCTAGGTTACGAACAGCATCAACAAACTTTTGTTAATACAGGGTACACTTCAAAAACAAAAATAAGGGTGCACCGAGGACACACACCCTTTTGTTCCTCAGGTAGGAGCGCTTGGCAGTGATGCGTCCTCTTCTTGCCTCAAGCTGCCGAGCGCTGATCTGAAGTCTGCACAGCTCTTCTCTCTCTGCAGTATCGACCTCCGTTATATCATCTGCAGTTTCGAAGGTGTCATAGTACACCACCTCATCCTGGCGCTCTGAAAGCACAAATCCATCAACATTCAGTATGGACACAGGATGGCTGTCAGTGGTCCACACTTTATCTTTCACTCTTCTTAAAATTGATGCGTTTTTTTTTTGTTTTTTTTTTATTCTCTTAAGTCCATCAGTCATCACACATCCTCCACAAAAGCAAATCAGAAACAGGATTTTGAAATGTTAGGTTTATTTATTCAAGATGAATATGAAATATATTTTCTTAAGAGTTTACGTCCCTCACTTGTAATTTGCTAAACGCATGTGTTGTGATGTCATTTAGTTCATGTGCAAACTCCATGCGTTGTTACAGACAGCCTGTGTCACTATTTCAGGCCAGAACATACAGAGGAAGCTTGTTCTGTAGTTAAGTTCACATTCGGATGCTTAGATTTGCAACATACAAGACAAGATGTTTCAAGACTATGACCAGTTGGGGAACCTCAGACATTTCACTGCACTACGTATATAGGTCAGAAAGTTTTTTACATGAACCACTAGAAACAATCCATTCTGCCGCAACCCATGCTCATGTCAGAGTCCTGGTTAACAGTCATGTTGTCTTCTTTTGTCTTCCTTTAAGACAGAATAATCCATGATAATATTAATTTTTACTACATCTTTGTCAGTAGTGGGAGCCTCAAATTGTCTTGGGGAAGAGAGATTTTCCTGCTTTTCTTGGCAGAATGACTCAAGTATCAAACAGGATGGATGTGAGGTGTGTCCAGAGGTGTGTCATTTTAGGACTTTCATTGCTCTGTATTTTCTGTGAATATTATTCAATTACGTATTTATATATTTAGACTCAGATGCCTTTTGGTTGTCAGGTGAGGAATTGCTTTTGTGTGACGACACTACCATTAAGTTGTAACTGGTGGAGTCCTGCGTTTCTAGTATTTATCATGTAAAATTCTCCCATCTCTGTAAAGGAATTCTGGATCCCACTCATGGTGACAGCAGGTATGTCGGTTAGCTGCCTGATTAAATTTTCAGTTTTGGCTGTGTTCAGTTTTGCAGATAAAAGAGGTTTGTAGCTGATTTTGATCTTTTGAACTGCCTCACAGGTCTATAGACAATTATGTAAACATCATGGCCTAAATTTTACTCTCACTGTACAAACACAAACTGTGAGACCTTTTTTTCAAAAAAATAAAATAAAATAAAATAATTAGGGCACAGGTGAACGTTATGCACCACTGACAGAAGTGCAATGCATCAGAGTTCAACTCTGAGTATCATAAGTAAGGCTGAACTCACATTACCAGGCTATTTTTTCAGGGTTGCATGGATAAAGAAATCTTACTATCCACTTTTTATCTTATTTGTGTCATTTCAGTATGAGTTCCAAAATCTAGTATATTTCAAATATGTGGCTTTGCGATATAACTGAGGAGGCTCATATCAAATTCGATCTAGCCTAACTTTTTATGTATGCACTGTCGTTTATAACACTAAAACACTGCAATATATAGCATTTAAAATAGCTACGTTAGCTATCTAGATTTTTTTGTTTTTGTTTTTTTGTCTTTCTTAATCTATGTCAGCCTGAGAATGTTTTGCTGTCCTGGACAGCTCAGTGTCATCCACAGATTTGTCTTAATTTAATCTCTTGAGTGGTCTTTCAAGCAAGATTTTTTTTTTTTTTCAATAGAAGTGAGACATGGAAATGCACATGCAGGCTGTATCAGTGGGCAGCCGGATTAATATGAAAGCCAAACAGAAGACACTTGCAGTTATGATTGAGAAGCTTCAAATAGATTTGTATTGATTGAATCAGAGCGATTGAGAATGTTAATATGGTAATGCGAATAGAGCTTCAGGGGCAGATTATTTATGTAAGTGGGAAATTTCAGGCTTTCAGCTCTTGAAATACCTGTCTTTTGTCATTGTGGAGAACTGTGAGCAAACTGAGAAGAAAATAGAATAATCAAAACTATTTTAAAATGAAACATAACTAAATGGTAGAGTCAAAATGATCTGAAAATACTCCATGTTCATACTAATATTTCCTCAGTAGCAAAGTGAAACTACCTGTCATCTGTCTACGAATGCTGTCAAGTTGTGCTGTGAGGAGCAGCTCTTCACACTGCAGTATCTCAGCTTGTATGTCATACAGTTGGAGCTGGAGCTCATAGTATTGTGTCTCCATGTGGTCTAAGAGAGCCATCGCGTCCTCACTGCTACACAGACCCTGCATCTAAGGGGATAGATAAAAAGAGAGTAACGAAAATGGCGTGTCTCTTTTAAGCATCTTTGTCTCATATAGTGCTACAGTAAGTGTATTTTGCCACACCTCTTCTCGAAGTGTGTGTTTCTTCTGCTCCAAACTGATCTCCCTGGCTCTCTGAAGCTGTAGGGTTTCCTTGGCGACACAGTAGCGCAGTCGCTCCATGCGCTCCACTGCTGTGGTCCATGAAGATTTACCAAACTTTCGCTGATCCAGTTTCATACGCTCATAGACTCCTACATAAACAAGCAAAACGTGAGGCAATATTAGGAGTAAAACTCCACACAACTTGTTCAACGTGATGTAGTGAGTCACAAACTGGCACGCTGAGTGGGCATGTCACCCACCAATTCTTTTCCCTCTGATGTAGCAACTGAAGTCATCAAAAGGAGTCTAGGCTTCTAATAACGGCATATAGAGACACCTACTGGCCACATTTGGATATTACAGCAACTTTCTTTCCAGTGTGCAGTTTGATTCAGTGGTTTATATTTTTGATCTTAGAAGTGTAAAATAATACATGAATCAGTCAGTAAAGGAGGGAAAACGGATAAACATGGGCAGACAGAGGAATAACCCTGACAGCCAGAATATGCTGGCAGAGCTGTTTGATCAATGCTTCGTCCTTGTTCCTCCTGTTTGCTCAAAGCATGCCTGTCTGCAGTGTCATTAATATAAAATCACATTAGCCCTGGGATCAGAACCACACGCAGGTCAATAGCATGCTAATATTACTACAATGTGTGTGTGTGTGATGTGCTACTTTATTGACTCGAGATAGACGGCAACAGTTATGGTATAAAGTACCTTTCTGGGCTCTGGCAGTGATCTCAAAGTATTTTACGGTAAAGTCCTGGATGTTGAGTACTGCCTCCTGAGCTTTCTTCTGCCAGTCAGAGTCCTCCTTTTTTAGAGCTTCAATCCGCCTGGGGCCCAAGTAGTCATTTTCCATTGAAATCTGACGGGAGAGAACAAACACTTAAAAGTAAAAAATACAGAAAAATAATAAAAATCTGGGCTCACTGATAGATTTAAAATATTTATTCAACAAAAACTGGATTCTATAGATAAGAAGTTAATGTGTTTTTCACATTTCATACAACTGCACAATAAACAGCAAGGGAAGAGAAGGATTCGGATCCAACCAGGCAAACACATCCTGTAATTTTGGAAAATAAAAAACAATAATCTATTTAAAAAAGAGACCCAATATAATAATAATAATAAAATAATAATAATAATAATAATAATAATAAATTTTTATTTATATCGCCCTTTATAGCTTTATAACTGTGATCAGACCAAAAATGAGCAGCATGAGTAATGTCAGTGCCTTAATGTAGCAAAACTCACAAACTTAAACTGCAATATGTACGAGTATATTATTATAAATGTCTTTGCATTTTACCAATGAGAGGATGGCAGTTTTACCTTCACATTAATCTTTTTTTTAATTGGTTTTGCTAATTGTTTGAACTCTCAACACTGCCTTATTAAAAAAAAGCAAAAACAAACAAAAAGAAAACCTGCTGTATTCAACCATTTGCAGTAGGATAAGTAATATGTCACTGTTTCTTTGTTAAACTTAAAAATTGTTATTGACAGGTTGCCTGTGCAGAAACTCTACAATACATACATTACTGCAACTTCTTTATTCTTTTTTCTCTAGATTGAATAATTTTCCTAGTTTGATATTTTTACTGTCTCCACTCTGTTTCCCATCCAGGTTGCTTATTGCAGTTTTCCTGCCTTCTCTTGTTTTTCCTTTCTTTCCTAAAAACACTGAATTAGTCTCCCAGGAAGCATCTTTATATTCAAAAGCAAATGAAAAAACAGGGCTCTAAGTTTAAACTTAGGCTTAAACTTCAAAAATTAATTTATGAGCAATGTAACATTCAGAAAGCGCAAAGCCCCGTAATTATGAGGTCATTCTAATGAGCTAAAATTTGGAAAAAATTAAATAAATTTACATCATTTGCAAGACATACTGTGCACTGACAGTCCTTACATTATAGCTACTTGCTGTCACTTGTAATACAAGACAAATGAGGCAAATTGCAAATTAAAACATGAAATCTTTTTTTTGACAACTTGTCAACAAAAATCTGATAAATTTTGAATTTGAAAGGAGGGAAGTTAAACATTTGGACAACAGAGTTAAAAATGTACATATTATATAAATGTACATTAGCTACTTAACCTGATATTAATTATTGTCTGAAAAAAAGTGACGACCAAAATAAAATTTCCCTAGGAAGAGCTACAGAAACCTCTGCCATGATTCAGTCACAGACACTGCAGACTAAAAATAGACCCGGAAGCACATGGCTCACTAACACCGCCCTGGGGTTTAGTAGAGGTTCCATGGTGTAATGGTTAGCACTCTGGACTCTGAATCCAGCGATCCGAGTTCAAATCTCGGTGGGACCTGTCTGTTTTGCAGCTCTACCAGCCCCACCCCCTCCCTTCTGCCGGCATGTCTTTGAACCCTGTTCAGCCCTTTAATGCACTGCAGTGAAACCAAACAGGTGTGAAAAGAGTGTGCTCTGGCAAATATCACCAAGTAATAAAAAAGCGACTCTGTCAACTGTGACCTACTGCAAACATAGTGGTTCAGATCTGATAACAGCTTCCTGCTTAGTAAGACTCAGCTGTGAAGTTTGATCTGCCGCAATTAATTTTTTTACAAAAGCCCAGTCTATGGAAAATTCCCTGGAAACAAAAGATAAAAACATCAAATTAACCAAATACCCAATACTCGCTTCACATTACATTTATTCTATATCCGTAACCTTTTGCCCAATATGTGAGACAAAAAATAACAAAGGATATAAAAGGCATTTATATTCATGAAAAAGACTGTAAATTGGCCACTATGCAGATGATATCTTAACCTGTCTTAACTTGTGCAGTCATTTAAATTTGGTCTGATTAGGATACATTATTAATGTTAATAAAATGCAACTACTTAAATACACTTACTGCTCCCAGAAGTAATCAAAAGTACTGTAAGTACCATTTAGCATGGCAAACCAAATATTTCAAATACTTGGGACTTATAATCCCAAAAGACCAATCAGAATTGTGAGAACACAATTACTGACCAGTACAAAGGATAATTAAAGACCAGATAACAAAATGGAACTTAATTCCATATTTAAATTTTAACACAAGAATTGATTGAATTAAAATAAATGTCTATCACAAATTACTATATTTATTCTAAATTGTGCAAACAGAAGTAAGAAGTAAGAATTTAATGAATAGGACTACATTTTGTCAGAACATATATGGTTAAAAAAAAAGGCCTTGAATCTGATTTAAAACTTTACAATTGGCATTGGGGAAGAGGAGGATGGGACTTTCCGTCTCACAGAGTTAACCACTGGGCTGCACAATTAAGGCCAACGATAACGCTGGCATAATCCCCAATATGATGCTCAGAGGAAAAGCTTAGGGGGTCTAACATCAATTCCCATACCGGCAATAATAGCAGATAGCAGCTAGCAAAACCTTATAAAAACTATGGAAAACCCATGGATCAAGTTGACCTTTAATATCTGGAAAATAGGGATGCACGATATTGGAATATTGACCGATATCCGGTATGCTGATATTTTAAAACTCATGTGCCCGATAACCGATATCGATACCAATATTAAAGCTGAAAAAAATATGCAGTCATTGCAAATAGCAGTTTTGTTATCCGTTTATGAAACTTTGAAAAATAGGAGTGGGAAAAAATATTGATACACTCAAATATTGCTATATTTTCATATGCCGATATCAAATCAATATTTAAAACGCGGTATCAATCTATTTTACAAAATCTCATGAGATTTCATCATTCTGTTACAAACTCTCGCGATATTTCATGAATTTCCGCGAGATTTCGTTTGTAAAATAGATCGATACCGCATTTTTAATTGTTATTAAGATATCAGCATATGAAAATATGGTGAAATTTTTCTGAATTCTCGCGAGATTCCGTAACAGAACGATGAAATATCACAAGATGTCGTTAGTAAAATAGATCCATACCGCGTTGTTAAATGTTAATAGGATATCAGCATATGGAAATATCGCGATATTTCAGTGTATCGATATTGTTTCCCATCCCTAGTCTTTAGAAGATTTAAAGTCTGTAAAAAATAAGTTTTTGAAGAAGAAGAAGAGGAAGTTTTGGGGTTTTTTTAGACTTAAGAAACAGCGGGGCTGATCGGTCAAATATCGGTTAAATATTGGTGGGGTGGGCGATGTCCGATATTCAGTTTTAAGGCTGATATAGGCCGATACCGATAGGGGGACGATTATATCGTGCATCCCTAGTTGAAAGTAAAGGATGAACTACATAATGTACTACCTCACAACCTTGGATAACAAACTGTGTTTTACAACACTCACATCTAACTCTCTAGTATTAATGTTTTTTTTCTTTCTGCTTGTTGGTTTGTTTATTGCTGTGTTTCTAGGGTGTTTTGTTTGTTTGTTTGTTTGTTTAGTGTGAACACTCCTACTCTGGAAAGACACTTAAGCTGATACTGTACTCTGTGACCGTGAATGGACATGTGTTACTGATATGTTACATGTGTTACATATGTTACTGGTTGCTGAATATCAATAAAAAGCAAATGAAAAAAAAAAAATCAAATACAATCTTTCACTGCTGACATCTAAACCCACACAAACTGGAGAGTTTAACTTTATACTGCATCTTCTTATTTCTCCACCATGCTGCTGAAGTCAGTATGTCAGTATCAACATGCACCTGCAGTAAACCTATAGGACCCCACACAGCATCATTTATTCATGTTTCTTTGAAGAGTATGGGAAACTGGAGATTCATTCCAGATGGCAGCATGTCACTCAAGCACCACAAGCCATGCCACTGTAGTATTTCAGAAACTGTGGGAAATGAACAAAACTGGGAGGAAGCTTAAAGGTACAGTAGTGAACTAGGGCTGTCACAAACGATTATTTTGACAATTGATTAGTCACCGATTATTTTATCGATTAGTCGACTAATCGGATCACGTGAAAATTGCTGCATATTTACAGTACCAGTCAAAAGTTTCGACACTTTCTCATTGAATCTGATGGAAAAACATATCCAAACTGTTGACTGGTCGTGTGTTTATTTACAGTATATTAATAAACTATTCAAGAAAAGATGACCAGACAGAAAGACAGACAAGGCAGCGGAAGGTACAGTTGCAATTTTGAGAGGAAAAATAAAGCTTATAAACAATAAACGATTAGTCGATTATGAAATTAGTCTATTAATCGACTAATCGTTGCAGCCCTATAGTGAACCACTGTATGTTTCCTTTGTTGGTGGATTTTAGGTGCTAATGTTTCACCAAAGCCTAAAGAGTGAGAGTTTGGAGGCTAAAAATAAACATGTCAGTGGTACTGCAATGACTGAACAAAGCTTTCCACCATTCATCCACTCAATAGCCTCCCACATCCCCTAGTAATTAGTTCAATCTCATCTTCCTCCTACTGTGTTGCATCTTATCAGAATATGAAAAACAATTTGGCACAATATACTTTGGTCAAATATGTGTGCACACATTGGCACACTCATTCAGAAAGAATCTGAGGACCTATTTTAAGACACGTGAGCATTTCCTGTGACTTTTGTGTTTTAGGACCCCTCCCTCTGTGCTCATTGGGAAAATAGAGAATACGCTGCATCCATATTGCACTGTACCTGTGCTTAAATCCATTAGAAATGCATGATATTATTAGCTCGATATCGGTATTGGCCGATATTGGCTTTAAAACTGAATATTGATATCGGCTGATATCGGCCAAATGTTGGCCCCGATATAATTAATCAATATATAACAGGGGCTGTCTAGTAATGAACCCGTAGAATGCTGCTGCATGGGAAAAACATCAGGCCACGCCCACCATTCAAAATTATGACGTAGTCTTGATTTCTTTGTTCACTAACAGTGCGTGACGTGTTGTGAAACAACTTCTGAAGAAGGCGACAGCTGATTGCGAAAACTGTCAAGGTAAAAAAAAAAAACTTTCTTTTTATTTATGTCTGAACAAAGAAATCAAAACTATGTACAAGAAATAATGATGAACATTTTCAAGTTAACATTATGATGTCTCCGGCAACTACCAGATCTGCAGCAGATGCAGCAGAAGTATTTTTCTAATTTTGCACAAGTAAGGAATAATACATCATTTTAGCTTTAATATCGTTATCGGCCAAATGAGTTGTAAAATAGCAGCATATCAGATATCGGCCAAAAATTCAATATTTTCCATCCCTAACGTCCACATTTGACAAAGTTCTGAACACTCTAACATTATTGTTTTATTTCTTAGAGTTTGCAGCAGGGTAAATAGCCAAGTGATCACAGTGAATTACTAGTTTGACTGGATTTTGGTCCAAACTGTGCTTAGGTACGGCTTTCCATAAAAGTAAACAGCATTCCTTTTCTTTTAAGTGCTCCTTAAATGCTCCTTACCTTTATCTGCTGTCTGCGTAGCATTGCTAGTTCCCTCATGTCTCTGAAGGGTTGTAACAGGTACTGATACAGCTGTGTGGAGGCCTCCAGCAGACCTCCATAAGCCTGGTCCTCCTCCTCATACAGTTCCAGCAGCTCTACCATACTGTCCATGGTTTTATGCTTGTCCAGCAGCTGCATCACAGACACAAACCATATACTATTTCTCATTTACCCATTTTTTGGTGCTGTAAAATTCCAGTATTTCATATCATAACCAGTGAATAACACCCTGTTACAGGTATATTTTCAGTTATATATATCAAATGTGGAGGTAAATGCACTTAAAAACATCCTGAAACAACTGGTAGCATCTTAACTGAACTATGTGATTTTATCAAATGAAAAAGGCAACATAAACAAAGGGGAAACATACAGAAATATAATCTGTAGATGTAATATGTTTTTCAACACCAACTGAACGTACACAGGTAACATTATACATCTTTTAGTTTTAGTCAGCACAAAGAGAAAACCTGCACCTCGCTGCATGACTACAGGGATGCTTTAGTGTATGCAGCATCATATAGGTACAGAGTGCAGCCTTTCATTGTACATTCCATGGCTCAATAAGCAGTCATATCTGACACTGGGAATAAGATCAATACGCACACATTTTTGTCAGACTGGCTACCAGCAAACTCTAAAATAGCCATCAATTTTGCCCTCAAATGGAGTGGGAGGATCAATAGTGCAGGGCATGTGTGTGAAATCCAACCACACAATGATGAGCAACTGTCTCAGAATGAACTACAGAGCACTTCGCTTCAGATAGAAGTGCAGAGCTAAGGCTATGATAAACAGCAGAATAAGATCAGTGGCTCAACCTCCATCCAAACTGGAAATCCTGACAAGAATTTAGTGAAAAACTGAAACAAATTAGCTCCATCTGGTGGGTGAACAGCTACAAGACTGAGTTTTCTGCTGTTGGCTGCTTTTTGCCCTGGAAGGATCATAAAGAACTTTCAATGTGATTTTTTTTTCTTGCTTTTTTTGTTTTACTCTTTCTGAATTGTGTTGGTGGGAGTGGGTTTAGGACTAAGTGGTGGTGGGATGACATGGGGGTTTATTTGCCAGGGGAGTTCACAGACTCTTCTCACTGTCAAAAGTGGAGAAGAGAGTAAATGTCTTGGCCAGAAAATCAAACAAACACATCATTTCAAACACTTGCATGTGAGTCTCATACTTCTGTAATGACAGTAAGCGTGCAGGCAGATGCGTGATGTGCAAGACCTTCCTGTTGTTACACTTCTGTTTATCAAAATAAAACCTGAATGCAATCTGACAGACTTTTATTTATATAAAGGATGTTAATTGCAATGCTTCTTTGCCATCCACCGTTGGGGCAGAGGGTAATGCTGTGATGCTCAGCTAAGCAACTCTCACCTCATCTCTCAGGGGACCTCTTTCACTGTCTGTCTGCGCAAGCTGAGGATGCATTGATCTGCTGCCATTGATTAGAAGGACAATGTGAGAGCCAATGAGCTTCAGTGTAATGCCTGTTTATATTAAGAGCAGTAAATCAATCACTAACTGCTGCTGGGATGTAACACAAGCAGGCCCGATGTCTGTGTTGCCCTGTTAGTCTCCACTGGCAGCGAGAGTCTGTGGCAAAGAAACACCTCCAGACTTTTTTATGATGTTAAAATGACACATTTACTTAATGCCTTCAGTTTCAAAACAACCAAAAATTAAAAAGGGTCTTGAGCTAAAGATCCTGCAGCAGTATATTGTAAAATCCCTTTGGTAATATCGTAAGAACATGTGCTTCCTGTAGCCATCTTTGTTTTGGTTTTTTATCCATTCATCCTGCAGAAAAGGTTAAGTTCTGTGGGATTCTTGGGTCATCTTGCATGCACTGCTGTCCACAGATTGTCAATAATGTTTACAGACAGAAGCCTGTGGGAGTCATGGAAAAACATTGAGCTTGCACCTCTGAAACGAATCCATTGTGTATTCTGAAGCCCATTAATGAAGACTATCAAAGTGTAGATGCCATCCTCTTTTCATCTTCATGAGTAATGTTTTCTTTCATAATTTATGAGCCAGAATTTTGTGGTAAAGAAGCAAGAAACTGCTAAGTAAACTGGGTATGCATGTATCGATCTATCCATTGTGACCATACCCACAAAAGACATATTTATGCAGGTGATGCTGCCCAGCAGGACAGAGCACCCCTAACTACAGCGTGCTACTCCAGTCTGTCCATCTTCCTCGGGTTTTTTGTAGTAAAGGGAGGAGGGGGGGATCAGCTATTTGAATTTCAAATGTACATTTGAGCATTTATGCTGCACCTTTTCCTTTTGGTCGTCTAAAACTGAATGAAAACAACAATTATTGACTAACTTCGTTCAACATAGGAACAGAAATGTTTTTAACTTGAAACCTTTATGAATCCAGTTCATTTTCAACTTATTTTACTCAACACAAACTCATCATTTCTGACCCAAAGTTAAATGTGCCAGAATGATATTCAGAGCCAGTCAGATGTTTGGATATCTACTTATTTTTGAGAAGTAGGTGGGTCCAGACTTTTGGCTGGTATTTTATGTTTGTAAAAAAGAGGCAGATATATCTGACATATAACATGAATGCACAGTGGACACATAAAACTTTAGTTTTCTAAGCCACAACATTAAAACCACCAGCACTGATATTGTGTGGGGCCCTTAGGAGAATACCTATGAGGCAACAGGTATGGACACAGGAATGCTGGGATGGCTCTGAGGTAACTAGGACCAGGAAGCTGACTGCAGATCTTTGGCTGCTAATGAGCTGCAGAGTTTGGTCTCTGTGGATCCAGCACAGCCAGTGGATTCTTGATCAGGTTTGACTCTGGAGGAGGCTGAAGCTTTGTGTGTCAGCACCTTGAGCCTATTTTCTTTGTGCAGTTACTGAGCAGGGTTTTTTTTAGGGATGCACGATATAGTCTGCCCCCTATCGGTATCGGCCTATATCGACCTTAAAACTGAGTATCGGATATTGACCACCCCACCGATATTTTACTGATATTTAACCGATCGGCCTGCTGTTTCTAAAGTCTAAAAAAAGCAAAAACTTCTTCTTCTTCAAAAACTTCGTTTTACAGACTTTAAAACTTCTGAAGACAGTTTTGTTTAGGATTTTCTGTGTGAACAGAGTTTATACACGGTTATTTGTGTAAATAATAGGGGTGGGAAAAATATCGATACACTGAAATATTGCGGTATTTTCATATGCTGATATCATATTGATATTTTAAAATATGATACTGATCTATTTTACCCGTTCAGTCACGAAATTTTGCGGTTTTTCGTGAAATCTCACAAGATTTCGTTGGTAAAGATCAATATTGCATTTTAAAATATCTACATGAGATCTGCATATGAAAATATTGCAATATTTCAGTGTATCAATATTTTAACCCCAGCCCGAGTAAATAACCAAATATCCCCCTGTTTTTGGGTATTGTTTTTTTTTTTCCCTCCTCGATGCAGAAATTGAAGGTGGTTCTAGGATATAACGCACATATCCTGTTAGTTTTGTTTGAACAACTGTCATTAAGTTTGACTTGTTAAACATAACACAAGTTGTGGTATTTTTCTAATTTTGCATGAGGAATGACATACATCTTTTTTTTTCCAGCTTAAATATCGGTTATCGGCCACATGAGTTTTAAAAAATCGTCATTTTGGATATCGGCCAAAATTCCAATATTGTGCATCCCTAGTTTTTTTTTTTTTTTTTTGGGGGGGGGGGTTCTGCTGCCAGGAACTGTAGTTGCCATGACAAATGTGCAGCCATGTTACAGAAGAGAGCATATGTCAAAGTAAAACCCACATAAATGCCAGGACTGAGGAAGAGATGATCAATGTTATTCACTTAATATGCCAATATTAAGTGACAACTTAAAGGGGGATCATAATTTGAATGACACAGCAATTATTTGCTGCTGGTAAGTAACATCAGGGCATCAGAGGAGGGCATCACAGAGTTTAACTTTGCACATTATTTCAACAAGCAAACAATAAATGGTAAGAGGCACTTGGACTGTGTTTGTGTGAGAATCTCTCAGCTGTGTAAGCAGCAGACAGCAGCCATGCTGAGTGTATAATACTCCAAAAAGGACCTGCTTACAGCTGCAACCCAGTTTTATAAAACCTCTCACTGGCTAACCAGTTGAATTAGTGGCTCCACTGTACTGCAAATGGAAGCATGGTTTCTCTGTTTTTTTCATAGTTTAATCTCCTTAATGATTTTAATTCATGTCAGGATTTTTTTTAAGTCACATTATTTTATAATCATACATGTGCTTGGGGATGATCAATACTGTGTCATGGTTAAAACACGACTTTCCACCTTTTTTGTACAAGTATAAAGCATTATTTTCTGCTTATTTGGATTATGCCCTGTCATAATCTGTCTGGTGATAACTTTTCTAACCCAAAGATTTTGGCGCATGCAGTTCATGTGGTCTGGTTTGTGCAGCGATGGAAAAGTACTCTTAAACCCAGCAGAACATGAAAATAAGACACTTACAGTCAGAAACTGAATGAAATGTATAAAATGAATCACCTCTTGCAGATGTTTTGTTGCACGGTTGAACGCCTCTTCGTACCCGGACTGCCTCAGCTCACTCAGGCTCTCATAGTACTCATCTGGATCGTCATTTTCCGTAAACAGAACCTGCGAGAGGATCTTCCATCCACAGGTATCGAGCGCGTGACCGAGGTACACCTGTAAGCTGTAGCACAGCTCGTCCATTTCTGTCTCTGATACTTCTGCTGGGCCGAACAGAACCGTCCACATCCCGGCTGGCTCCTCCGGAAACACCGGGAGGCAGGGCTCCAGGACCGAGTTCACCGAGCAAAGCTGCTGGTGGATTGCCCGGAGGTCCTGGAAGGAAAAGAGCCCAGCCCAGCTGCAATCCTCTCTGCTGAGACTGTCCAGCTCCTCCAGGTCCAGGGAGTCCAGTGAGGGAGACAGCTGTTCCTCTACTAATATTTCAGCATCGGTACCAACAGGAAAAGCAGCTGGTTTCATGGTAGTCTGAGTTTTGACCGGACTTGTCTTTGATGTTACCACGCTGTTGGATTTAGAGCTGCATCCTTTCCTCGCAGCCTCAGAGGCTCCTTTGCGAGATACTTTATCCCTGACGGGACTTTCAGGCCATTTTGTTTTGTCCCTATCTAAGCTTGCCACATCCAGCGGAGGATCCCTACCAAAGCTTCTTCTTTGAACCGTCCTGTTGTGACACGTAATGGCAAATTTACCCTCAACTTCATTCCAGGCGACTATAAAAACAAATTTATGCTTTTCCTTTTCCTCAAACGCATTTGGGCGGACGGCTACCCATCCCGACTCCAAATTATCCTCCATTGTGAAGGACATTTCTGCAAAGTGATGAAACAAAAATAAACAGCGTAGAGTAAAAACTAGACAGTTGGATGCAGCGTAGTTTGACGGTGTTCGTTACAGTGTTATAACCACGTTAACCAAACCGTTTTCTCTCCGATGATACTTCGCCTGCGGGGCTATCCTTCGCTCGAGCGGATGAATGTGGAGCAGTGCGGTGTCATTTTCCATCTCTGGCCCACCTGCCTCCAACTCGGACGTCTCCTCGTCTGTCCCAGCCTCCTTCAGTCGTTAGCTTTGTCATTAGCTTCTGTGCCGCCAAGACTTGCCTCTGACATACAACAGGCGACTGTGTGTTTACCAGTCGATCCGCCTGTCAGCTGTGTTCCGTTATTCTCTATCCCTCTGCTCCAAACCCAATTTCTAATCATAAAGTAACAGCGGGACCCTAAAGCAGCGGTGTACATCATTCAAGTGCAACACAATAAGCAGAGGCACAGATGAGGCTGATAGTCTTGTCCACGGTTTTGTTGTCGGAAAGATTAGCATCTTCTCCAGACTTACATTACCGTGTTTTTTTTCTGATGGTTTGCCCGAACATGACCACACATACGCAAAATTATGCTGCCTTTAAGCGCTGTACGACTTGTGACAAATACAGAAAAAAATAACAGTCTGATCATTTAAACAACTTAATTAGATTTATTTATCAAAACATAAAACTGACTAATGTTGTTTATATTAAAATTAGTCAGAATGTATGAGTCGATAAGTCATCATCAAACATTTTTAAAAAGGCAAAGCGCAGAACGAGGAGGGTCTCTTCCAAAAGTACTTGAACGCAACATTAGACTCTCAACTTGAAGAGGGCACGTAAGGACGCGGTGACGTTTCTGATCCATTCTGCGGTGTTTTTCAAATTCAGATGCTGCACCAAGAGCTATGCTATAAGCAGCAAAATGGGAAAATAAAACTTTTCTCCAAGTAGCATTTTTAAAAAAAATAAATGTAAAATATAAAATCAAAAGTGATGAAATAATAAAATAACTGACACACAGTAAGTTGCTGTATTACATTAAATCAAGGGTCCTTTGGAATCGTTTACTCGATGAAATGGTGCCCTCAGTTCATACAAGCTATTTTTGCCCCAGAATGCTTTTTCCTAACCTGCAAGACTCTGTACCCTTAGTGGATTTAATAGCCACAAATTGAGTTCATTATTAATTAAATGTATTCCAGAAGCAGTTCATTCCAAAACGAAGTCCTGAAAAAATATGTGGACGAAAGAGGCCTTCAGCCATCTGGTAATATTATTATTATTTATTTATTTATCTATTTTTTATTTTTTTTTAATTAAGCTATAGCTGTGTGGATTCCAACAGAGTTCGTCTTTGTTTTAATTGAACTTGTTCAAAATGGTCTACAGAATGTTTTAGTTGTGTTGGGTAAATTCTTGGCGTCCCACTCAAACTGAACCAACCTTCCATTTTATCACTTGTTATCTCTGTTTCCTTACTTGCTCTTTCTTGTTACTTGATTAGTTTTGCTGTTCGTATTCATTCATTCATTCATTCATTCATTCATTCATTCATTCATTCATTCATTCATTCATTCATTCATTCATTCATTCATTCATTCATTTTAACAGAGTGAAAAGTTTAAGATGTTCAAATCAGATGGAGAAGTGGATGAATGAAGACAGAAAAGGAGATTGAATTGTAGTGCCAAGGAATTATAAGCAGATTTGCTAATTGCTCTGGATTATTAACTTTGATGTTCAGATTCCTGTGCATCTTAAACCAGCTAGACTGAGTTCATTTTATTTAAGTTTAATAATTACAAATATCCAGAGGCTCGTGATAAGTTTTTTTTAAACTAGGAAATGGAAGTGGAAGTAATCCAGTTATTGAACTTTGAAAGACATTCAGTAATTAGTTGATTTTGTCCTGAATCATCGATGATGGATTTGAGTGGCTGGCTGCCATACTAATAATAAAGAACTATGTTCTACCATATAATAATAATAATAATGTGAGTGTGAATGGTTGTCTGTCTCTCTGTGTTGGCCCTGTGACAGACTGACGACCTGTCCAGGGTGTACCCCGCCTCTCACCTGATGATAGCTGGGATAAGCTCCAGCAACCCCTGCGACCCTGAACTGGATAAGCGGTGCAGAAAATGAATGAATGAATAATAATAATAACAATAATAATAATAATAATAATAATAATAATAATAATAATAATAATAATAATAATAATAATAACAATAATAGTAATAATAATAATAACAATAATAATAATAGTTTATTATTATCATTATTATGATGATGATGATGATGATTTTATGACTTCCCAATGATGAATGCATAGAATCCCCAAATGAAATATTTAGTTAATATTATATTCCTCTTTGTTCATTTTAATTCTTTTTTCTTTCTTTCTTTCTTTTTCTTTTCTTTCCTTTCCTTTCTTTAGCTTTATATTGTTGAACCATAGGGGGCGCTATAATATCTATGTAAGACTTTCAGTTGGGTTGCAAGGACAAATACACTACTATGTCATTTCCTGGCGGGATAAGAAAGCTTAGGTTACATTCAACAACATCGAGAAAATGGGATTTAAGGTCTTAAATTAGGGCAACAACTGAAAGAAGTCAGTAGATACATTTTGTTTTAAGGGCTACATTTATATAAAAGAGTGTTTGACGATTGCTAATCAGTAGCAAAGCAAAATCGGAAACGGACATGGGTTGGAAGTTGTGAATCAAGTATTTTCACATTATGTTTTCATACGTCCGAGGCACATGAAGGGATCATTATGTAAACAAATTTAGCGACCCATTTACCGCTGTTAAAATTGACAGGAGGGCCGTTGTCAGCTAGCAAAAGGGAACATGTTACAGCCAACAAACAATAGTTTAAGCGGGTTTTTGGGTTTTAACAAGTTGTGATATTAATCGAGTTATGTAATAATACCGTTAACTGGCTAGTTTAATTTTTAGCCATGACAGAATCAGTCTGGTAACTCACAAAAAATAATCTGGACATTTCCACTGCTTAAAGCATTCATAATAAGGTAAGGTGTATCCGTGTTAGCAAACATAAGTTAGCATTTTGGGCCAGGATCGCGCACAATGACTTACTGTAAAATGAAAATGAATTTGGCAACAGTATCGTTTACGCTGTGCACTGCCAGAAGGGTGCGTTGCGCTCAGATTAGAGAAACGATGTTTTATTCTGTTTAACTGCTCACCTAGAAGTAAATAACGTGTTTGTTTTTTTTACTAGACTATTATAGCCTACGTTTAACTGGTAAATATGAGGGTTCTTCCTCGCAAACACTTTTGGTTTGAGCAGCAGTCATTATTGTTTAAAGGGGGTTTGTTTTTATACCATTTAAAACGCTTTTCAGGTTATTGTCATCCAAAAGTTCATGAGATTATTAAAGGGTAGAAATTCTCTTCTTTGGATCAAATACAGGTGATCTCACATTAAGTCTGGTTGGTGTTGGCGTGTCCTCCACACATGGACTCTGATGACATGGGGAGCCTAAATCACATGGTAGAAACTGTGGCCCTGAACGATGGACCTGCACCTGAGAGCTCCTCCGGACAGAAGGATGCCTTGCCTGCAGACATGCTGAGGTTCTGTCATCACATCCGCAACATGTCCAAGTCTTGATTAAGCACATTCCCCAAGCCAAGCTCCATCATGCATATAACTGAATGTCTTTGTTGTCCTCGCAGAATAAAACAGCAGATGTCCAACCAGTGCTTTGAGATGGAAGTACAGCTAAATACAGGTATAATAAAGTGTATTGATGTCAGTGATGAATCATGGTTTAAGTACACAGCAAGCAAAGAATTCATTTTTAAAAATTGCCATAACAGGGAAAAATAAAAGGTCTTGCAGCACTTCTGAAGCAGAGAGAGACTTGTGAGTATTTGAAATTCCTGTTTATAAGAGATTAAATCTAATGTATCTTTGAATAAATGTCTAAATACATTCAGTTAGCATATAACTGTATGTTAAATGTTGCAGGCCTGACTACATAAATGAGCTTGAAAGGGTCAAGTCAGTCCATTTTAACAGCACATTGGCACTACACAGGTAATTGACACTGTACAAAGTATCTAAAATTAAATGGAAAATACTTCATTCATCCCAGATGGGAAATTAAAATATCCCAGGAGGGATATTGAAGGTTGAGAAAATCTGAAAGTTTATCAATGCAGCTGGTGTCTTTGTTAGAATGCAGATGTGGCACGCGGTGGGCGAGAAGATGAAACAGAGCGATCCAGAGGCAGTGTAAGTCAGTTCACAACGTACTGAAATAACAGCCCTTCATCTATTTTTTACTAATTCTGATGAATGTCAAATATTTGTTTTGTGTTTCTTTTAGTGCCCTAAAAGCTGTGAGTGATCGCTGCATGGCTCTGTGCTCACGTATAAAACAACTTCAGGAAGTAAGTTCCCTCATCCTCCCCAATGTATAACCATCACTCCACATGTTCAGTTGATGATTGTTTTAGCCAGAGATTTGACATTAGGTTCATTAAAGGCAGGGTGGATGATGTTTTCCAATAGCATTTTTACTATATTGCTTAAAGTCTTCTTCACACCCCGATTGCAGCCAATTAATTAAATGTTCTGACACACACACAAAAAAAAAATTATCACCTGCGGAACGGACAGGAATGAAAAAACCCCATCCAATGAAATGAATTTAATGATTGATTGAATGATTATCATGGCCTTCAAACTCGATTGCCGTTTGTCCCCCTCCCACTCTCTCCGCTCGTGCACGTGCTCGCAACTCATCTCAGTGCAGACGAACGTAGCTGCCCGCTGCTCTTATCTATGCCGCTGCTCTTTAAAAAAAAAAATGGATGTGGAGCAAGTCATGGAGGTGTTGATGTTTGTTTTACACCACAGAAGAAGTTGGAGGTGAGATAATTATCACCTTTAGGAAACGTGGTTCCTCTGCTGTTCACTGGGAAGCTAACAAACTAGCCACTCAGCTGTCCTCTGTAATCTTCGCTTACAACCATCGGTGCACATGCTCCTGTGTTCTGGAAGCGTGGTTTTGGGGTGTGTGTATTTTTTTAGATGTAGCTTGCTCGAACCATGTTTCCAGGATCCCCTACTCTGCCTTTAATACGCTGTATGTGCTTTGGGTGTTTACAGTCATACAGGGCACAGTATTCATTTAGGATGATGGAACTGTTGTGTAAACGTAGAAAATGTAAATATGTTTAATTATGTGCAGTCTAAGTAGTATAATGTCATAGCTGGCCTTTTATGCAATTAGCTAAAGAATAATAAGGTTCATTTTGGGGAATGTGAATTATGACAAACATCTTTTGCACTGTCAAAAGTAACTGAAAGCAAAATTCTAGGATTTTATTTATTTATTTTCTCA
This sequence comes from Atherinomorus stipes, assembly GCA_023101725.1. Taxonomy (NCBI): domain Eukaryota; kingdom Metazoa; phylum Chordata; class Actinopteri; order Atheriniformes; family Atherinidae; genus Atherinomorus; species Atherinomorus stipes. Next base: position 1,962,540 of record JALJCO010006760.1, read on the forward strand.
ATGTGGGTCCTATTGTCCTTGTTAATGTGTTCATAAGAACAAATATGTTTGCAATGGAGCACATACTGAGTCTGACTGCCATGGCTCCTGACTTTTACATAGATTTTATGAAAGAATGAAAAATCAGACATTGCTGAAAGTTTTTTTTGTATTTATAAATTATAGGATTGAGCAGTTATTGTGAGTGCCTGTGTGCAATAATGTGTGTAATAATAATTTTTTATTTATATAGCTGTTACAAAGGCAAGCTATGCTTTACATAACACAGGACTGACTGATACCTGAGTACAATAAATTACAGTAATCAAGGCGAGAATAGACAAAAGTATGCATGATCTTTTGTTGAAATAAAAGACCAGAGGGGTATTCCAGGTAGGAGGTTCAACTAACTCTAAGTTTGGTAGTCTAAAAAGAAACTCTGGGTTAATTTACTCTGAAATGAGCAACTCTGAGATTTCAGTTCCAGAACAGCTGCTTTGAGTTGGTTCGATCAAATCTTGAGTGTCTTTACCCACAACAACAAGCCATCATCAACCCAATACCTGGATTCACCATGGTAACCCCTGACAAAAACCTGGTTATTTCACCCGATTGGAGAAAAAAGTGTTTATGAGCAATATGGAGAGGTATCTAGTTTAAAAAAAAAAAGAAAGAGGGAGCACAGCTTAAGTAGAGAGAAGCATCATGGAAGCAAACTGCTGCCTGAGTGGGAATTCACTGGTTCACTGACCGAATACTTAACTTTATTAGCATGTTGGTTGAGATATTGGTGGTAAAAATAAAATCTTAATTTTCATTTAGATTCAGTCTCACTGGGGAAAACTTAATGGAGAAAAGGAAAGTTAAGTTTAAAGGCATATTTTAGAAGGTAATGTGTTGTACTAGAGTCCAGACTAAGATTGGACATCTTTTATTTTTATTTCATCACTGGCTGATATACACAATCTACTGGAATCCAGAGGCTGAATACTGACTCTACCGTCACACATTTATGGAATTTTAATCTCACACATGTGTGAGGACTTTCCTAAATTCTCCACACACGGTTGTCTTTCTGAAAATGTTCTGTTACCAGTGTTATAAAGAAAGATCCCATTTACAAAGGGAAATTTTAAAGTATTGTAGCACAACATACAAATTTTGCTGTGATGTCATCTCGTGCTCACGTCATGACAAGTCATATGTACGACTGGAGAATGTGCTGCAAAATGGTGCCATTTGATGACATACTGATAAAGAAACTGAATCATAAATGTTAACGTAATGAAAAGTCCTCTCACTATTTTTATGATTGTTTATCAATTCGGCTTCTAAATCTCAGGAATCAAGCTAGTACGGACAATCCGTGTCTAACAGCTGCTTCAGGTGGGAGGAGACGGGTAGAAAAACAGGGTTTCTAGTGAACCTGCCAGTGAGTAGGTTTACTTTACAGAGTACGTTACCATGGAAACAGACTCTGGGTTAGAATTGCCTCGCTTTCTGAAACGGAAAATCTGGAGTTTTCCCCAACACAGGGTTAATATACTCAGTTTTTACATAGCTGCTTTCTGGAATACCCTTCTGATGTTAGCTGGAAAAGAAACGAGATCAAACTCATTATTTCATTAGAGTATCAGAACGAAGGTTTATATCAAATATTACTGCCAAGTTTGGAGCATTTTGGGTGATTAATATTGAAAAGATTTGCAAAACTAGAAAGAATAGAGGTGAGAATTAAGGGACCAATCAGACATGGGATGTAGTATTAATGTTTGCTGCGACATGACTATATGTCTGGAGTTTTCTGTGGATAAAGCTGTAATTGGTCAGGTGGGTATGACTAGATTTGATGTTACTTTTCATTTTGCTACCTTACACCACTTTGTGCAAGTGAAACAACCAGGGATTGATTAAGACCAGATGAAGCAAAATATAAACATAAGCCATTTCTGGTAAGATCCTTTCCACTTGTGAGGTGAAAAGTGATTTAATACACTTTTGTGTGAAATTACATCATTACATTTAAAAAGAACAACCTATCCCTGACTTTCAGAAATTGGCACTAACTTTGAAATTAATGTTTTGTTTAACGTTTGCTTTATCAAATGAGAGTGTTTCATACCTAAGTCTTTGTTGTTTTTTTAAATCAGGAAACAAAATATCTACAGGATGAAATTACAGAAATACAGAAGAACAGACTTGGTAAGTTTTATGATTTTTTTGTTTCGTTTTTAGTTTCTTACTCTTAGTGGTAAATGAAAATTTTCAGAGTTCATCTTTGCATTTGTCAACTTATTGTTTTGACATGTGAATAAATTAGCTGCCAAATAACTTGTGTGCAGAGATGAAACGGCTCACGCATGAGAAAATGAAAGAAATGGAAGACCTAATGTCCAAGAGGGAGCCCCCAGATGCAGAAAAGTATAAAGCCGCATTGGAGAAAGGACAAGCAAACTTGGAGAAATATAAAATGATGGCCATCATGGCTCAGAATGTCCTCAGGGTAAATTACGCAGAAATGGAAAGAAAATATTTAAAATGATAAACTACCAACAAACGGCAACGAGTGTCTGTGTGTTTTCCTCCTCAGGGCATCCTCTTGGCCTGCAAAGTCAACTGGCTGGATGATCCTAAACTTCGAGAAATTGCCATGACACTGGAAGAGTTTCCTGTCTCTGACTAGAGAATTTATTCATTTATCTCATATTTGTTTTTGTCCCGTGCTGTCTAATAAAATATTTTGTTAAAAGAAGATTTTTTTTTTAAGTTTATTTTATAGACCACAAGAGGGCGACACGGAAATAAGGGAGAGATTGTAAAATCGGCTTTCTGTAATAGAAGAAGAAAGAAGTCCACACGTGTTTACAGTCTAGCCAGACGCTCCGGATTCTTATTTCAGATCTCAGTTTCTCACTCTGTAAGTGGATTAAATCAAGAAAAAATGCCGAAGATAAAGGCTCAGAAGAAAAGCAGGCAGCACCAAGAAGTAAAAAACCAAGGTATGCTTATACAAGCACGGTTTAGCCTTAGCATGCTAGCTTATGTCACCGTCAGCTGTTGGGAGAAGAGTATGAAAGAGGGTCCTCATCATGTAGTTGCAACACTAACGAAGATAATTCCATCACATTTTCAGTCATTTACTGTCACAAATGGTGAAAATCCTCATTGACTTGAGGAGGGACCTCTTGAAATTGAGGTTAGCCAATAACTAGCTCATGATGAAACTGATCAGTTGAGTATGTTTTACTTTTTCCTGACAGAAGTAACGCTGAAGTGCCATACCATTTCATTGACGTAAACACTGACACGGTGTACATCTGTGTTTCATTTGGCCCACATTTTTCTCCCAATGCTGCTACAGATCTGACAAAAATGGTATGGAAAAGTGTTTCAAGTTGGGGTTGTAGTTACTGAAACAATAACACAGAAACTTGGGGGTAAAATAAAGTCAGTATGGCTGTCATTTTCTGTCAGTTCTGCCATTAATTACTCTTGTTACATGACCATAGTCCAGCATGCAGTGTTGTGTTTGCTATCTGTTGCAGGCATCATGTTTAACACTGGCATTGGTCAGCACATCCTGAAGAATCCTTTGGTTGTCAATGGAATAATCGAAAAGGTGGGATGTACTAGATGTACTGGTGCAGTCTGACCTAAGGTCAAGTCATTTATTTATTGTCCCCAATGAGAAACGTTGCTTACAGACATCTTTAAGGAAGACATTACAACATCAATATATAGAAATATCAATGTTTACACAGTTGTACACTGCCTTATCCCATTCAATTTTCTTTAACCAATTGTAAATGTCTTCTTTTAAAAATGACAGTACAAGCTATAACAACACACCCTCCTGCCACAGACTGTTCAGTCAGCATTAGCAAAACTAGCTGCTGAAAAGAAAAACTCTTAAAAGGTGAAGGTCGCAGAGAGAATGACAAAAGAAAATAGTTTCCTGTCCTCCAGATCTGTTGCAAAAGAGAAAATAATGAAACAGCGTTGAAACATTGAACAGTGCTGTGATCAAGGCGAATGCGGACGAGCACCGATGCAGATGTTAGAAAACAAACATGATGTAACATTAAAACAGATGTAAAGAAGAGGGTGATTGACATTAGGAGCAGCAGCTTTTTTTTTTTACAAGTTTACACAGAGTAAGCAGACTACACTAACAATTATGGAGAAACAATGGAGTGTGATACCAGAGGCACCCCACCACAAGCCATCCCAACCAAGCAGAGCCAGATAAACTGGGGGACCCCAGCATCCATGACAGCTGACCGTCTGCTCTATCAGACCAAGTTATGGACATGGACAACATATATTATTTCAGTGCGAGGGAGCTGCAGTTTGGAAAAGCTTATGCTTGGTTGGTTTGGCTTTCTGACATCAAACTAAATTCTTTTAGATGATCAGTCTAGTTATGCGATTCACAGACATACCAGCTGGAGGGGAAATGTTATTTTAATGGCTTGTTTGAAGCGATGCTGCTTTATAGTTTACCATGTTCAGCTGACAGATAAGTTTGCTAGACGGTCTACACATTTTCACAGCTACTGCCCTCCCACTCCCACACTGTTTATTCAGCTATAACTCAAACGCTGCATGAGAAATGGTGTCGTCACCATTCCTATATGAATACAGTTTAAACATGAGGCACATGATCCTTTTTTATTTTATTTTTTAAAAAAGAAAGTCTTCATAACAACGAGCCAAAAGCACACAACTTCATCTCTAAAATCTGGCTACAGTGTGTGATGTGGTGTGGTTTCCAGGTTTTTTTGTTGAAAAGATTGAAAGAGAAATTTTTTTGATGCAGTTCAAAATTGAGGGCAGAATTGAGAATTGCTCATAAACAACTGTTGACATCTACAGTAAACCCTGTCCCTTACCTTTTTCAACATTTTGGATTTGGCTCACGGGAGTTACTGCATTTCGAAGTTTGACAGCTTACGATCATTTTGTTCATCTTCCTTCCAAATTCAGTCCAATCTTTTAATCCTACATTAAAAATCACACAAGTCAGTTACAATTTTGAAAATTACACAATCTGTCTCTACAGGTCATTTTGCATTCGAAGACATATTACTCGGCCCAATCCTGGTGCAGCGTCCCAGGGGGTGACTCCCTATGATGTCCCAAAGTGACAAACCTCAGGCTCATTAATGGATTAAATAATTTATTTTTCAGTTTTGATTAAAAAAAAAACATCCAAAAGTGAAATCTGACAGTTTTAATCTTCAAGCCCAAATTTATTATTTACCTGTGACTTGTTATGTAGATAATGAAATAAATGAAAATGCAATGCAATGAAAAATACTTTATTAATCCCAGAAGGGGAATTCAATATTGTAGTAGGCTTTCTTTTCTTTAAAAAAAAATTTAAATATGCAGAATTTTAGCAAGGCTAAGTTTCATCCTTAGTCCCCCTGGCACAATAAAAATAACACAATAACAAAAAATGAAAACACAAAAAAACCTTGTGTGCTTATTAAAACACACACCACACAAAAATGTAACTTGAACACAGGCTTTTTAATAGTGTTTGCAGTTCATCAGTAATGTGTGTCTTTCTAATTTTCTTCTTTTTTCCCTCCTTTTCCAGGCTGCTCTGAGGCCGACAGATGTGGTTCTGGAGGTTGGACCTGGTACTGGTAACATGACAGTAAAACTACTGGAAAAAGCCAAGAAGGTGAGTTTGGAGTCAGTTTAAGTATTAGAAGGTATTTGAATCTGTATGAATTATTAAGTGAATGGCTGTAAACACTGGTTCATAGTAATACCCATCTCCTCTAAAATAATGCCACTGTCTGTTCTCAGTCTTCTCCATGTAAAACTCTTTTTTTTTTTTTAAATTTAATAGCAGAACGTGATAGGAAACTCTGTCAGAAATGTGTTTGTATTTCCTTTGTTTTAATCAACTTTATCATCTATTCAGGCATCTGTTTTGTGTTGCATTTGTGAAATTTTACCTGTTTTAGTCTAAACAATCCTTTCTACTTTTGCAGGTGGTGGCTTGTGAATTGGACTGTCGATTAGTGGCTGAACTTCAGAAAAGAGTACAGTGCACGTGAGTGAAGACGTTCAGATGCCATGTAGCTTAAGCTCCACATGTATGATAAGTGAACTTTTTAGCTGTTTCCACACATTAATGAGATTTTAAGGGGAAAAAAAAGCAAATCTGTATAGGGTTCATCTGAGTAAAGTGTATCTGTATGCATTCAGAGGAGCAGGAAACGTATTAAAAAGCAAACAGGTCTTTAGAGAGCATGTGCTCGTATTCACCGCAGCTGCAAATGAGCCAGAATATCTGCTTTTTATGTTTTTTCCTCATCTGCTTACGATCCAGATATTTTACCTGGGGCTGGGGTGGAGAAAATGCATTTGGTATTACTATGAAACATTTCTAACACTTTTCAGTTTCCAGTTTGTGTGAAAATTGTAAAAGAGGGAACAAGTGATCTAATGTGAATATTTCTTTCCCCACAACAGACCTTTGCAGACAAAACTTCAGATATTAGTAGGTGATGTATTAAAAACAGATCTGCCCTTCTTCGATGTCTGCGTGGCTAACTTGCCTTACCAGGTAAAGACATTTCTCCTTCATATTGAACACAACTGACTCAATGTTGTTTGTTACTTTAATCTCAAACCAGATTTTTCCTATTTGTGCAGATTTCATCACCGTTTGTCTTCAAGCTCCTGTTGCACCGACCTTTCTTCAGGTTAGAACTGGCTGGAGGCTCATTGAGGACCTGCAGTTGTCTTCTCATGTTTACATTAGTGAAGTTTCTCTGTGTTTCGTGTTTGTTCAGATGTGCTGTGCTGATGTTCCAGCGAGAGTTTGCTATGCGACTGGTTGCCAAACCAGGGGACAAGCTGTACTGCAGACTGTCCATCAACACACAGCTACTGGCTCGCGTTGACCATCTAATGAAGGTTAACCATTACTTTCTATCACAGGAAACACCTGGTGGTGCTCTGTAATGCTCTGACCCAGATCTGTTTTCATATGTGATATATTCAACATATTTTTAAGATTGGTGAGATGTATTGAATATTGAGTCAGCTGAAGTGGCTTTGTGTAGACTACCTGTGCTGTTTTTGAGATTGTCTTGTGAGGAGGCTCAGCAGCTGACGGCACTACATTGCAACAGCTGCGTACTGTATCTGTAACGTTTCTCCTACCAGGTTGGGAAGAATAATTTCCGGCCTCCTCCTAAAGTGGAGTCAAGTGTTGTGAGGATAGAGCCAAAAAATCCTCCTCCTCCAGTTAATTTCCAGGTGAATTTTGACAGTTGATGATTCATGCTTAGAAAAGAAAATGTTTGGTTATAAATTTTACATTTTGTTCTGTTTTTCAATAGGAATGGGATGGCCTGGTCAGAGTAGCCTTTGTTCGGAAGAACAAAACACTCGGTGCGGCTTTCAAGTGAGAATCTGCTTTCTGTAAACGCAAACCTCAAATTGTTGCGTCAAAGTGTAAAATTGAATGTGTGTCTCTGATTTTCAGGTCAACTGCAGTGGAGCAGCTGCTGGAAAAAAACTACAGAATTCACTGCTCTTTGCACAATGTGGTGAGTGAATATTCCCTTTGATCAGTTCTAATTTCCCGTCCAATCAGACAGGGAAGAAATCCAGATAGATGTTGCTTCTTGTGTCACCTTTCACTCCATCTTGACAGGATGTTCCAGCTGATTTCAGCATCGCCAAGAAAATTGAGACGGTTTTGCAAGAGGCTGATTTCCCTGAAAAGAGGGCCAGGTCCATGGACATTGATGACTTCATGGTGTAAGTTGAAGGTCTAGAATGGACGTGTCTCTGATTTCATCATTTAGTAAAAATAATAAAATGCTATCATTTAATTTATTTTATATTTTTATCCCATCCTCAGATTGCTGCATGCATTCAACTCAGCAGGAATCCACTTTTCATAAGCAGCAGAGGGAGCTAAGGAGACTTGGCCGTTTGTCTCCTGCCTTTATGCGAACACAAAAAAGTTGGACTGATCCTTCCTCTGGTGGAGTTCTGCTTGAAGGGACTAATTTCTATTACTGAAATGTTTGGATCAATATTGAACGATATTAAGCAGCTCATATTGAGTGCTTTATGACCGATGGACACAAACCACAAATAAGAGTAGAAGTGCATGTGAGAGTTTAAAATGAAAACATTTTCAGTGTCAACAGAAAAATTAAGTGTAGTTTATCTTTTGCAATAAATCCTATTACCTTTACTGCATTGGACTGGTGTATTCAGTTCAGTTTTACATGTCACGCTTTCTTGGTTCCTCAGGAGTATTATCACATGTGTGTATTAAAGGGATAGTGCACCCTAAAATGTGATTTTTGAACTGTAAACAGTATTTGTGATGAAAATCAACTTTTCAGTTGTGAAAGTCTGTAGTTTTATTTCTCTAAAAATAAACATTTTGTGGGTCAAAAAAACAAATATATAAATGCAAAAAGTAGGGGTGTAGTTTTACCAATGGTTAATTTACAAAGATGTCCCCTCTACCAAATTATTTGACCATTCCTTTACTCATGACCTTGCTTGCCAGGAAGATTTTAAAACTAATATTTGGTCATAAAGATGTCTTTTTAAAGTTAATTGCTGACAAGTTGGAGGATTCACCACTAACTTCAGTTAGCCAGCATCTACTTCTTAATCTGAAAAGACACAACCATGCACTGAGTGTAATAGTGTTTTTATTTGAACTCATGTAGGAACATGTAACTAGTATTTACAGTAATTGAGAGTAAGTCAATTCCCTTAGTTCAAAATATAAAAATTTAGTCTTGTACACACATTTGGCCAAAATGTGTCAAAATATAACAAGACTAAACCGGATGTGATGCACAGACAGAGTTTTGGGCACATTTTCTACTTAAAGTTTGGTTTGAGGGGAAGGAGGTTAATCCATTTAGAAAAATGATTGTCAGAGGTCATTTTAATGAAACAATTGTTTTTATTACTTCATCCAACATTACATCCGGTGCAAACACTGAGAAACATAACCAACAGTAGGTCAGTGGTCTTCACTATACATTTATTAATAGTTTTTCTTTCTAGTTTCTGTTCATAACAAAGATTTTAATGGGTGGAAACATGTTTTACATGTAGTCAAAGTTTTTAAGTCGGCTGCCACATAAAATTTCATGGCACAAACTACATGTAAAAACCTGTCAAGGAGACAAAAGAAACACAAAGGAAGAACAATGCAGTTAAAGATTTCTTCCAGACTGGTTAAAACAGAGGAAAAGGAAAAGATCACGTATGATGAAATGAAATATACCTTCACAATGTCAACTGAGACAGTGGTGTACATAAGCTATTAGAGTGCACATGCAGGATGTCAGCCAGAGCAACCAGAAATCAAAATACTGTGGTAAAATTTGAAACATGTCCAGTTAAGATATCGTCCTAAACCAGTCCAAAAATGTTCAGCTAAAAGGAAGTATAAACAAGTATAAAAGAAAAAAATAATTTAACAGGAGAAGAAAACTAAACATTCATTTAAAAAAAGAAAAAAAACTAAAATGGAAGGAAAGACTATTTCCCTTCCTGTGTTTTCTAATAAGATCATAGTGAATGAAGAGCCAGTTCTGTAAGGAGGGTGATCATAACAAATGCAGTTCCTTGAGTCTGTTGGTATGTTAGACGGTCTTTTTTATTTGTTTTAACAGCTGCTAGTAACAGCTAGATTTGTGCCAAACATCTAGTGGTTATGTTCATGTGTGTTCCACGTAGGCCCAATCTCAAGTCTCCCCCTTACCCCCCGTTTTGCGCATCGATGTGTAGGGGTGTCTCAATCCCGTTAAGACAGAGGGGTAGGGGTATATACCCCTTCAAATGAAGGGGTTTTCAGATGCACACTTCAAATGGAGGGGTAAGACAAATTTGCGAATCACTGACAAGTTGGCTGCTACCAAAAGGAAAAAAAAAAAACAAAACACAAATATAAATATTTTCACCATAGGTAAAGTTTTATAATGTATGACAACCTTTGTATTGTCTGGTTTAACATGGTTTATATGTTTAATGGTCATTTTCTTTGTAAAATGCACATGGAAAAAGTTGCTAGTAGCCTACTATGCTGAAGCTTCAGTAACAAACGCGACCAGGCTGAAAACCTGCGGTGCTCTGAAGGCAGCCCTGATAATCTACAATGATGGCGTGATCAATAAAAACTTCAGCAACATCGCTGCTGGTCTTCTGTTACATGGAGGGCATCATGGTATACAGCACAAGCAGGAATGTCATGCACAAATCAGACTTGATGTTAACATTAGCTTGGTAACATTAACCTAAAGCTTGATTTCTTGAGATTTCTGGCAACAGCTCTGCTTACATACAAGCTGGCGGGGATCACTGATGACCTATGCAATTGTTGAAGGTGTGTCCCAATTTGTAGGTGTTGACTTTCAGCCATATCTATTCTAACTCTGTTTTAAGTGGCAAGGGGTTGGGGAAAAAAAGAGAAATGAGATTGGGCCTTAAACTTCATCAGCCTCCAGTCTCTAAAGAGCACGTGGCCTCTTGGGGTTGATCTGCTTACTGGCTTGCTCCTCCTCCTGAAGTGCAGAACGGAATGACTTCACTTTATCTGTTTGAGAGGAAACAACAAAAGCAAGATGCCACCAGTCAGTTTTTAATTGAGTTCAAACTGGAACAGCCAAGTTTCCATCAGAAAACTAAAAGTTGCAATGACAAAAAAAAAGTGAGAGATAGAGGAGAAAAAAATTGGGCGTCAGCTTTACCAAATGTGTTGGTACACACACATACATACACACACACACACACACACACATACATACATATACATATATATATACACATACAACATATATATACATACATATATACATACACACACACACATATATTTATACTGTACATAAAAAAGAGCAGGATATACAGTAGTTTATCAGTGATGTTTGTGCTTTCAGTCATACCCCGAAGCTCAGTAAGGATTTCTATTTTCTGGTCTAGGATCTGCTCCAGCTGAGTGGCGTAAGACTCCACATCATAGTCCACCTCCTCTGTCATCTCCAGCAGCACCTTTTCATCTTCTAGCCACCGAATGGATTCCTGCTCAGAAAAGCAGCACATATAACCATTTGTTAAAATATCTTTCACATCATAAAATCTCTCCAAACTGAATGTTAGGTCACTTGCATTTGTCATTATGTAATATTATAAAATCACCAGGTGACCTGAAGTGTTTTCAGAATTGTGTATGTTGTTTTTGTATGTTTAACCTGGAAAACAGCTCTGTGGTCTTCCAGGACCTGTTCCTCCATCTCAACTAACTGAGAGACAGCTTCATGGAAGGTGAAGAGCTGGGGAGACACTTCCTCCTCCTGGGAAACATTTATACAAACAGCAAGAAACAGAGAAATTAACAACAAAAAAAGAAACACACTTCCTTGAGAAAAGAACAGAAATCACTGCTGAAAACAGTGAATATCATACTTTTATATATATATATATACATTTCTTTTTTATTTTAACAAAGTGAATTTTGGGTTGAAAGAAGCACATGCTCTTGCCCTTACATTCTGCTCACAGAGCAGTTTCAGGTCATCTCTCTGCGGTGATATACTCAGCCACTCCTCATCCAAAAGATCCAGCTGGTTGACAGCATGAATGTTGGGTCGCCCTCCCTCCATTACTTGGTTGGGGTCCACAGTCAGCTCCTTCACCCTGCAGACCAAAAGAAGAAAAAAACTGGTAACCACTTCACTTAAGGCAGACTCTGAACATGACATCATCTGGTGTATGGAGTTGAGAATACAGAATGTTGTGGTCAACAACAGGGGGGGGGGGGGGGGGGGGGGAATTAAATGAACGGTTTCAAGAATAAAATTTAAATGTTGAGGATTAAGGTAAAATGTTTCAATAATATAGCCACAGGATATGAAGCCGAGTTTAGAAAATGATGCAACTGTGGGATACCATCCACACAACTTGGCGACAGAAATCATGATGGCAGTGTAAAACGACCTTAACTTGCCCTAAGAATCTATTTTGCCATCCTGCCATTTGCACCCACCTGAGCTCTTCATCTGCAGGATCAAACAACTTGATCGGATTACTTGCAATCAAACTTATCTTGCAATACAACAAATCTTCCCTGTGTTGCATGTTGATGCAACTAACAATATCTTTGCAGATGTCAATTAGCAGCTTTAGGGAATGAGGCCCCATCTTGTGTTGCATCTTTGATTATTATCATATTGTGTTCGGTGCTTATAATGAGAGAATTTCCTTGTTACTAAAACGTTTTCTTCAGCACAATGCCACCAGTTCATTTTGCAGAAATTTCCCAGGTCTATGAGTTAATCTAGTCTGATTTGATCTTGATTCGACTAATCTTGAAATCATGTTTAAATCTTTATTCTCATCTCTTTCCTCCCCTTCAGTGACCTCAATACTCTCCTGTACAATTGTATACAAAATTTGTACATTATCAGAGCATCATGATGAAATCATGCAAAGAGATAAATGAATCCCTCTACAATCTGTAGACATCAGTTATCATGCTAGCTGGAATCTGTATGGTCAGACCTTGTGTTCAACAAGGCATCACAGAGTTGATGAGGGATTACTGCCATGTCCCAAACCTCCAAGTACAGCGCTTATTAATTGAGACTTGGACTGTAAGAGGGATTACCTGCTGTGAGTTGGCTCAAACAAACGCTCATCCTGTTGTGAATACCAACAGCTAAAGTCACATTTTAAACCACCATGCATTTGAAAACACACACAAACACACACACAGATGGATATACTATATTTCAGTACTGTGTCAAAAGAAAAAGTTTTGACTAGCAGCTTAACATAAGTTAAAGCAAGAGGTTAAAATACAGGGAGGAAGATTTTCACAATGTATAAATGAATAAGGAAAAAAAGAACAAACTTTCACAATGAATGGCAAATAAAGTGAATGAACATTAGCTCACAGATGGGTGTTTTTAATGCAAGAAAGTGCATGCAGTTTATGCTACAAGCAGAGCTCGACCTGCTGGGAGAGGTGGCAGCAAAGTCGTCATACTCAAAGGTATTGGTTGGTGAGTGCTCAGGGCGACTTCCCTGACTGCCCTGGGAGAAGGGGATGTCTGATGGACTAATCCCAAACTCCTTCACTCTGCATGGCAGCAGCCGCCACGCCAGCGCACAGAAGGGCAAGGGGGAGGAGAGAAGTAGGAAACACAGCAGGAAAGGAGAGGAAGGCACAAAAAGTCAGAGAGAACTAATGAGAGCAAGCAGAGAAACTGAAAGTACCGTTCTTATAGCCAATTTACATCTAAACTAAAGTCACTGAGCATAATTGAAATACAGAAGCTACAGTTTGATAGATTACAATTTCTTTAAAATTCTTTTAGAACAGCAACACTCTCAAAGTCACTGCAGAAGGTCATCGTATTCCTACCTGTTGGCATAGCGTAGTGTGTTGAGTGTGTTCTCACAGGATGTCATGCCAGGAGAGATTGTTGCAATCTATAAAGTAGAAAGACAATACCTTTTAGACCATTGCATATGGTTGAGCTACAACAATGTGAACAAAAATTACAAATGTAATTAGAAATAAAACGGACCATGCATGTGCGTGAATTCTCCCCAATGAAGGAATCTCTGAGGACCTGAGTCAGCTTACTGGCCCTAAATGGAGTGTGGGGTTTGTTACGACCAAGAGCTCGGATACATTCCTGAAGAAAAATGAGGAGAGACATATAATGTGGCAGATAGAAAAATATTATCTGAAATGTTCTGTCTTTTCGAAAAAAAAAAATTTTTTTTCTTTTTTAAAGGAATCAAATAGCTTAAACACCAAAGACAGAGTGACCATATCCACAGACCTTGAGGGCTAACAGGCTTTTGTTAATCTCAGCCCCTTCGAGACGGGTCTGCCTGTCTGCACTTGACGTGTCCGCTCCCCTCTCATTCCCTGCAAGGTCAATGAGGGAGAACTTGCCGTGCATTTTCCCCTTTCTCCGAATAATGATTTGGAACACAGCATGGCTGCGAGACGAGTGAGCGTTGGCCGATGTCTGCCCTGATGTTCTAGGGGACAGATGCAGAGCAAACAAATCCAGTGAGGAGTCAAATTTAAGAAAAGAAAAGGAAAAAAAAAGACAAAAGGAAAGGTTTTTTTGTATTTGGCAAGAATACAATACATGAGGAATATGGGGCTTAAAACATAACCTATCACAAGATACGTGTACCTGGACTAAGCAACAATCTATGGATTTGTAAATGAACCACAAACAACCTTAATGACAAGATCCTACTGTCTTACCTGCAGCTGTTTCCCACTTCAATAAGTTTCAGGACATCCTCTGTGCACTTCACCTCTTTCTCCTGAAGCCCCACAACCTGCACTTGCTGTTTCCCATCTTCCAGCACCCTCAGTTTAGCCTTGCGATTCAGCAGGTCAAACACCTATTAACACAACAGACAGTCAGCAATGAGCAGCGCTGTACTTGAGTGCACAAACAATAAACTATTACTTATCACTTGCCTTTCCACTGTAGATTTCAAAGAAAGTTGCATACACTTGCAAATCTAACTTCTTGTAGTTGGGTTTCTTCAACATGAGGAATACATCCCGAGCTGCAGAAAAAAATACGAGATTTTGAAAAAGACTTTGAAAATCAAGTTTTATCAAATCAGTTGGGCATATTGAAAGAAAAGTCGAAATTATATCTCATTGCTTACCAGCTAATGCATAAATTCCTTTAGAGCAGTCTTGGTTCTTCCCAGAGAAGTCTCCACCCATAGTCTAAAATGCAGTACACAATACAGTATAAATAAATATTATTTTACAATTACATTCAAAAGGTAACACAACTCTCAACATAATTAGGGTTGATTTATTTTCAGTATTTGTTTGGATTTTCTCAGTTACATGAAACTTACATGTGTTTTGCCACTGCCTGTCTGCCCATAGGCAAAGCATGTGGCCATGCCCCTCTCAAAAATGGTCTCCACAAGAGGTCTGGCAGTGAATCTGTAGAATAATATGTAATTAATTATCACACATAGAATAAACAAACTGGTTATTGCCTAAAGTACAACTCTTTTCATAACACTTGTACATACATACTTATTTTACCATAACAATTCAACAAGCACAGCCTGCAATGGATGTTAACTCTTGCAAAATATTTTGCGCACCATTGTTGTCAAGACCTGCCTCACGGAGGAAATTGCTGTGTTAACCTCAAAAGGCTACCACTCGGCTACCATTAGGTAGCTTTTGGGGCTAACTAGTAGCCACGAGGTAGCTAGGTAGGTAGCTGGCCACTCGGGGAGTGGGTAGCCTAGTGGTAATGTCGCGGGCTTTGGTAGGGGGCCGGGTTCGAGTCCCCGACACAACATTCAGGTTAACTACTGTGGACCCCTGAGCAAGGTCCTCAACCCCCACCACCTGCTCCCTGAGCGCTTCAGGTAGCAGCCCACTGCTCTCTGGTACTACTGTACAGAGATGGGTAAAATGCAGAGCCCTAATTTCCCCTCGGGGATCTAAACAGTATATCAAATATATATATATTGTAATGTTTTGAATGTATTATTGTATGGGTTGTATGGGTATTATTACCTTGACATGAAACATGCTATGATCTGATGGTATAAAAAAAAAGGCTGCATTGATCTTCTGCGAACTGCATAAACAAACATAAAAAAAACTGTGATTTGATGGTTATGTCACTAACCTGTAAACCATCTCATTGGTAGTGCTCTCATCAAAGGCATAGTCAAAGCGGAAGGTCTGGTTTTCCAGATAGCGGGTCAGATCAACCTTCTGTTTAGGTTCATGAACCATCACCACATCTTTACTAGGAATGGTAATCACATCCAAATCCTTCATGGCCAATTCTGGAACAAAAAAAGAGGAAAGTCTTCCAATTATAAAACAGCTATGGTGGAAAATTTGAGCAACTTATCCAAAAACAAGAAGAAAAGTTCCCTTACCTTTTTTGTTTAGTGGACGCTTCCTCACACAAACGCATATTCGGTGCTCTTCAATCTTGTCAGCACATTAAAGGAGGACCATTTCACATTGTTATTAAGAATCTGCATTAATGACAAAATGGAAGAAGATCTTGCACTTTACTCACCACATCTGCAGTTGTCAGGGGCCGGTAGTCGAGACTTGCTCGGAAATCCCGGATCATGTACATGATTTCATAGTTGGGAATGGTGGTGTCTACCTCCTGAAAAAGAAAAAAGGGGAGATAACATGGCTAATTTCAACACCAATCTCTTTGGAAAGAGCCAATGAATATATTCAATTACCAAAAAAAAAAAAGAGAATATCATTGCTGTACCTGAGCTCTCTTCTCCCGGAGCTCCTGCTGCTGAAGACGGCGTCTTTCTCTTTTCTCCTGCAGTTTCTCCACCTCCTTCACACAATTCGACTTCCTTCTCGCTGCCATTGAGAAAGGAACAACAGTAATTCCTCTACTTTTCAAAGCACATCCCAACAGCCTCTCTTTGTGAAAGGCTATTTCCTTCCCTCTCCCTCGCTCTCTTTTTTAAACAATCTGTTTCTTCTGCTCCCCCAGTCTCTTCCCTCTGGTTTCCTTATAGCCTCTGGTAGTCATCCAAAACAGAAACAAACTTTAGGATACTTGTAACAAAGCAAAGCATTGATAATGGAACCAGAAACTAGGATGCAGTGGCTGGCACACACAGCTTCCAGCATTACACTGGCAGCTTTCTCCTGATAAACAAAAAGGGTTTTTCAGTGTGTTCAAAGCTTGATCTTCTTATCCTTTTATCAGCTTCATCAGTCACAAAAGGACTAAAGAACATTAAAGCATATTATTGGCAATGTAGGTGCCTTGTGATTATTATTGTACTTATTTAAGGGCTGTTCTAAATCTATAAAACAGTCTTAATAAACCAGCAATCAACCAGTTATCCCAAAGCTCCCAGCAATGCACACCCACTGATTAGTGTTGTTTTAATCACACAATCACACAATTAGTAACCATAACCACAAGCTAGAAAAATGTAAGTAAAAGCAAATTCTAATCTTTGGCAAATATCATAATGATGTTATCTGATTAGCTGTGGCTTGCTCCTGCGACCCCAGTTTCCCTCTGCAAAGCCTGCCCAAAACCCCATAAAAACAGTCCCAGTTTCCTGCTGGCTCCAGCCCCAGAGAACCCAGACTATCAGAGCAGAGGGATTAATAATCTGCTCTAATCTGGGAGAAGATGATGAGCTGGGTCAGCACCAGAAAAAGTATAAGAGGAATCCAGCACCATCCCTACTTGTGGGTTATTCCGTCTCACAGGGACTCAGTGGAGGACCTGAAGGGGAAAGAGGGGGAACAGGGAGGTTTCTGTCTTCCTCTTAGACCATCAAATGACAGTGAGCACTTAGAGGTTATTGTTGCTGTCTGAGTAACACAGTGCAGCACAGCAGGCTGTTCCATGTGTGTACTTGTGCGTGAGTCAGCAGAAATCAGACCTGGATAAGGCGAAGCAGCCAAACAGCAGCCCCCCCCCCATTTAAAAAATGAATAAAATCCCTAATACCATGAAAGCATGCCTATTGGATGGATTTTGCTTGTGCTGCTTCATTTTGGCAAACAGATGGTAAACATTTGAATGTACAATCTTCCTGTCAGACTACGACTCGCACAGTCTATTGGGATATCTATCAGAATCACCATAAAGCACTGAGGGAAGGGGTAACATGCAGATGATACATACAAAGCTGTCCAAACTCCTTTCTGGAAATCAGCTGATGTGAGGATTCTGTGATAAATACGTGATCAACAAAACATGAAATATTAACACATTTTAAACGTTCTTGTGTGCATAACCAAAAACTGTCAGCACTTTTCCAAACATTTCTTTGACAACATATTAAAAACAAATCTAACATGAGCATTGTACTTAAGAGTGCACTTATAGCCTTGAAATATTAGTTCAAATGGATGAAACTACCTCTTTGACAATATCAGTTTCTTGAAAAATTACAAGCTATTCATAAAAGAAAACATGATAGTCTTAGTTATTGTACCATTCTGTAGTTGCTGTTGTGTCTGGGCCTGAGTGGGCTGTGCAGGCTGCTGTACTGGGGGAGGCGGGGCAGGTTCCGGCTGCTGAGGCTGTGGCGGTCTGGCCCGGGTTGGAATTGCTGAGAACACAAAAGCACAAATATTGATAGAGATTTCAAAGTGCTAATACAATTGGTCCAGATGTCACTAAGAGTATGGTCACATGGACACTTCTGTCACGATTAAAACATTCTCAAGTCCAGAAAAGGGATTAGATCTGTATTTTTTGCGCCATGCAACAGCGCCATTGAAATGAAGCAATATTTAAATGTGATAGTTAATAAAATGAATCAAAAAGTACTTTATTAATCCTGAGAAATCATAATAACCAATATAACTATCATTATGATTATAATTCAAGGTAAAACCAAATCAGTTTTTCCCAATCTTTCACCAAAGATTTGCTTAAGTTAAAATCATGAGTGATCTGTGCCTAGTATTAGTTTATTAACATTTTCTTCTGTAGCTCTTTTCCCCCATACATCTCAGATCAACTTATAATCAATACCTCTGATCTAACAGGTCAACAATGTGTGAAACAAGCTGTATGGCTACTTCTACAGATTAAAAAAACAAAACACAACACACTAATAACAGGTCACTTGTGTGTTAAAAATGCACTGCCCAGTCTAAAATGCAGTTTAAAACAATAATAGTACTAATAATAGAACAAACCTCTATTGTCTTTGGACGGAGTATCAATCTTACTAGGTGCTATTGTCCGTCGGTTCTAAGAGAAAATGAAGAGAGAAAAAGTGAGATATTGAATCGGCAAATGACATTTTAAATGCTGTATAAACCTCATGATGACCCCTGAGGAAGTTATCATGTTTTCTTGGAGATACAGAAACTGACTATTCCCAACAGTCAGATTAGTGGAGATTACAAAAGTCTCTTTTCTTATTATAAATGTGTTGGGTTGTGCCGCTTGTACACAAACACTTCAATGAAACTTAAGGACATGTAAGTAACTCATTTATATACTTCTCATTAAAGCATCATTGAATTCTTCCAGGATGTTAAGTTACACAGTATCATATAAGAGTGCCAGGTGCAGGCATTCGAAAGTGGAACACTGCATTTTACCAAAGAGTCTGCAGCTTGTGAATGAAATGAAAAGAAATACCTCTTGTTTATACGATAAACCTTAAAACAACAAAAGCCTATGCCAAATTACATTGTAGCTTACATTTCAGTTGTTTGGCTTTCAAAAACAGAAAATTGTGCTAGAACAATTTATCACGACAATATCAAACTAAATAATCCCAGTTATTGCACCTCTAAATCTGACAGCTTCACCAAGCTAACTGATTCTTTGGTTACCTTGATATAAAAACAACCACTTTTTTAGTGGACACTTGATAAGCAGTCTGAGAGCTGACATTTTACCCCATTCTCCTGTCTATCTTTGCAGAACCAGACAAACTGGAGCTAGGACTAAACTGGAGTTTTGACAATTTGAATAGTCATAAAAATACCAGAAATTGAATTGTTGATGTGACTCATCTGGCTATGGAACCATTTTAATTTAACCATCAGCCAGCAGTAATACATTGTTATTACCACAAGATGACGATAATGTCCCAAACCTTTTGCCAACTGCCATGGAAAAAAATAGAAGTTCTTGATCTTTTTCAGGCTTCAGTACTAACTGTGATACTGTGAGCTTAGATGCTTAGAGTGGAGGACAAACCCTTTTGTGTGTGTGGAACTCAAAAACACACATGGAGAAAAAGGATTCAGATTAAGTCAACATGCTTTAAGTGCATTACAACTATGCAATGACATTTGAAAGCAAACCACTTGAGCCACTTTTTTGAAAAAACAATGTATGAAACAGTCTGTAAGTATGATACGAATCATTACACTGCATTGCTAAAAAATCTGATGACTAAAAAAAAAAGTATTGTAAGCAGGGTCCGAAATTAACACTCGCCAGGTGCCAAATGTGAGTAAATTTTCTGTTTGGCGAGTAAATCTCAGAGGTCTATCCGCCACATGGTGAGTAAAGGTTTCTATCAAATTAGTCATGTTTTTAAATCTTCATTTTGTCGGATTTCTTCTTTATGTTGCTCTACCGTCTACATGTTTCATTGACGCGCATGTTCACTAACACAGACACATATGACACAAGCGCACCTTCATGACATGAGACACCCCACTATGTCACCCCCGTTTACGAAAAAGTAGTGTTTAGCTCAGGCTGATTAAGTAGCGCATATATGTGGTGACTTTTAGCAGGAGCTAGTCAGCCTTCCATAAGAAAGCACGGTGAACTGGAGAGTAAACCAGCAGGATTTACATGCCAAACAGAGTTCAGTGAGAACCAGCGCTTTGGAGACGTCGCAAGACACCGGCTGCACTAGTCTGGGTCCGCTCCATTTACTGCCCTGGTGACTGAGTGGGGAATTAGGTGGGCGGAATTTCATTCATCCGCTCAGATCCCACATCGTGGTGTTCTAACTTGATAAATAACATTGATATGAGGCCTTTATTGAAGCTCAGTAGATAAGTAAAAGCATTAAAATGGTTCCTAGAATAACTTGGGTCGGATTCTGATTCTGTTCAGCTGCTCTACGCAGCAACATCATGTCACAGTCCACCTGCTTTACACTGTTATTGTCCTTATTTGTTAAGAGACCTCCAGTGGATCTCTGTTGCACTTAGACTACAGCCTGATACTGATGTGTGCAAGCTTATCAGTTATTATGAACTTTTTATTATTTTTAATAAATCATTGTGTTTTGTTAAAGCATCTTTCCATCTGCAAATGCTCTCCCCTCCATTTAAGCAGCAAAATGTTGTGAAAGGAGTTTCAAAACATTTAAACAAGTCAAAAAAAAAGACTGAGAGACACTGTCAGATCTCCTTATTGCCCAACTGTGTTCTCCAGAGATCAGGGAGTAGCGAGGCTCCCACCAGGCTGTAATGCTGCAAAACTGCAAAGACATGCATGTTAGGTTAACTGATCACTCTAAATTGCCCCTAGGTATGAGTGTGAGAGTGAATGGTTGTCTGTCTCTCAGTGTTGGCCCTGCGACAGACTGGCGACCTGTCCAGGGTGTACCCCACCTCTCGCCTGATAATAGCTGGGATAGGCTCCAGCAACCCCCGCGACCCTGAACTGGATAAGCGGTACAGAAAATGATGATGATGACTGACTTTCTTAATCCCTATTAGTGTGCCAATTAGGAAATTCATTGTCTGCATTTTAACCCATCTCAGGTTGAACCTGAGAGCAGTGGGCTGCTAATTAAGCGCACAAGACAGAGCACTCTGTATAAAATCGTGATTTAACATTATGATCAGACAAACAAAATGTTTTTTTATTCAGAAAATCTAAATTATATTTTGTACCCATATCAGACATGTTAGTTTTCCTTAGCTAAGCATCCCTATGAATTGGCTCCTATGAAGACAGATATTATAAACTGGACTAATTTGGATTTATTTAAATTGAGTCACAATGAATTGGCTTGATTTGATTACGTATGTCTGTGAGGTGCATGAGATGGCCGTTGTTAATTGGAACTATATAAATAAAGCTGAAGTGGACTGAAAACACCAAATGGTATGACATTACTTACCTTCGCAATTTTGTTGACCTTCACAGATGTGGGTGTAGGCGGGGGTGGGGTCTCTGGACTAGGGGCAATCTCTTCATCTGGAGCTACATCTGGATTTAGTGCAAATATGCTCTCCAAATCAATCTGTCCAGAAAGAGAAAAGTGTTAATTCACACATGTGATAATAACCAATGTCCCACATTAGACAGGTTCAAAAAAACAAAAAACAAACAAACACAAACAACAACAACAAAAAAAAAACTATTTCAGTTTCCACTTATTTCACTGACAGCTGTTTTTTTTTCTTCTTTAATGGGAGGGTATGAATAAATTTGAGGTTGACTGTTTAACTACTAAACTAAAAGAAACCCTATAAAAATAATTTTGTAAATAAATAGTTGGTTACTTAAAAGATGACAAGATGACTGTTCCATAAAACCTAAATAATGAATTAAGCTGGTATTTTCGTGTCCACAATCAGTCAGTCAGTTTCCATGTGCTTTGCTTTTTATTGATGGTCCAGAAATAAAATACTATAACTAAGCCTAAAATTAAAATGATTTTCAAAATTAATTAGTTTCAAAATGATGGTGAAAGTCAATTATTTAAGTGATTAGCAAGGTCACAGCAATGTAGAATAAAGACTGTTGTCTATGTTGATATTACATGCAAATAAGCTTGGCACGCATTGCCGCAGTTGAGATTCTTTTCTCCTCAATGGCGCACCCATTTTCATAAGACATGATGGATTACAAAGTACACATATTGAGAGGGGCTTTCTGATTCTTTGACCTTTCTGACCTTTTCAGACAGCAACCTGCATGAGTGGCACCGGCTTTAATGGTCTGGGATACATTACCTCTGTTACATGTTTTTGAATGCAGCAGAAGATCCTTAACCTCCCCAAAAAATTCTTAAGTTGCCATATTTTGTTACAATAACATGGACAGAAAATAAAGGTCTGCCATACAAACATTTGTGCAAAGGTTGTACATGTGGACTACAAATATTCCGGACTGATAGTTAGAAACAATTTTCTAATGTACACTTCCAGTTCAGTTTTATAGCATAAAGTAAAACTGTTTTTGAGCAAATAGAAGAAATTTGTTGTACAAATAATTATGTTGGTGGTCATAATGATTGTCAAATACTGTATTTTCCGTACTATAAGTCATACTTTTTTTCATAGTATGGCTGCTCCTGCGACTTATAGTCCAGTGCGACTTGTATATCCATATATACAACATATTTTTAAATTTTAATTCATACTGACTGACATGGCCCAAAGATGTTTAACCTTCTTAATCATGAAGTTTATGATCAAGTACAGGCATAAACCTTTGAATCGGAGTAATTGAGGAGTTTTAAGCAGTAACAAACTGGATATAAAAAAATCCCCAAATTGCCCTATTATAAATAATTAAATATGATTTATATGATATATGACTTATATATGATTTTATATATATGACTTATACTCATATGTTCTTTTCCTCTTCATGATGCATTTTTTGACTGATGCAACCTATACTCAGGAGCGACTTATAGTCCGGAAAATATGGTACATAATCTACCTCTAGCCTACATATGTGTGGTTTACCAAACTTTAGTCAATCCTCGTTTGCCTGGCTTGACATATGTAAAACCAGTAAAGCCAGTATGCTCTCACAATGCTCGGTTGCTTTTTTCTTATCCTGGATTACTGAGTTCTACTTGTTTTTTTTTTTGTTTATAAAACAGCAGCCAGAACACTAAAAGGAACCTCAATGATTTGTCCTGACTTTAAAAGCTCCCTGTGCTGAGAAAATACCTTGTATGAACCCAATAGGATGATGCAGGTAATTCCTTATCAGTTCACCATATTTATCTTTGGGATTTTTGAATAATTATCAAGATTATTTTAATGCTGATCTTGGAATATATTGTTCAGTTCACATTATGGGAATTGATCAGAGTAGCAACCTGTGTAAGCTCATGCACTTCAGTCTTTAGTGTGGAGACGATAGCATCTGGTGTGACTGTAGGACATGTAGGCTAGTTGCATAATCACAGCAGCTCTGGAATGTCTGGATGCATTATTCACTACTGTGGAAAACATAAGAACATGCAGCTGCTGGTTACAGTGCTTTGAGAGAAAATAAAAGGGGATAAATACTAATTTACCTCTTTCCCTTTTGTGTCTCCATTTTCTATCCACTCCACAGTGACACTTTCGTTGTCGTCATTTAGTGAGGTTACCATTGCCTGATGTATACGACCTGCGAAAAGAGGGACAGGAAAATTCAAATATCAGATTTATTTTAAAATTTAAAAATCCTTATGAAAAAGGAGAACACGCTTTGTATCACGTAATCAGGTTTTTTTCACTATTAAAAAAATGCTGTTTTGGGTGTCATCAGTAAAAGATGTTGCAGGTAATGCAGGTTTTTTTTTCACTATTAAAAAAATGCTGTTTTTATTTGACATTGTGGGCCTGCATGGTTTAGTTACTATCTAAAATGTTGAGATCATTAAGAGATACCGGAGAAAATGTATAAATACATTTAACTGGTACAGAAGAACAAAAATAAACTGCATGAGTAGGAAAATTACTTTGTACTCTCTTCTTTCTACATAAAACACTACTATGACTTTTTATTTAAACTCATGAAAATTTTATCCAAATTCCCCAAACTTTGCCATCATGTCAAAGCTTAAAATAAATAATCTGTGATTCTTTGCAATTTGTAATAATAAGAATTTTGGTTTCTGATAATACAAATAAACATTTTGAATGATACAAATAAGATCCTGCCAGTGCTCACGAAAATAAATAATGATAATAAATATTTAACAGAATTTTTTTTTAATTTAGTTATGTAAATTCAGACCACTAGGTCTAACAATGAGCAGTGGTCAACCATGACTGATGTTTGCCTACAGGGCTCCCTCTACAGTGCAATGACAACAGCTGTAAGAGGACTGAACAGACCTCCCATTTTTGCCTGTGTAGATTTGACTGTGCACGCCGCAAGTTCCCTTCACAGCCGCAGGAAACACCATGTTCCAGTATCCATTATTTAGTAACACATTGGGAGCAAGCAAGTAAAGATGCTTTTAGTGTTCTTTACTGCTCAGCATTTGACTGATTTGGCCTGCAATGGTTTTACACAGGCATTTTACAACACAGGAAAGTGGAGCCATTGTCTTTGAACAGTGGGAGAACACCCCCTCTCAGTGCACTCAGATTATTGGGACCAGTCGCAGACCAATCTACTGCCATGAAATATACTGATAGAATATGTATGCAAAATAATATATGCACCCAAGACTTAGTAAATTAACAGATAAATTCTCCAGCTCTGCATCAATAATTAGCCATTGTAAACATCTTGTTAATCCATCAATCTGAGCAGCACCCTGTTGGCAAATTTATCTCAACAAAACTTTTGACTGCATCTAAAAATGGATTAATTTTATGCTGTAAAATGAACAACAAATTTAAATATTTCTCACAACTGCACAATACAAAGGCTGATTAAACTAAAGGGGACAGGGGTCTAGATTGGCTAACGCAGAAGAAACATAGCAAGGCAAATAAGTGCCAATCACTGCAAGATTATACCACGTTTACCTCAGGTACCACTGGTCAGACATATTCATAACTTCTGTTTATAGGGGTTAAACTTTGATGTTATTGATTAAATTGACAACAATGAGTTTGTACTTATGTACAGTATAGAACACAGGAGCTCTTTGCCATTCACAATAAACAACATCTACAACTTAGACCACTTACAAAACATATTCAATGCATCATTAACAAGGGTAGGAATGAACTGCAAACAAATGGACAACATTAAAAGTGTAGCACCACCAATTATTTATCAATAATTGTTTTCAATATTCTTTTTTTAAGTATTACAGTTGGGGCCCATCTAACACTTGTATCAGGTTCTGATAGATCATACACTGATATATTGATAGCTGATTTAATATTTATCATAAATAGTCTGTTAATTCAAGTTTATATGGGGGATGCCGTTTTGCATCATAGAATAATAACAACTAAAGACAAAATTAGACACATCACACACTCACTGATCAGGCTGACAAAGGAAAGGCTGAGCTATTTTCCAGGCTGTCAGAAGAATTGGTTTTGAATGATTTGCCTGGTAAAATAAAGGTTAAAGATACAAGATATAACATCATTCGTTTCACACACAGAGACTTGGCCAGGTGTATTAAAACTTAGTAAGCTATGTATGACAGCCAATGTGCATGTTAATTTTGTTATTTCATTTTTATATATATATATATATATATATATATATATATATATATATATATATATATATATATATATATATGTCCACCATCTTTTCTAATGTTTATAAGTAAATTGATGTACCATGAAATACCACAGCATAGCACACAGGCACACGATTTGTATTGTTGTGTTTACGATTTATAAATGTATAGTATATATATATATATATATATATATATATATATATATATATATATAACAAATCAATGCATTCAATCAATCTGATAAAGTAAATTGATGGCATTTTTATATTATCAGTCATCCATCGTCCCATGTATGGAAACATCTGCATATTCCCTTAAAAAAAAAAAAAAAACTCAAGTATCCCTTCACAAAGTTGCCTCTGTATGTACACACTGTACTTCATTTCTTCCATTCCAGTATTACAAGGACTGCAAAGTGAAAATAACTGAGCATTTAATAAAATCTAGAAAAGCAACTAAACAGTGGAGCCCAATGTTAGTTGCCCCTTTGAACTTGTTCAAATGCCCCAAAAACCTCCAGATAAAAAGACAAAAGACAACTACTCCTTGATTCTTAATAGTACTTTACTTTTCCATTACACAGTACAGTACAGTATGGCATGGATCACTTTTTTGGTGCTCTATTGTGAGTGATTCTATGTGACGGAAGCTATCTGATACTGTTTTTTGGTACAACCTCAGCAGAGTTTCCAAACAAGTCACGCCAATACTGCAAATTGATGCAGAGCATCGATTGGTCAGAAAGCCATTACCTGTTTGTGTAAACGACTCTCTACAGCTACACTTCTTTCTTCCAAGAAGGTGTTTGAACATTCAGCACGTCTTAAAATAAATTACAGGTATTTTTGTGTGTTACGTCCCAGCTCTGCCATGGTTTTGAGATGCAAACAAAAAGACTGGTTTCAGGGTGTTAAGGGAAGACGTTTTATTTGTTCAGGAGGCAAATTAAAGGCATGTGCACCATCAAATAACAACTCCGAGCCCAATGAATACATCACTATGTTTATCAAGTGTGACTTTGAATACAGATCGATTTTCATTTCTCCACTGACCAGCATATCATTCATAGCTGACAGTCACACTCCTCAAAACTAAAAGCTAGTGACAAATTCACTCAGTACAACAGCTACTTTGTACTTTTCTCGTCCTCATTTGGAAGTCACTCTGGATAAAAGTGTCTGCTGAATTGACGTAATAAACACACACAGTGAAGCTGTGCATCTCATCAACACTGCTGCAGCTTCACAGGCACTGTGCTGATAAACAGCTGGTCCCGCCTACAATGAGAGGGTATGGAAAACAAAGGAGGGGAAAGCAGAGTCTGTACCATACAGTACCGCATAATAGAAAAGGACAAGAAAAGGGTCACTTTATCCCCACATAACGAGGCGGTAGGTAATCATGGCATCAAAACTATTAACAAAACCAAAAAGACTTTTCACTCTTCAAAAGAAGAAATATAATTTTTTCCAGAGAAAAACTATAACCAAGCCTCTCAAAAATGTTCTAACAGATATCAAACAAAACTATTCAATATCTCAAATGCACATCAACTTAAGTAAGGTGCATTGCTTACTGATACAAAAATAAAGGCTCCTTGAACTGATGCAAATACATGCACTGGGATTCAAACTGAAAAAGTGCAATTGAGAAGTTTAAAACAATAGAAAATGATGCACTGACAAGATACATGCAAACATTTACTGTATTTAATGTTAACAAAATCTGAAAACATTTATTGTTAAACAATAATAATGCACTGACAGGTTAGACTTGTATATGCAAGCACAGTAGAGCGCATTTTTAAACATTAATTCTGGTCTCATAATGTGAGTGGAGCACTGTCGTGCAGACAAAAATAATATGTTATCAGGGAAAGTCGTTGTGATATCGGACTTATCAGAATGACGTAATAATTTCCTGTTATCAGCTCAATAATCATCACGCACCCCTAATGCCACTCTGTAATAGTCACTGCAGTACTGAAGACTTATCACACACTTAACAATGCCAAGTAAGTCCCCCCACGCCATCCTGATAATAGGTTTTAGCCACCAATACAGAGTAGATAACAGAAAAACCAAGGGTGGGTGGCTTCATCTTGGCTAATGCCAGCAGTTAAGTTTGAGACCTCCTTGGGTTCAGTCATAGGATTCCTTCAATTACATATTGCACAGTAACAACAGCCTAGCAGAGATCAACTTCCTGGAAATGATTTGTTTTAAATGGCCTTGCTAAACACACCACCACTTGTAAGCATAGAATTACATAACTATGGAACTGAGCACAATTAGCAATAACAAAGGATAATGTAATATAATCAATTTTCTTTTCCTCTGATTAATACTCTGTTTCAGACATGCACATGAAACATCCATCACAGACCCATGATAAGAGTCTGTATTAAAGGTATTGAAGGCATAATCAGCATCTTCAGAGGAAGCGGTCTGTGCAAACAACAGATGCACACACTGCAATTTTCTGGGCCAATTCTGACTTCCAATTTTGTTAAATTCTGAAGTGCCAATCTAATTTTGGCCAATTACAACTGTCTTTCTAAGAACTATAGCTGAAAAAGTGTTTCCTCCTCATCTATTTAGGAACGGCGGGCCACCATTCCTAAATCCCAGCCGCCGCTCATTCAATTTTTTTTTTTTTTCAAATTGCTGTAAATACACCACCACAAATAACTGAAGTTGCATTGCTGCGTTCTTAAATGCAGCAGTGGTACTCTGCTCTCAGACATCTGCTCTGCACATACACCATACAGAGAGGAGAGGCCCTATTAAACCATTAGTAAATGTGAAACACTCCCGGACACGCTGCAGAGGTCGGAACAAAACCGCGGTGCGGTCGGAACACAGTGCACAGGGTGCTTGGATGAATCAGTCATAAGGCTTTGAAGATACTGTATCATAACTTCAAAAATATGGAGGAAAAAGTCTTTTACAGTGGATTCTAGGGCTGTAACGGTACGTGTATTTGTGTTGAACCGTTCGGTACACTACTCTCGTTTCAGCACCACCCTGTACCAAACTGTTGGGCGCAGGATTTGTGTATTTAGCTCTTTATTGTTTCATTAAGTTTTTGTGTGCCATCGGACATAATTGAGTGACAGACTAGTGAAATTTCACCTCCAATTAGTGCACTGTGCTTATCATTGTGTTTTTAACAACTTATAACAACATGGCACATGAGCTTGTGCTGCTAGAGGAAGCGTCATCAAGCCTCCAGTCCTCCGTACGAATGCACCTCGGTTTTGACAAAGGGAGGGAAAAAAAAAAAAAAAAAAAAAAAACAGGCAAAAGAAAAGAAACGTGCCAACTCAGTTCGTATGTACTCAGAAACACTTCCAACAAAGCGACACCACACAAGTTTGAATGTTACTGGTACGACTAGAAAACAGACTAATTTAGCACAAACAGGAGTAAAAATAGCAGTATGTTACTTACTTATGCATTATTTTATGCAGAAAATCTGACCAACAGAATAAACTGCTGTGATGTTTACTTTTGTGATGAGGATGAGTGAAATGAAAGTGGAGCCATTTCTGTTAAATGCTGCTCTTTAACCTCAGATGGTGTCACTTTAGATGTGAAACCATGCCCCCCCACACACACACACACACACACACACACACACACTTTTTCATTGAAAAGTTTAAAAAACAAACAGCAGCACTTTATTTTAAAACATTTTCCTTATTTATTGTTTATCATTCAAACAATGTCAAAAACCCAAAACAAAACAGTTTTGATGTCAAATTTTAGTGAACTTGTTAATAAAACATACATTTGTATTTTTTTCCATTACTGTACCGAAGAAAAAACGAACCGTGGCTTGTGTACTGAGGTACATACCGAACTGTGATTTTTGTGTACCGTTACAGCCCTAGTGGATTCTGTTCCCCACTGAATCAACCCCAAAATCAGTTTCTCTCAATGAGATGATGCCAAATTGGGATTTTTAATGTGGTATGAGTTATTATTTAGTTGTCAAGAAAATTAATGTGTTAATTTCAGACTAATCTCCCTGAATTAGCACATTAATTTTAACAGGCCTAATTCATTATTTATCTTATTTGTTTTTCATTGATCTGGCAACCCTCTTATATTAAAGGCACTAAGATGTTTCGGCATTTCAGAAAGCAGAGACTGTTACCCCCAGATTCTACATCCTCCGGTCCGCTCTGTTTTGTTCCGCTGCGCATGGCGCAGCAAACACGTTGTGAAGTGCAACACCCACTACATGCACCCAGCTCAGTCCAGCTGCGCTCCGCCAGGTCTCGGAGCCCAGGGAGAGCAGCGGAAACTGCTTTAATGCGAGTTTAATTTTACCTGCTGTGCTAGGGCTTCAAACACAGCATTGCACGAGTTTAATGCAGCATTGTGTAGCCAAATGCTTGAACATACAGTATTAGATGTGCTACTTTCTTTGGCGCACAAATCCCTCTTACAGTTATACAGGTGATGATCCCCAAGGTGTCATCTTTCTTTGTAAAATGTAGCCAGACTTTGAACAGCTTTGCCACATTGCATGGAATTGCATGGAAAAGCTCAGCTCTTCTCTGCAGCAGCTTGTCTGTGAGACATCGTCGCAAATTTGTGAGTTGGGTATGTTTGTTTACAATGGCAGCGCACCCCAGGAAGAATCGATAGAGGAATCGTAAAGGAGTTTTGTTAGCAATTTCAAAGAAATGTTAGAACCGGTTCCCAAACTAAACTGGTTAATGATGCACATCCCTCCTAACCTGGAGAAATAACTGATTTTACTATACCAATCAATAAATAGAAAAATATGTCTATATAGCACACATCAGTTTTGAAAACTCAACCCAGATATTTGGCTTTTTAATCAACTACTAACCAGAAATCCAACTTGTTCATCTTTTTGTCTGCTGACCATCTCCTCTATCTTTTCATTAACCCTTTCACCAAAAGCACAGAGCCTCAGGTTTCAAGTGCACAGCATATGTTCTGTGGCTGACACTGTATACCTCAAAGTTTCAGATACTCTCATGGGTAGAAGTTTGCTATGAGTTCAATGGTTGGTTAGCCACTTTTTCACAAGCTGACATACAAAGTCACAGATACAGACTAGCTTGTCTTACAGTCACCAACAGCTGACTTTCTGTAACTAAATACACCATCGATAGTGTCCTACTTTTATACAAAAATCGAGCTGAGCCCACACCCCCAGTATTTAAAGGGGGGGTTTAAGATGTCGTGCTTAAAGCTTTACTAAGCCTGTGAAACAAAGCCTTCAAGCATCAGTTTCTCTACAAAGCCAAAAATACTGATTAAAAAGCATGTCAACATCTCACAGGCTGACAATTATTATGCAGGCACTAGCTGGTAGGTGGTTTTATGAATATACTACAAGAAATATAAAATTGTGTACTACAGAACTATATTTTATATGAAAATAGTTGTCTATGAACAAATAATACCTTCCAAAGATAAAACAGGAAATTCACAAAGAATTTATGTTCACGTGTAGGAAGTTTAAACAAGCTTTTATGCTAGGGTTGATAGCTTAATAAGAGAAAACCATACACATAAATGGCTCACATTTTTTCCATATGAAAATCCTGCTCTCAACAAGAATTGGGGGGGGCAAGTGAGAGTCCTGGCAAAATCCAGGGAGCTGGCTGCAACAGATGGGGTGGTGGCTAATAGCCTGAATCTGGACCAGCTTGTCACCAACCCCCAGAGACAGGGCAATCCCTGCTCTGGATACAACAGTAACTAGCAGAAAACTGACAGACAAAACAGCTTTCCTCTCTGGGCCTGCTGTGCACTTAATTCACATCTCAACCCTGATCTCAGGCTCATAAAGTCTGGGGACTTTGGGTTATTACCATCAGTAACTACTCAATAGTTTTAAAAACTTTGTTTTCAAATATTCTCATTAAGAATTTAAGGTTTGTTGCCCCCCCAATAAGGTTTATAACTAAACATTAACACTGGGTGAAATAAAACATACAAGAAACTTTGGTATGGCTTGATGGACAGGCAGAAATTAAGTAAACTTCTCAATTTATATAGAGAAAAGCAATGAAAGAAGTCTCTTCATTTCTGTCGACTCATCTATTAATCTTTAAAAACAAACTAAAGCTCAAGCCAGGGCACTGTAATCCAATTTTCTTCCTGAACAACTACATTTTGCAGCACTGCTGTAATAAGCACAAAGCTGGGAAAGGTGCTCCGCTCACTTTATCTTCATTTCATATTTATCTCAGCATAATTTAATATTATGTATAATTTGATCTACTTAAAAAGAAGGAAGATATTATCCAAGGAAGCCCTAACCTCACGCATGATCCACATTTACAAAGACAGTGAGAAAGATCTTGGGACACGCCTGTCTTTCGTTTTAACAGTATAACATGGCAAACCAACGTTTCAAAATAGTCAAGATATTAGATCTAACATGATTAGTGGGTCTGCGGATATTCTATAACTCTTTGGCTGTAAGGGGGAAAATACAGCCAAAGCGAGTACAAGTCATTAAACAGAATATTAATGATGATTAAGTTCCAGTCCGGCTGACTGCTGGCTGTTACAAAGCCGACACCGGGAAACAGTCACGTTAGCCGTTCAGTTAGCCATAAGCTAACGCTAATGTCGGTCTCTGCTTACCAACATTAGTAAGCCAACTTGCTTGCCTAGCTATCCTGGCTAATCTGAAAGATTAATTTATTGTTAAAATAAACATTATTAAGATAGTGTTATGGTGCAACAAATAATGTATCATTGTGCTTTATTAAACTTGTACTGACAGGATATGCTATTAGCAAAATTATATAAACGACATCAACATACAGCAACATTGAAAAATGCTGTAATTGACATAGACGTTTGCTAACAAAGGTAAGCGCCCATTCAAACGCTCAGGCCATGGTGGAACTCTCCGCCCTGAAAGTATAACCGTCTTGGTGCAGCTAACGCTAATGCTAACATGAACGATACATTTTGCAGCCAGGAACAACGGTTGCTATATTCAACAGCACCGCAGCAACAAAGATCCCTCAACAACTTCGTGCGACGGGGAAAAAAGAGCAGACAGGGTAAAACTTACCATCACTACGTTTTATCTCCACATAAGTACCCACGACTATCTTTCCAAAACCCGACGCCATTTCTACATCACTTAAAAAGAAAAATAAACACAAGACTAGGGACTTATTATAAGCCGGGTAAATACAGCCTCTTCGTCAGTCTTTGGTTTGAGAGGAAGGTGCAGGCGACAGAATGAGGTAGCGTTCCGCTGCTACCACGAATAAGGAAGTGCTTCCGGTCCGGTATTTTCAGTAGAAAACTGAATCAGAACCATGGGTACCCGACCCCAAAATATACATTTGCGCTGCAACAACGATGTATCACAAACGAAAAAGAACTGTGTTTCTCCAGGAGATTACAACGAGCAAAAACATACAAAGTAAAAAAAAAAAGCCTTAAAAATTACAAACAATTACAAGTTCACAGTTGCACAAACATCCCTGAGTAGATAAGGCGAGAAGGGGGAGGCAGATTTAGGTTTAAAGTTCAGTAGCCTGACAGCATGTGGCAGAAAGCCTTTAAGTCGGAGGTGCCAAGTCTAGTCCTTGAGAGCTAATCCTGCAACTTTTAGGGCAGGAGTGTCCAGCTCCAGTCCTCAAAGACCACAATCCTGCAGGATTTCTATAGCCTCTTTGCTCAAACACACCTGTCTCAAATTAATCAGTCATTGTGTGGGATTTCATATTCAGTTTGATTCATTTAATTTGAGTCAGGTGTGTTTGGAGCAAGGAGACATAAGCCTGCAGGACAGTGGCCCTTGAGGACCAACTTGTTTTAGGGCATACCCTCTCTGACACACCTGAAGCAAATGAATAGCTCGTTAACAGGCTTCTCAGTTTTCTCTGGAAGTTTCGCCTCTGCTGGGTCCTTTTCATCACTGCAGAGATGCTCTTCAAACAACAAATCTAAGAAATTGATGTTCTTCATTTTCTCCACTGATGCTGAGGGCTCTGTGCTCAGGTTGTATCTTCCCAGCTAAGTTGATTATCTCTTTTGTTTTGCCCAAGTTGAGCAGCAGTTTGTTGACCCTCCACCAGTCATCAAGCTGTTCCACATATCCCCTGTATATTGTTTAATTGTCTTTGCATACCAGTCCCACTATTGTAATGCCTGCAAACTTGATGAGCAGGTTCTCCTTGTGTCTGGAGGCACAGTTGTGTCAGCAAGCGACTGAGCACACTGCCCTGATGGGATCCTGTATTCAGAGTGATGGAATTGGAGATATTCTCTCCAACACAAACTGACTGTGGTCTCCCAATCAGAAAATCCAAGATCCAGAGACAAGCAGCAGCATCCAGGCTCAGTTGAAGTTTTTCCAGCAGCTGGACAAGCTGGTCTTATTATCTGGTTCAAGGGCCAATAACATGGATAGCTACTTACACTCTGGAGGAAAACATCTCAACTTATTCTCCACTTGATTAATTCTGAAACTATAACTTTCTACTGTGCAGTTTATTTTATTACATTTCATTTAACACATATTCAAGCAGAAAAATGGGCCTGTTGATCTGAGATTTTTTTTGTGCGAATTTCCTGGTCAAGACAGACAGCAGCTCAGCATTAGTTATCAAACCAGAAACCTTATACACACTAATGTCAGATAGTAATTGCACCCACATGAAACTGAAATTAATGATAGAAATACCAGAAACCTAAACTTAAAAACAAACAAACAAAATAATCCAACATAAAATTACACAAATTATTCCAGGTCAAAAACAGAATGGTTGATCTGAAGATGTGCAGCCAGAAATCTTTAAAATGGTTAAAGTGAATTGGTTTAAATAAACTAGCTGCACAAGAGTGTGTGGATTTTTCAGTTGAATCCAAGTAAATCAAAGAAAAAACAAAACCAATAAAAAATAATGTAGAATACTTTGTAAGAAGTGTTGCAAGTTTGAAGATAAGAGCAAATACAGAAGGAATTCATAAACATAACATGTGTGAGTCCATGGGAAGTCAAAGTAGACCACCTAATCAGAGTATATAATCATTGGTGATATAAACTACTCAACTTAATGTAAAGGTTCATACGATCAACCTCATCAGTTCTAATCACATGGTAAAATTTGTAATAATAATGCAATAATGAATCATTTCCAGCCAGTGTTTCAATTATTATGCAAATTGGTCACTCATGTGCATATGTGCACATGTGCATAATATTTTGCTTGCAATATAAATTTTCTTATAATGAAATGTTCATCTTTTACCTTTTTACCTTACCAGAATCCATGTACTCACTTTTTTCACTACCTTTTATATCGCTAGAAACAATTCTCCTTCTTTCATTGTTTACTCAACTGCAATGGATGGATGATGCTATAATGACATGCCCCTTAAAGATTCCAACCCTTCGCATCCTTGAACAGGACAGCACATGTGTAGAGAATGGATGGCTGGATGATTCCACCTGGTGGCAAGACCTAGCTAATTCAGATTTTCTGCATCCTAGCCCAACAATTGTTTTCTTTTCCTTTATTAGCAAATTTATCACAACCCGATTCCACCTCACTTTACTTCAGTTTTGTAATACTGAATGAGTTCAAAGAAATCCAGATCATCCCAATTTAATCCAGATCAGTCAAATTGCAGTTAGGTCAAAACAGTTCAGTTCGGAAAAACAACTTATACTAAATGCATTTTTGCATTTGTCCAGCTAAGCAATTCAGCAAATGTTAACGTTTCAGCTCAGTGAGCATACTGTAGAGAGATAGCTTAGATAGATTAAAGACATCAAAGAGGAAAAACTCCCTTTTAAGGAAAAGACCCCAAGCTGAACCAGACTAGGAATATGAACCCCAGAATATCCAGCAAAAATCCAATATAAAGTTATACCCAACCTAGTAAATTAGAAATGAAACAAACACAAAAAAACATTAAAATCAGCAGCCATATAACAATCTTCAGGGAAAACTATTTTCCCTTTTCAGTTGCAGTGAGAACCTTCCACCTCTGGGTGGAGACCTAAACCGAGGCAAGGCTTTGGAAGGCTTATATAGTAGTTAAAATCACTCCAACCACTTTCAACAGATGATAACCTATAGAAACAATGAAAAATAATTACAAGCACAATTTGCATGCACAGTAAGCTAAGGTGCCAAAGTTGAGACACAATCCCATTTGAGATGGAAAAAATTAGCTGTCAGTAAAATA
This sequence comes from Atherinomorus stipes, assembly GCA_023101725.1. Lineage (NCBI taxonomy): Eukaryota > Metazoa > Chordata > Actinopteri > Atheriniformes > Atherinidae > Atherinomorus > Atherinomorus stipes. The sequence continues at coordinate 1,998,674 of JALJCO010006760.1, forward strand.
TGTTGAAATTGAAAAAAAGTAATAATAAATACAATTTTGACAAAATCATAACATTGATTTTGAATTGTGATTCAACCGAAATACCAAAAACAAAGAAACAAAAAATAAAACAACCAAACAAGCATGATGGGGCTCCTGAACTAAAATTTTGTTGAGCAACACTTTGAGGTAATCACTGCAATCAATTTTTTTTTCTTTAACGTCCAATCAGACCTTTGCACCTGTTGACAGGTATTTCGGTCCACTATTGTTGTTGTTGTTATTATTATAATTATTATTATTATTTTGTAAAACCAAAATTCAAAATCAATGTTTTATTTTAACTAAATTGAAATTTTGTGATTTTTTAAAAATTTATTATTACTTTTTCAGTTTCTTGTTATTTGAATTACTATTGTAAATTTAACCTTTTATTTAATGGGAGTCTAAACTTTTGCACCACACTGTCTGTCTTTAGTTTTAACACCATTAATGACTGAGGCAAATAAGAAGGAAGACTGGAGGTTTTTAAAAATTCCATTAATTTTGGGAAACAAAACAAAAAGGAAGAAAGATCCTTTTGAAATGGTACCCTCTAATGAGAGGAAAGAAAATGTTTCACATGTTCTTCTCTTTCCAACATTTTCTCCTCTTATTTGCCATTGTCTTCCATTCCAAATGTCACATGGTTGTCTCATACAAGACACCCATTTACTCTAGCTTTTCCACATACAGTTGTGTGAAAAAGTGTTTGATTTCTTACTTTTTTGCATGTTTGTCTAAATGTTTCAGATCATCAAACAAATGTAAATGTGAGACAAAGATAACACAAGTAAACACAAAATGCAGTTTTTAAATGAAGATTTTTATTTGTAAGGGTGGGGGGATCCAAACTTCCATAGCCCTGTGTGAAAAAGTGATTGCCCCATGAATTCAGGAGGAAAATGATCCAAAACACACCAGCAAGTCCTCTGAATGACTTAGGAAAACAAATGAAGACTTTGGAGTGGCCTAGTCAAAGTCCTGACCTGAATCCCATTGAGATGCTGTGGCATGATCTTAAAAAGGCAGTTCATGCTGGAAAACCCTCCAATGTGGCTGAATTACAACAATTCTGCAAAGATGAGTGGAACAAAATTCCTCCACAGCGTTGTAGAAGACTCATTGCCAGTTATCACAAACGCTTGATTGCAGTTGTTGCTGCTAAAGGTGGCCCAACCAGTTATTAGGTTTAGGGGGCAATCACTTTTTCACGCAGGCCCATGGAGGTTTGGACCCCCCTTAAAAATTAAAAATCTCCATTTAAAAACTACATTTTGTGATTACTTGTGCTATCTTTGTCTCACATTTAAATTTATTTGATGATATGAAACATTGAAGTGTGACAAACATACAAAAAGTAAGAAACCAGGAATGGGGGGCAAACACTTTTTCACACAACTGCAGAGGTGGACGATCCAGGTGACCATAACAGGTGCCAGAAAGGTCTGCCATACTTACAGGTGTGTCCACACTCAGAGGAGAGCTAATTGAATTCAGCTGCTTTAGTGCTTGATTGGACAGGCTTTTTACTTTCTGGACCAGGGATGTCCACCTCTGCACATACAGGAATCAAAACATTTATATTGATATCACAGTATGTAGACACGAGAATTTGTAAATGAATAAAAAGGGCAAAGTGTGTTATCAATGAGGTTGTAAGTCATCATGCATTGAACATTCAAATGTCTCTTCATAGTTTTGTCTTTTTTATTGCACACGTGTTATGTGGGAGTTTTCCTGCAAATAATCCATTATCCAACCAACCACCTCTTTCCTTAATGTTTAACAACTACACTAGTTCATGCGGTGTGAGATCAGATTCTTTCCAGAAGCTACCAGTTTCTTGTGGTCCCACAGTTGTCAGCACCACCAGCGTGCCCTCACACCCACCCTTTAAACCCCCTCCCTGCACATCACGCATTTGCTGGTGAGTTCTCAGCTGTCTGTGCCATAAATAGACCTTATCAGGGGCAGACCATCTTTAAGGGGTCACACAAATTTAACATACCACATTTAAAGAATAATGTTTAATTAATAAAGACCCGAATAACTCATCAATGCTAAAATGACATTTTCTGCAGGTTGAGTTGTCATTATTCCTAATAATCTTTGGTGCACTGTTACTCTTTTGGGATATTGTGTTTTTTAGAAGGAACCCCTTCATTTTATGGATGATCCACTTTAAATCTGTCCCACCTCAGTGAAATCCACTATAAATATGAGGTGAAACATTAGTGGGGGTAAGGTTACAAAAGACAGCAAAAGTCTACTGAAAGCACCAGTAAGACTGAAGGTCCAGATAATCTACGCAGCACAAAAACTTGACACAAAGAAAGAAGAAGGGGATAAAACAAGACATACTACACAAAGGTACAGTGCAGCCTTCACACACGTTAATAGGTATATTTAGGGAACTTAGGCTAGGGAGACAGACAATACTTTTCAGAGAAGCAGGAGTTCATCTGTCATATGGGAAAGTAGCATTTGTTGTGAGGCTTAGACTGAGGTACAAGACCATGCCCAAATAAGGTTTGAGAGGAGGCCATTTAAAGTTAGAGATAGCACGTGGATGGCCATTTGCTCCAGGAGACCGGGACAGCAGGACAGTAATTTGCAACGGTGAGGATTAAAAAAATGTAACTGATATTCCTTTGTACAGGTAGGGATCAGCTCCATTGTGATTATTACACGATGACCCTGACAGTTTGAGTCTATAAAGGATTTATGCAGCCTCCATTCTTCTGTTGTGGCAGTCTCTTCATTTTAAATGACAAAAGTGCAACACATGTTCGGTAGATTAACCTTTAGCTTTTTGAAACATTGTTCTAGTTTGAATATCTTGCAGCAAAATGACAGCTGTGGGTTTCATTTGGTGTTTTAAGATACTATATTAACATTTGATGAAGCAAATAGCCATTTGACTGGTGAGAGGATGCAGTCAAACACAAAATGAGGAAGCAAAGAACTGACTTACAACAAATATGTGATCTGTAAATTCCATACAGAATTACAGATCACATAATCGGATTCATTTTTGTGAAGAAGGATTCAAAAAGATGAATCCTTTTTTGTTACCCTTTTTTTTTGCCAGATGGGAGACCCGATCCAGTTAAAAGATGAGGGAAACAAACACTTTCAGGCAGGAGATATAGACAAAGCCATTGAATGCTACACCAATGCCATTAAGGTGTGCAAGGACAAAAAAGTGCTGGCTGTGATTCACAGGAATAGAGCTGCATGCTACCTAAAAAAGGTAAGTATCTTGATGAAATTCTAAAGAAAAATGCACATAAAGTGAGGAGTTTACTTATTTGGCATTTTTTTTTTTTTACCATGCTATTCACAGGAAAGCTATGCCAACGCAGTGTCTGATGCATCCAAAGGTAAAGTGATGAATTAAGCATTTAAACACAAACATTCAGTATCAGGACTAATGCATGCCACATATATATATAAAAAATGAGAATTAACTACCTAAAGTTCATTTTTATTCTTTTCTTCATTTTTTCATAGCAATTGATGTGGATGCAGCAGATATTAAAGCCTTGTTTCGTCGCTGCCAAGCTCTGGAGAAGCTAGGCAAACTGGATATGGCCTTCAAAGATGTGCAGAGATGTGCCACCATTGAACCAAAGAACAAAACCTTTCTTGAGACTCTCCGTAGACTGGGAGCTGAAATCCAGGCCAAGGTCAGCATTAAGCAGGAGATATTAACACAGCTTACATTGATTAGATTGATGTGAAGTTAGCACCCCTGGATATATTAAACTAAAACCAAATCTTTTCTCAGCTCAAGACGTCATTCTCCACTGATTCAAGGGTACAAAATATGTTTGACATTCTCCTGGATGAAGAAATGGAGAAGGACAAAAGGGAAAAAGTGGGTATATTTAACCACTTGTAGCACAAACAGGGCTTGAACTATTTCTCTCTTTTTATCATAGTGATGAAAGTTACAGGAATTTGAGGGTTTGATGCAGCTTAACATCCTCTTTCAACCCTAGGCTGCCAACAACTTGATTGTGCTGTCAAGAGAGGACGCAGGAGCAGAGAGAATCTTCCAGAATAACGGCGTGCCTCTGCTCCTCAACATGATAGAGAAGGGCAAGCCAGAAATGATCCTGGCGGCTGTCCGCACTCTGTCAGGAATGTGCACAGGCCACAAAGCGCGAGTAAGTCAAGATGCAGGCAAAAGGAAAAGGAAAACTGTAGAACTTGAGGAGTTTCAGCAAAATTATTTGAATACAACAGACTTCTGCTTATTTGAAGTTTGTTTAGTTTCTGTTCTATTATTCATATGATTTTTTCCTCCCACTTCTTCTTAACAGGCCATGGCCATTGTTAACATGGTTGGTGTTGACAAGATTTGCAGCATCATGGCAATTGACAATGAAGAAATTGCACTGGCAACCTGCAACCTGTTTCAATGCATCAACGACTCCCTCACTGGTGCAGATACAAGGGATTATGGGAAAGAAGCATCCTTGGTTTTGGGTGAGAAAGAATAATCAACTCTGAATAAAAAATAAAACAGATACTTATGACCGCGGACATTTTAAGCAGCATATAGTTTTAAATTCTTGACAAAATCCCACATTACCCAGACACATTGAAATGAATGACAGCTATGTTACTGCCGATAAGCTTTTAACATTACAGACTTACACAGAAGTTTTATGATTTGACGTTCTTCTACAGATGCATCTAAAGACCTGAAAACTATTCTTCTTGCTCTGCTGGAGATGGTTGCCAATGCAAAGGTGTCTGGTCATGGCAGAGATCAGGCACTGAACCTCCTAACCAAGAACGTTCCTCGCAAAGACAAAAAAGAGAAAGATCACTCCAAAACTCTCTTCACTATTGACCACGGTGAGCCACAGAGCCTCACTGGCTGACTTTTACAGTCTGTTGCTCCAACTCAGAATCAATATGATACAAGATTGTTGTTTTGGTTTTTTTTTTAGGTCTGAAGAAGATCCTCAAAGTATGTGGTCAGGTTTCTGAGCTGCCAGACCAGTTGCCCATGACAGAGAACACACAGCTGATTGCTAGCGTGCTCCTCAACAAGCTCTATGATGACCTCAAATGTGACCCAGAAAGGGACAACTTCAGGGAGATTTGTGATGCATATGTCAAGTATGTCCATGTGTGGACAAATGCTGAAATAAAGACAAAGGTGGAAACATCTTGTCAATTAAATAAACTTGTAATTTAATGACATGTTTCCTTTTCCACAGATCCAAAATTGATCCTAACAACATGGACAAGACCCTTCACGCGATCAACACCATCTCTGGGGTCCTACAGGGTCCCTTTGATGTTGGTAATTCCCTGGTGGGACAGCAAGGCATCATGGAGATGATGGTAGCGCTGTGTGGTTCTGAACGTGAGGTGGACCAGATGGTTGCCGTGGAGGCTCTGATCCATTCCTCCACAAAGATGAGCCGGGCCAGCTTTATCATTACCAACGGTGTGTCACTGCTGAAAGACATCTACAAGAAGACAAAGAACGAGAAGATTAAAATCCGTGCTCTGGTGGTGAGTGTGCCAAAAAGGGACCGGAGTAAACCTACTGTACTGTATAATATTCAACACTTTTTAACACACATTATAATCACATAAACTGTGCTAATAAACATTACTTTCAGAGGGGTGATCTGCATTCAAACTTGTCTCTTCTTTGTCTTCAGGGTCTGTGTAAACTGGGCTCAGCTGGAGGTGATGATTACAGTTTGAGGCAGTTTGCGGAGGGCTCCACAGAGAAGCTGGCCAAGCAGTGCAGAAAGTTAGTACTCACACGACTACTGATTCAACAAGGTCATTAATACACTGTTTAATGTCTACTTTTCTACTTTATAGGTGGCTCTGTAATCCCCAGATTGATACAAAAACAAGAAAGTGGGCTATTGAGGGTCTTGCATATCTGACCAATGATGCTGACGTGAAAGATGACTTTGTGGAGGATGAGCCTGCAATGAAAGCCATGTTTGAACTGGCTAAGGTGCAAACAGGAAGGATACACCTGAACAATAATGAGTCAGTTGATCGGACATTATCATTTATTTCTTTTTTTCCCCTCTGTGCTTTCAGTCTAAAGATAAAACAATCTTATATGCAGTTGCATGCACCCTGGTTAACTGCACCAACTCCTATGAAAAGAAGGAAATCCTCCCAGAGTTGGTGCAACTGGCCAAGTTCTCAAAACAGCATGTCCCCGAGCAACACCCTAAGGTAACTGACCAGTTTTGTAGCATAAACAGTGCTGCGAGCATGCATGCATATATTTACATATATTTTTTCTTTTTAGGATAAGAAGGACTTTATTGAAAAGAGGGTAAAAAGGCTACTGAAGGCAGGAGTCATATCAGCTCTTGCTGTCATGGTCAAAGCAGACAACTCCATCTTGACTGACCAAACTAAGGAGATGCTGGCAAGGTAGAGCAGAAAGCATGTTATGTTTCAGTGTGGTATTAATTCATTTCATGCAACTCATTGTCCCAACCCACTTAAAAAAGAGGGGGAAAAATCTTTATATTTTGTGATGTGTCATGTTCCAACTTAGACTTTCATTCTTACATGACTTTTCCCCCCACTAATTTCTCAATATTCACAACATTTATGAGGGAACTAAAAGAGAAAATAGTACATTTTCTGTTTTCATCTTCAGGGTTTTCCTGGCTTTGGCAGATGATCCAAAAGATCGTGGTATTATTGTTGCCCAAGGTGGTGGAAAGGTGAGAAGTAGTGATGGAAATAGGCATACATGTCATTCAATAACATTTTATAAAGTAAGACGAGATGGTATCCAGTCCCCCCCAAAACTTTTCCATGCAGAAAAATGAAGTGCAGATAGCAGAGGTGACCTGGATAAAGCAGTTCTAGCTTGCTCCTCTTTTAGTTTGCTATTGTCTTCTGAAGTCGTTCTCCATCTTGTCTCTTGCCCTAAGGCTCTGATACCACTTGCTCTGGAGGGCACAGATTCCGGTAAGGTGAAAGCCAGTCACACACTTGCCAAGATAGCAGCTGTATCCAACCCAGAAATCGCCTTCCCTGGTGAGAGGGTAAGACATTCAACTGTCACCGCTACATACTAAGTGTTGGTCTAATCCACCTGGAATGAGAATTTACAGAAGCACTGCATTCTTTCTGCACTCTTTAACCAAAATAGTAAGGAAAAAAACTTTTTAAAAAATTCAGCTTACTTTTAAAATGTCTTTTTTGTTGACAGGTATATGAGGTGGTGCGGCCTTTAGTCGGCCTCCTTCACACAGACAAAGATGGATCGCAGAACTATGAAGCCCTGAGAAGCCTCACCAACTTTGCAGCTTTCAGTGAAAAACTAAGGTGACATTTCAACTGTGAAGAGTGATGATTAATCTCAACAACTTCTCTAAAGTGACTTCACTTGTGGTTGTGGTTTCTCATCTAAATATCCTGCAGGGCAAAGATTGTGAAAGAAAAAGCTTTGCCAGAGATTGAAAACCACATGTTTGAGGAAAATGAAAAGATTAGACTGGCTGCCACTGAATGCATGTGCAACCTTGTGTCATGCAAAGAGGTGAGAACATTTTCTAAGTATAATGGACCACGGTCAAATTTTTGCTGTTTGATAAGATTTTACATTATCAGATGAAACCCATGTGTTTTAGGTCCAAAATCGTTACCTGGAAGATGGGAATGATAAGCTGAAGCTTCTGGTGTTGCTATGTGGAGAAGACGATGAATGTCTTCAGGTAGCTGCAGCTGGAGCTCTGGCCATGATCACTGCTTCTCAGAAGAAGCTGTGCACCAAACTGACCCTTGTGGTACGTGACAACTGTGCTTCTTTGCACAAAGAAAATTAACCTTAGCATAACACCAGAGGATGTAATCTACAGCTATAGTATCCAAAACCACTTTCAGTGACTGACTGATTTTTCCCAACAGACGGTTCAGTGGCTCGAGATCCTGCAGAGGTTGTGTCTCCACACCAACCCGAGAGTCCAGCATCGTGGCCTTGTGATTGTTTACAACATGCTCAACTCAGATGATAATGAGCTGGCTAAGAAGGTGATCGAGAGTGAGATACTGGAAATCCTCACAGTGATTGGAAAAGCAGAGGACAATCCCAAGAGGCAGGACCCCATTGACGTAGCGCGCACATGTCTCATCAAAGCCATGGATCTCGGTCTCATCAAACCCTTCTCCAGCGCCTCCTAAAATACTGGAAACAAGCTAAACAGCAGAAAAGGACAGTCGATGTTACTCCCTCTATTAAATAGAGGTTTATTTTCCAAGTGCTTTTATAGGGACTCATCAACCACCCACAGATCTCAAATTACTTCGTAGCCTACTATAAATCTCTATTTCCTTTTTTCTCCATTTTCTTTTCTTTTTTAAATGAAGATGAACACTGTTAGGTTTAGGCAGTGGGGATCTCCCACCAGAAATCATGTTTTCTCTGCTGGAGTAGGAGAAATATATTGTTTCTGTTAGTTCTGGCTTGTACTGTGATTTCAGAATTATTTGATGGTTTATACTAAGTCTTCCTGTTGTGTGAATTTAATATAAAGTCTGTTTCAGTGTTTATCTATCTATAGTGATTCATAACAAGGACGCATAAGTCGGTTGCTTTGGGGAAAATGCACCCAGCAGCAGTATGTGATGGTTTGCTACAGGGGATCTGCGGTTGTAAAACGGGCAACAGCTGATGAGGAACGGTATAGCCCCTACTTGCATTTCTCTGCACTTCCGCGTGGCTTTTTCAAGTGTATCTATCTGCGGCTTGCAACCCAGTGGGCGTGTCGTAGTGTGGGTGGGTCTGGTTAGGTTTAGGGGAAGGGTCAGGGGTAGGGCTAGATTTTACCGTGCTCTCATTGGCCTGGTGGGCGTGTCGTCGAGTAACGTCACACTACGACACGCCCACACTGCGACACGCGCTGCCCATCGACCGGAGTCACGCCTCTCTCGCAGTACTGCTTGTTGCTTGTCAGTGGGACAGATGTTCCAGGGTAACAGGTAAGCAAGTGTTTCATCACCTGCTCCGAATCTGCGATTGTTATTTTATAAGTTTTCACTGACGACGACGTTGTCAGTGGAAAGACTCTAGAAGAGTAGCCTATATAAGCGGAGGCTAGGATGTTGCGTAGAAAGTTATGGCAGCAGGGACAACCGCTAGCGGGATAGGAGGCTAGCACAGAGTAGGATTGCTTTTCCGCTGTTGGCGATCCGATGCCAAAGTGGAGTAATCTGTACATGAGTGGAGAGTAGCGGCATTTTTTCATGTTACAAGGGGCGGACATTCAGACAGAATTCGCATCCCCACGGTGTTTCAAATGAGAATCTGTTTCCTGGTGGGAGGCGCACGGGCGAGAGGCTGAGACGCACTGGGCTGGCACTTGATCGATTTCTCGGTAAAAACGACAGTATTATGTAGTGTTATAACTCCATTTTAATGAAAGTCGGTAAAAATTAATTAATTAATTAATTAAAAACTCCAATAACAAATAACTGATCTTGTGTGACTTCTTTCCTTTAGAGTAGGTGTATCGTTTTTTAATCGCGAGAGAATAGAGTTCATTCCAGTAGCCACCAGACACTGTTTTCCAACATGTGTGTGTTTTTGTGTATTTTTTATGTATTAGTATTTATTTATCAGTATTTAGGTACTGAGTTATTGTTTCCTCATAATATAGGAACAAATTAATTTACAGTAGTCTAATGTGTTAATTCCTCTCATATGGCAAATTGTGGAAATATAAAGATTTGCTCTTTTTGAAAAGTTGAGGGGGACCAGTATTTAGGTCTGAATTATTGTTTCTCCTATATCCCCATTCAATAATGTGAAAGTGAATAGTAAAATTTGGGTGGAAAGGGATGGAAAATGGTTGAGGAAGTGGAAGATGGATGGAGGTTGGTAATAGTTGGAATTAGTGAAGAAGTAGGATTGAGAGGTATAGGAAAGAGAGTTCGTGGTGGGAGAGGGATGAAAGAGCTTTGTTGGTTATGGAAAAGAGAGAGGACATAAGTTTGAAGCCTGGAGGAGAGGGGGTGACTGGCGTACTGCTGACGCAAGGAGGGTGTTGTGGTTAAAGGTCGTAACCAGGGGAGATTGGGGACCATTGATGACTTCTTTTCAGGCAGGCTTCACCCATTAGAGATGGGTGTAGGTTAATTGTGGATGTATGAAAATCTATGGTAAATTAAATTGTTCCCATCTCATGGAGGGGAAACTGAATAATTAGGTCCTGAAATACTTGGTTCCCCTGTACTTTGTCAAATAAGGAGCAAATGTTTTATTTTCCAAAGTTTTGTATGATGAGAGGAATAAACAAGTTGAGGACTGTGGATATTGTTGGGAGGGGAGGGAGATGAATAGGGTTGGGTGGGGAGAGGAATAAAGTTGAGGTGATGGTAAATTAATTTGTTCCTATATTATGGAGGGGAAACTGAATAACTAGTACTGAAATACTGATAAATAAATACTAATACATAAAAAATACACAAAATACACACGATGTTGGAAAAGTTCTGTGGCTGTGGACTCTGTTCTCTGGGATTAAGATACCCTGATCTAAGGAAAGAAGTCACAAAGTGGTTTATTTGTTATTGGAGTTTTTAATTAATTAATTAATTTTTACCGGGCTTGTCGATTAAAATGTGGTTATAACTGCATAATTAGTGGAGTTTTACCGAGAAATCGTAGAAGTGCCGTGAGCCCAGAAGACTTGCGTCTAGCCTTGGGAGTGCGCGCTCCCGACAAGGGGAAACGATTCTCATTTGAACACGTGGGGATGCGAATTCTGTCTGAATGTCCGCCCCTGTACATGAAAAATGCCGCTACTCTCCCTATGTCGATTACTCCACTTTGGCATCGGATCGCCAACAGCGGAAAAGCAATCCTACTCTGTGCTAGCCTCCTATCCCGCTAGACTTGCGTCTCAGACTCTCTGGCTGCAGTGCGCGCTCCCGACACAGGGGAAACCAAACAGATTCTCATAGGGGAACTGAATTTCGCACAAGACCGGTCCGCTCTGCCTGGTAATTGCATAAATAACAGTTTTAGCTTTTATTATGTATTTTGCTTTTCTTTATTCTTTTCCCCTTTTTTGTACGTTGGACGTTATAGGCCTAATTAAAAATAACAGAACTTTGAAGAACTTGCAAGAACTTTGTACTGCAGCCTTAACCATTTCTTTACAAAATCTCTTCCCGTGGTCTTTGAATATTTTTTAAGCTTAACATGACGTCGATTATAGCCTACGAACAATGTAAAGAAGGAATTCCCTCGGTGTAAGTTTGACTACGATGTAAATGCCTCTGTTATACTGGGGTTTCTGACTGACTGACGTCACGTTGAGGTACCAAGAAGTTATATCTTGCATCATATTAAACACTGGTCTTGTTGTCTGTGTGCCGAGTGTTCTGTTTTGTGCGCCTATACTGACATGAACTACAAATGACGAGTCGAAGTGGCACTGTTCAACCGGCGCGTCCGCTGTCTATTTCTTTTTCTCTGAACAACCTTCATCAACAGACAGGAACCCAACTTCCGCTCTGCCTTTTTCACAATAAAACACCGGAAATACCCTGTTTCCTGAACATAACATTAAATCCTTCACATTTTTATTTTTGTGATTACATTTTTTTATTATTTTCAAATTTAAAGAAAAACCACACAGTATAACACTAAACACGAACAAAAATAACAGAGAACAGACAGTGAAAAAAAAGGGAAAAATGAAAAAACCCCACAAACATTTAAATGGAAAAAGGAGAAAAAAAATCTCTCTCTCTCTCTCTCTCTATATATATATATTTAAACTATTCATATGATTCAATAGTACACTACTAGAAAGAAAAAAAGCGTTTCATTTCTTAATCTTGCCTCTAGTCCTTTTAATACTTCATATCAAGTCCAATCTCTGCAGTAAATATGGGGAAATTTGGTTTTATTAGCCAAAGTTATATAGGGGATACAGATACTGGCAAACTGTGTTACTCTGTCCACCTAGAATCTGTGCCCCTAATAATACAGCTTATATCCCACCAACATAAATACTTTATGAAACCTAAATACTGCAGTGATTATGACCAGGTTTGGTCAGGTTGGGGTTAAGATAGGTCAAGATAGATAAATCTTCTCCAAAATAACTAGAGCATTGAAAAACTATGGAACTTGTAAAACTATGTAAAATACTTTCTCTTAGACAGTAGTGTTTTTATATTTCTTAAAAGAAATAAAACCACAGACAAGACCTGTGTTTAATATGATGTATGTTACTTCCTGGTACCTTAAATGAAAAAAAAATAAAAAACTGATGTGTGCTGCTGCCTTTCTTGGCCAAGTCATCCTTGTGAAAGAAGTCTTGATCTCAGTGGGTTTTTATCTGGTTAAATAAAGGTTTAAGAAAGAACAAAAAAAAACTCAGCAAAACAAAGCCATCTAGATCGTAGCCAAACTTCATACTGTGGACGTTCCTTCTTTTCTTGATGTCACGTTAAGCTTGCATAAAAACATTGTTCAAAGACCACTGGAAGAAATTTTAAGAAATGGTTTAGCCTGCAGTACAAAGTGATTTCAGCAAGCGTTTTCAAAGCAATTTACTCTGAACCTCTGAAGTGCAGAGAAAATATACTGTGATGAATCTTTGGCAGGTAAGACACCAGCGTGTGGACAGGCAGGAGGGTGGGAGGATGGTGGCCAGGAGAAGGAAGTAACGAGTGAAGAAGTGTTAGTTTTGAAGCTCAAGCTTTTTTTTTTTTTTTTTTTTTTTAACAGCTTTGTAGGCTATAAAGTGTTTTTTTTTTCTATTTATATTACTACTACTGTCATTTAGCACAGTGTTTCTCAACTCTGGTCCTCAGAACCCACTGCCCTGCATGTCTTCAGTGTGTTCCTACTCCAACATACCTAATCCAGATGAATGAACTTGATCATCAAGTTCTTTGCAAGCCTACTTACGAGCCATTTATTTAATTCAGGTGTGTGAAAGTAGGGTTGTCTCTGCAGGCAGTGGGTCCTAAGACCGGAGTTGAGAAACACTGATTTAGCAGACGCTTTTTTCTATATTGACTAACATCTTTTAGAGAACAACACAAACAAGAAATCAAACAGGAGGGTACAGCATGGATAAGTGCTGGTCAGACTGCTGTGAGTCCAATGCTAGAGGATTTTTTGTTCGCTTTCCACCCTACAACAGTCACATATATAACATATATTACGCTGGTTACCATTTCCCTGGCAGTATGAGTGCATGTGTGACGTCAAACCTTGGAGGCTATTCTTATCTTAAAAGCCATATTTTTTTCCCCCAATTTTATATACAACTGTAGGCTATTCTGTTAGCTTTACAAAAGACAACTTGGCACAATAACCATTGTCAATAAAGGACTGGGCTAAAACTGGGAGGTGGACATGAGCGATATTTTAATAGTCCTCTGCCGTAGTGACAAAACATCCAAACATTTGGACTTTCAGTGCTTTCACTGCCAAAGGGATGATGCATTTTGGGACAGTGACTGTTGGGTCAGTTAAATAGCTATTCGCTAACTTGTGTGCTTTCACTACTGCTGGTGTACAGACTTTTCTGGAACCACGTAGTTGCAGGACTGTACAGCTGCTGTGGGATGCTTTCTTGGCTCACCTTTACGCTGGCAGGACGCTGCAGCTTCGCTCTGCTGCGTTCCTTTTACCTCTGAACTGGGGCTGACGTCACACCCGACCAACTTGCGTTCCAGTTCATTGGTTGGAAAACCAGTTTGCTTCCGAGTTCAAATGGAACGCAAATGGAACTTGTCACGCTGTTTCCTCCACACACAATGGGACAATGTGTATGTTGAGCATGCCGTGCCCACAGCCCCATATGATTGGTTCAAACAGCGGAAGTAACAGCTGATTATGGTTTATTTTAACCAATCAGATGCTGTTGTGGGATGAGCTTTACTCAATAGACCAAATTAATGAAACCAGACTGTGGGTGAAACAGCCAGATGGATCAAATTTAATAGGGGATTATCACGTTTTGTGTTCCTGTTTCCGGAATTTGTCAAATTTAAGCGCTTCCTTTTCCGGGCCAGTTCAACTATAGCTGAATCCAATGTAACCGCTCTGTTCCACTTTGTAAATCAAATAAACAACGCCAACCCTACTTAAGTTTTCATGGATTCCCAACTGAAGCGATGCAAAGGATATTAGTGGATCAAAGCGATTCGTCGGGGTAAAGGGCCAAACTTTATAATAACACAAGGTTGCATGTTTGTTTGTAGCCGACACTTCAGTGATGCAGACTACACAGCTGGTGTTAGCAGGCTAGCGTTAGCAGGCCAGCGTTTGCTGACGTGCCTAATTTTGTGCGTCTGAAAACACGCAAGCATCTGAAAATCGGGTCTGTACCCTCCTGTTTCCAGTGGAACAACATGGGACTGCCAAGAAAGGAGACTGCTTATAAAAGAGCATCAGCTGGCTTAAGCCATGATGTTCAGCTAGCAAAAATCCATGTAGCAACTGGAGGAAGAAATCAAGGAGTTGACGAGAGCTGTCACTGCTGAAAATGTATCAAGTGCATTTTGCAAGTGCATATCAAGTGATTCGCTGAGATGAAGGGCCAAACTTTATAACAAAACAAGGTAGCACGTTTCTTTGTGGCTGGGCACGTCAGTGATGCAGCTACATTATAGCTAGCGTTGGCAGGCTAGCGTTAGCTGACGTGCCTTACTTTGTGCGTCTGAAAACACACAAGCATCTGAAAATTGGGTCTGCACCCTCCCGTTTCCAGTGGAACAACTGGGGACTGCCAAGAAAGGAGACCGCTTATAAAAGTCTCCAAACTTAATCATAAAACAAGGCAGCACGTTTGTTTGTAGCCGGTGAGACACTACAGCTGGCGTTAGCAGGCTAGTGTCAGCTGATGTGCTCAACTGTGCGTTTGAAAACACTCAAGCATCTGGAAATCAGATCTTAGGCCTATAGCATCAATAAAGCATTAGAGAAAAAAAAACTCGCTCAAGCCAAGACATTCACCCAGTAGAGGTGATGTGCAGCCGCTGCAATGAGAAGAGGCAATGTCTTTGTCAGATAAACAAAATCTGTGAAAATGCTCTTTTATAAGTGGTCTCCTTTTTTGGCAGTCCCCAGTTGATCCACTGGAAATGGGAGGGTACAGACCCGATTTTCAGATCCGTGTGTGTTTTCAGACGCACAAAGTTAGGCACGTCAGCAAACGCTAGCTGGCTAATGCTAGCCTGCTAACGCCAGCTGTCTGCATCATTGAAGTGCCGGCTACAAACATTCGTGCTACCTTGTTTTATTATAAAGTTCGGCCCTTCATCCCGGCGAATTGCTTTGATCCACTAATTCCTTAGCATTGCTTCAGTCGGGAATCCATGAAAATTTAAGTAGGGTTGGCTTTTATTCAATTTACGAAGTGGAACAGAGCAGTGACATTGGATCAGCATTGGATTCAGCTACTGTTGAACTGGCCCAGAAGAAGAAGCACTTAAATTTGACAAGTTCTGGAAACAGGAACACGGAAGCGTGATAAACCCCTATTGTGGGCTGCAAGCATAAATTCAGATGTGATATCGCTGATATCATACCTATAATGCTGATACCAATTATCGGCAAATTCTAAGTGTTGGTCGATAACATCAGCTGAGTCTGATCTTAGTGGTTACACACACACACAAAGTCTGGTTTTCTATCCCCGTGGGGTACATCCATTGACTTAATGCATTCCCTAGCCCCTTACCCTAAACCTAACGCCCATAACTGATTGCCTAAACCTAATTCTTGCCCTAATCCTAACCAAAACCTAATTTTAACTTAAAATCTAAAACCTAATCTTGACCCTCAAAACAAGGACTCGTGCGGACCGGGAAAATGTCCCCACGAAGGCAAAACGTCCTCACAGTGATGGTAAAATACGGAAAAAGGTCCCTCAAAATTATTCATACCCTCCAATTAAAGAAAGAAAAAAAAATCAGCAGTGAGCGAATAAAGTTGAAATTGACAAAAATAATAATGGATAAAAATTCTATGAAAATCATGACATTGATTTTGTATTGTAGTTCGAAAGAAATATTAAAAAGAAACACGCAAAAATAAAACAAGTTCAGAAGCATGATGGGGCTCCAAAGCTAAAATTTTGTTGAGCAACACTTTGAGGCAATCACTGCAATCCGTTTTTTTCTGTAACGTTCAAAAATACTTTTACACCTGTTGACAGGTATGTTGGTCCACTGTTCATGGAAAAAGTGCTCTAATGTGTATGGAACAGTTTTGTTTGTTTGTTTTTTCTTATTATTTGCAACCACAATTCAAAAGCAATAATTTATCTCACTAAATTGTAGTTTTGTCAGTTTTGATTTATTACTAGTTTCTTTAGTATCTGTTATTTGAATTACTACTGTGAATTTAGCCTTTTCTTTAATTGGAGGGTATGAATAATTTTGAGAGCGAATTTGAGGATGACCTTAGAGTTTTGAGAATATAATTTCTGTTTCAAGAAATGAGCCAAACTAATGGAGAAAAACTCTACTGTACTGTGGTCTCAGTCTGAAAATGTGTTTATATTTTGTTCAAAGTATTCTGTCAGGAGAAAGCATGCACCAACTTTTAATCTGGTTGTGCCTTATATGTAAAGATATTTTGGTGTCTGCCAAAAACTAGAGGCATGTATGCTTGTTATATGCTTGTTTCAAGATGATGAGCTGAAGGTGACAAGGAAGTATTGTGTGTACTGTGGAAAATGTAGAAATGAAGCTTTCTCCATAAGTGTTTTTGTTAATAGTCATTTAAGAGGGATTGTTTTTTTATATGTGTGTATAATCAATAATATTTGTGGAGAAGTGTCACACTAGAAAAAGGTTGATAAAGAATCCTTTTGGATTAAAATCTTCTCTCCTCCCTGTGTTTGTTTTTCTGTCTCTTCTCTCCCACATTTAGCATGATGACTAACATAAATGGTGAGTTTCTTTTTTTTTTTTTTTTTTTTTTTTACCAATACATGTATTGCACAAGACAGGATACAAAACAACAGTAAATAGTGTTATTTTTCTAGAGCATCTCAGTCTATTAAGACACAGATGGCAGAAAATATCAAACTAAAAAGAAATTAAATTAGACATTCAGAAGAGCTAAGTGAAATGACAAACATAAGGCGCTCGTACTCATAAGACAAGGCATGACAGCAGAGAATTACATATGCAAGGATACATCTTTTGAGCTTCTTGTTCAAGTATGAAAGACTTTACTGATTTCATATAACAGGTAAAGTTATGGATGAAACACTGAAATGTAGGAATATCATCTTTCCATCTCCAAGAATGAATATTAGCTGATATTAGGTTTCTGACTTTGAAACTGCATGATTGATTTTAACTCGTATATTTTGTCTGTTCAGTGCGCATCATCTTTTTTGGGGTTTGTTGGATATACTCTCAGCTTTCCAGTCAGAACAGGTCAGGACCATCCTCTCTTGTTTAAAGCAATTTTGATAAAGAAAAAAGTTTGTGAGATATTTTATGCATATCTTGTATGATGTAACAGGTGGAACCCTGCAGCTCTTTTATTGTAAGAGACCCGGATGTGCTGCCGATGTTAAACGTGTCTTTTGCGATGATGACCTCATCTTTGAAAGCAGTGACATCACTCACTGCTCAGGCCCACCACCAGAAAATACAACTTGTCAGCATGATGGCCATGCATATGTTTCCTTTTTCCATTCTCCACATCTCCACAAAGGTGGCTGCCAGTTTGAGGGACAAGTTGCCATAGCAACAGAGCAATGTAAAGGTATGTAGTTTTGCTTTCTATTAGTTTGTTTTTTCTCAAAAATACCAAATTCTTGCAATCATTTTTACCAATCATTTTCTTGGACAATATCAAAAGATTTAATATCAAATCATGTGTTTCCATGGAAATATTTCTTTCAAATTACTGTGTCTTATGATAGTCTTGACTTAATAAACTTATACCAGAATTAAATATAATAGAATAAACACAGTGAATATTTTTGTTTAGTAACTGATACTTTTCTGTCTAATAATGCTTTGAAACATTTTTCTCAACAAGACCTGGACCCCATGTGTGATTTTACTTCTGGTAAGTGTTTTCTTTTTGATACGCATCCTGCTACTCACTCATTACTTTTTAAACTGACTGTTTACTGGAAATTTCCTCAAGCTACCATGCTAACACCAGACACTTCAAATGATGAGGAAAATGTGGGGGAGCAGCTGAAACCTGGAGAAATTGCCTTGATAGTAGTTGGTAAGTTCTGATAACTGTCTACAAGGTCAAGGATACTTTACACTCACTGCTTTTCTTCCATCTGGCTGAACACCTGCAGAAACATTACAGTTTTTAATTCAACACTTGCTTTCTTTTTTTGTTTTGATCAAATAGTTAGATTTTAGTAACTATGGCTTTTTGCTACTAACCTTGATTGCTTGCTTACTCTGCTTTCCTTCTGCTCTGCTGAGGGCCAGAATAAGCTTTCAAAGGCTGAAAGTTAGGTGAGATCTACACTTTATATGTTTATATGTTTCCTTTGTATTCTTGCTTTCCTCTTAAATGTGAATCTCTTGATTCTTTAGTTGTGTTAGGAGGAGCCATAGGTCTGTCAGGAGCCATACTTCTTGCCATTCAAAGGAAAAGAAAGAAACAGAATGCAGACCAAAGCCAGCAGCATGACAGGTTACTGACTGATATCATCTGTCTGTCTGTCTCTGTCTGTCTGTGTCTATATATATATATATATATATAGTATATTTTATATATATATATATATATATATATATATATATATATATATATATATATATATATATATATATATATATATATATATATATATATATATATATATATATATATATACTGTATATATATGCAGTATATTACAGTTATGTGAAGGTGTTTTTTTTTTTTCATCTTTGACACACTTAAATGTTTCAGTTTATCAAACTAATTTAAATGTGAGACAAAAATAACACAAGGAAACAGAAAAGGCAGTTTTTAAATGAAGGTTTTTATCAGTAAGGGGAAAAAATCCAAGCCTCCATGGCCCTGTGTGAAAAAGTGATTGCCCCCACCCCCTGGAAAACACAAGTAAACTGTGGTTTATCACATCTTTGGAAAGTTGAGTTTAATTTCTCTAGCACACCCAAGCCTGATTACTGACACACCTGTTCTCAATCAAGTAATCACTTACATACCTGCCTGACGAAGTTAAGTAGACCAAAACATCCAGAAAAATTCAGGAAAAAATGAGAAACAAAGTAATTGAGATCTATCAGTCTGGAAAAGGTTTCAAAGCCATTTCTAAAGCTTTGGGACTCCAGCGAACCACAGTGAGAGCCATTATCCACAAATGGTGAAAACATGGAACAGTGGTGAACCTTCCCAGGAGTGGCCGACCGACCAAAATTATCCCAAGAGCACAGCGACGACTCATCCAAGAGGTCACAAAAGACCCCAGAACAACATCCAAGAACTGCAGGACTCACTTGCCTCAGTTAAGGTCAGTGTTCATGACTCCACCATAAGAAAGAAACTGGGCAAAAATGGTCTGCATGGCAGAGTTCCAAGACCAAAACCACTGCTGAGCAAAAAGAACATAAAGGCTCATCTCAGGTTGCCAGAAAGCATTTTGATGATCCTCAACACTTTTGGGAAAATACTCTGTGGACTGACGAGACAAAAGTTTAACTTTTTGGGAGTTGTAGGTCCCATTACATCTGACGTAAAAGTAGCACAGCATTTCAGAAAAAGTAACACCATACCAACATTAAAATATGGTGGTGGTAGTGTGATGATCTGGGGTTGTTTTGCTGCTTCAGGACCTGGAAGACTTGCTGTGGTAAATGGAACCATGAATTCTGCTGTCTACCAAAAAATCCTGAAGGAAAATGTCAAGCCATCTGTTCATGACCTCAAGCTGAAGCAGACTTGGAATCTGCAGCAGGACAATGATCCAAAACACACCAGCAAGTCCACCTCTGAACGGCTTAAGAAAAACAAAATGAAGACTTTGGAGTGGCCTAGTCAAAGTCTAGACCTGAATCCGATTGAGATGCTGTGGCATGACCTTAAAAAGGCGGTTCACACTGGAAAACCCTCCAATGTGGCTGAATTACAACAATTCAGCAAAGATGAGTGGAACAAAATTCCTCCACAGCCTTGTAGAAGACTCATTGCCAGTTATCACAAATGCTTGATTGCAGTTGTTGCTGCCAAGGGTGGCCCAAAAAGTTATTAGGTTTAGGGCAATCACTTTTTCACACAGGGCCATGTGGGTTTGGACAACCCCCGCTGCCCTTAAAAATGAAAATCTCCATTTAAAAACTGCATTTTGTGTTTACTTGTGTTATCTGTGTCTCACATTTAAATTTGTTTGATGATCTGAAACATATAAGTGTGACAAACAGTGAAAAAATGTGGCAAATTTTCACACAACAGTATACATATTTATAAATAACTCTTTTTCGCAGATCTAGGGAGGATTTAATGCTAAATAATTCCCACAGCTCTGGAGTCACTGAGAGGTCAGTGAGCATTAAATGTAATTCACAAACATACCGTACAGATGTGAAGATCCTAATTTAAAGTTAATTTTTCATATCTTTAGAGACACTCACCCTGGCAACGGACTAAAAAGGCCCCTCAACTCCAACGTCATGCATGCTCAAGATGGAGATTGAATCTAATAGAAGATTTGATGGAATCCAGTGGTTTTCTTAACTTGGCAATCATGTTTTATGAATTGACTTACTTAAAGGGACTTAAGGATCAAGATTAAGAAACGAAACTCGCGAATTTTAAAAAATTTTAAAAAGACGCTTCAGGTAACAGCAGCCACGAGCCAAGCCGTCACGGGAGCATGCACAAACTGGAAGTGTTTTTTCTACTTTAATGTTGTTTACTCACCTTTTTCTCCATTATGTTACACTTTTTAGTGTCCTTTCAGTTGATCTGGATCGTTTGCTGACGGCAGAATAATCCATAACTATCGCTTACAGTGTTTTTATTCAACGTGACCGTCTTTTTCCTGCATCAAAACTGCAGATGTAGGTCATTTGACGTCACGTCCGCAGGGCAGCGCGGAAAATTCGGACACAGAATTGCAGCGCATTTTGCAGCACACAGCCTGTTCAAGGCAACGGAGAGGAACATGGGTGGAAACGTTATTTTTGGGATTTAGCGCTTCATCACCCATTAGTATGAAAAAAAGGGACATTCATGTTTGGTTTTTTTCAAATTCCTGCCTCAAGTCCCTTTAAATAAACTTAAACTTGAAATTTTGCAAATTATGCTGGTGAGTGGAGGACAATTTTCCATCTCGATGGACAATAAAGATTCTATTGTTTTGTATTATATTGTATTGTATTGTATTCTATTTGAATTTCTAAATGTTGAATAAATGAGTTTTAAAGCCAGAATGACTGCTGAGACGTGCTTGTTTGATTTTTCAAAATTGCTTTCTATTTTTCAGCTTGTATAACACATTCACTCTAATAAAGAGAAACAGTTTAAATGTGTGAAATGTGTGAAAAAAAAAAGTTCTAAAGAAATGAAAAGGACCTAAATTACAATCACAATTACAGTAGGTGAGTGTTTCCACACCATCTTACTACAGTAACTAACTGACTAGTTCTCTGTACTCTGTTGTGTTGGACGTCTGAGCTGAACAGGAGAAAAGGTGAAAGCACAGAACCTTGTGATGCTCCTGCTGCTGATCACTATCACAGGCACTTAACATCCTGGGATTATTTCTTTTAAACTTAAGACCTTACTCAGGTGTTTAGTCTGTCCTGTCAAGAGTTGGATGACTAAAAATTGACTGCACCTTAATGATAGAAAAACACAAATCCTTGTCTTTGTCCCCGATGGCTGCCTTAAAAAGTAATCTGTGGAACATCTTTGAGTTGTATAGAATGCTGCTGCAAGGCTCCACGCCACCCTGTTATTGGCTCAGCTGCACTGGCTGCCTATCCACTATTCTGGTTTTATGGTCAAACTTTTGGAACCATATGTCCCAAGCAGAGCGCTGTGGTCATGTGATCATGATCTGCTAATTATGCAGCAAATATGTTAAAACAAAACAAAGGTGACAGAGCTTTTGCAGCAGTGACTCCTACTCTCTGGATCTGTGGACTCTGTAATTTCCTTTAAAAGGCAGCTTGAAACCTTCTAAAAGAAAAAAAAAAATGTTTTTTTTATACATATTTTTGTGTGTGTGTATTTCTCAATGTTTTGTTTGATCATAATGTAAAGCATTGTGTGGTTTTATCTAGAAAGGTTCTATACAAATAAAGGCTTTCAGTCATTTATTTAATTTCATTTAATTTATTTCATTTATATAGCACAGATTTCTGCATCCAGCTGGGTGCCCAAAGTGCTTTTACATAGGAGGACATCAAAACAAGGCTAAAAATATAAAAACATAAGACCTGCTTAAAAAGAGAAGAATTAATAAAAACCAAAAGATGAGATCTGAGCATGGTTTTAGGTCTCACAAACTGTTAATTAGGTAGTCATAAATCCAGGTGGTTGTGGGTTTAAAAAAAAAAAAAAAAAAAAAATTATAGTTTTAAATTGGCATATTACAACAGTAGAAAACAAACAATACTGCCCCCCCCCCCCCCCCCCCCCCCCGCTCACTCAACCCCTTCCACCAAAACCCCCCTCAACTCAGTGTTTTTAGTGCACAAGCATCAAACACATAACAGACATATAAGAGCCAGTTGCTTTACAATGTTGTACCTACACAGCTTAAGTAAAGTTGGCAGATTTTAACAAAGATTTTGACTTTCTAGACTGTATGTTATTTTTTCTAAAAGGACACAACTGTTAATTTCTACCACAGAGTTAGGAGAAGGGGGAATCAGACTTCCATGTAGAAGCAATACATTTTCTAGCCACCGTCAAAGCTACTTCTAGGAATTTTTTTGGTATTTGTTTAAAGGTTCATCAATTTTCATTAAGTTTCCAATTAGACAGATTTCAGGGTCCAGAGGTACTAAAGCCTTAATAATGTTAAGGTATTTTCAGGTGGTTGTGAATTTATGGAGCTTCGCACATAACAAAACACTGAATTCATTGAATACTGAATTGTATTTAAAGTATTTGAAACAACAACAACAACAACAAAAACAACAAAAAAACATGATCCTTAAAGTGCTGGCTGATTTGTCATAGATGAGAGTGGGTTCTCCGTAGCAGATAATGGTGTCCTCAACCTCAAACCCATTACTGTGCAAACTGTAATTGGTTTTGAAAGTTATATATTTGAGGGTGTTTCATTGACTTTTTTCAAATGGTTGGCATTTTTTTAGGTACTTGGATGTAGTAGTGTTGCTACTTTAGGGATTCCCCTGGCACAGCAACAGCACAGACTAGGATCTGGTTTAGCAGGTTTTTATTTTGACCTATGGGAGAAAGACCAGGGATGTGTTCCTGAGGCGGTTTATACTGACTATGTTGTTTTTTTCTTATTTCCTGTGAATCTCCTTTTCTTGTTTTACCATTGCATGCAGAAGGGGGCGGGGGTGCAGCAGTAACCAGTGTTCTGGCAAGTGGCTACATAAGTACTCTACCAAATACTGTCCCATCAAAAAGAAAATTATGTCTTCATTTTCTTGAAATGTTAGATGTTTTCTTTTGACTTATGAATTGTTTATTTATTTAGTTTAATTTTTAACAGTTAAAGTAACGGTTAGGTTTTGGCTTTTTAAAATAACGTTACTTTTTGTTTCCCCTTGTGTGTTAGTGATTGGTCTGATTGGCCAGGTTTTACGTTCCCCATTGTTTTCTGTTTTTTGGATCAGTTTGGATCTCGTGTTAAGTTATATTTTGCACAGCAAAAACTCAAATCTTACTATCACACTGAAAATAAGACAAAATTACCTAAAGAGCTACATTTCAGTGAGATATAGGAACTTGTTTTAAGGCAGAACTCTAACTTTTTCACCTTAATAATTGCTTGTCAGAATCCAGAAACTGCTGTACGGCACTCAGGTCCCTTATCCACTGAGCTGCTTCCAGTTCTGGTTCGAACTAGAATCAGACTAAAAACCGGTTCTTTAGCTTCCCACCACCTAAACACCGGCTCCTGGCTGTCAAAACCAACTCTTTGCTGGACCAGAGTGAAGATCCGGTTCATGTAGTTCAAATATGGTTCAAATATATTTAGGGATCAGAATAGGGGACAGACAAGTAGAGAAGACATCTGTGTGCTGTGGGGTGAAGGGGGAACAGCGAAAGGAGACCAGTAGGGGGAGTCCCAAGCTGAAGTTACTGAGTCTGCTTTAACAATCTTATTTCAAGAAATCTTATCAAGAAAATTTTGCTTGTTCTATTGGCATATTTTTTTTTGCTTAGTACAAGCAATTTGTTTTTACTTGTTTCAAGAGTGGCCGAGATATTTTTGCTTGTAATAAGCAAAAAAAACAAAAAACAAAAAACAAACAAACAAAGAAATCTGCCAATAGAACAAGCAAAATTTTCTTGATAAGATTTCTTGAAATAACATTAATTATTTTAAAACAAGTTCCTTTATCTCACTGAAATGTTTCTCTTTAGGTCATTTTTTATTTTGAGTGTGATGAGATATTTTGACAAGAAATTAGAAAAATATGCTTGGTAAGATTTGAGTTTTTGCAGTGCGATTACTGTAACAGTCAGTGACATATGTACCAAAATAAATAAATAAGTAAGTAAGTAAATAAATAAATAAATAAATAATTTTTCACATTAATTCTTATAAAAAATGGTAGATTTTTTTGTTCTAACTCTCATCTTTATAGAAACATGTTTTTAGATTTTCAACCAGAATAAGATTCTACAGCGGGGGAAAAATGCATTGAACACGCCAACATTTTTCTCAGAAAATATATTTCTAGAAGAGCTATTGACATGAAATTTTCACCAGATGTCAGCAACAACCCAAGTAATGCACACATACAAAGAAATCCTAACATTTATGTCCATAAATTAAGCTATGCATTTCTTTCTATGTGAATAAAACTTATTTTTCCCTGTGCCTCCTGAGTCCTCATGCTTGACCAACCCAGTTCCTCACATTATACTTAATTTGAAGTGGTGGCATAGTTTTAAGACCTAATTTGATTTAATTAAGATTTGAAAAAGGCTTGTTTCAGATATTATGATCATGGAAACTATGTGAGTTCTCAAAGTTTTAGCTTTCAGGGTGGAAATTGACTGAAATAATCTTAAAAGTCTCATTGGCTCCTGTGGGATAAGCAGATTTGATATCCATTCAGTGCCTTGAACACCACGAGCAGCAAAATCTTAAATTCGATTCTTTGTTTCATGGGAAGGCAGTACAGAGATCTGAGAGCATTAGTTTTATATTCTTTTATATTGGTTTTTGAGCTGCAGCTTTCTGGATTAGTTGCAGTTTTTTAATTATATGTTTAGAGAGATCTGTATATAGAGGCTACTTTATTACAGCACTGAGCTGACAATGAATGCATGAATAAGTTTTTCTAAATTCATCTGCAGTGCTCCCTGATTCTAAAAAATGAAAGCATTTCTTGTTTGATCTGTTCCTTTAAACATTGCCGACTGAGGTTGAGCACTAATCTTTGGACGATCTTTGTTTTCATAGTTATATCAAATTTACCTTCATGTTACTAAAAAATAAATAAATAAATAAAATCTAGCACATCCAAGTATTGATTTGACAAAAGTATGCACGTAGTGTGAAAATAGGGCAGTTAAGATTTGGGGAGCTCTGTGTGTCTCTGAGATTGAATTGATTTATGGTTACCAGTATACACAAAATAGTCCCTGTCCTATAGGTAGCATTACCAATTCAGAACTGGGCTGGAAGTTTTCATCCAGTTTTTTTTTTTGGTTTGATAGGATGTTACGGTCAAAATCTAGAGATCTAGCTGATCCAGCCTGAGATCTAACTGAACCAAAACCCAAATTTCTGCTGCGCTCCGTGTTTAGATGGATGTTAGAAACAGTTTCTTCAATTAGGTTTGAGATGTGTCTGCAGTTCTTCATTACTGAGACCCTAGTCTCAGTAACATGTCCTGAACATGTTAACTTGAGTTTAGATGGAACTGAGAGGGTGTCTGAATTTATATTTTTAGGGGTGCTTATGGATGAGAAATTAAAATGGATACATATATAACTTAATTACTGCCTTTATTTATCACACAAAAGAGGCCCATAAGAATTATTAATAGGTCTGCTACAAAAGAGCACACTACAGGACTTCATCTGATGTCAGGACTGTTAAAACAGAAAGATATGGTTGTTTTACAGACATTATTAGTTTTATATAAAGCAAAACACGGCCTGTTACCACCTGCTCTGCAAACACTATTACTAACAGACAGCCAGCCAGAAGGAAACATCCGTTTGCAAGAACCACACTCAAACAGATGTATGTTTCAGTAGCTGGAGTGAAACACTGGAATTCTCTGGAATATGATTTAAAATGTTGTTCTGTTCAGTTTAGATACAAGTACAAACAAGAAGTCTTTCAGTCAGATGGAAAGGAATATAAAAAAGAAAATCAAAATAACTGAAATATAGTCTCAATAGTCTTAGTTTTTTTTCTTCTTTTTCAGTTTTAAAGCACAATGTGAGGTCTGATTTGTTTATTTTAGATAAGATTGTTGTAGGAGTTTATAAGAATTTATTTTTCTTCCTACTCCTATTCTTTTTTGCATGGAGTGTTTTTTTTTTTTTTTAAATGTTTCTAGATTGCAGTTGCTAAATGTTGGATTTAATGCATTACCATGAAAAAAAGGAAGAAAAAGAATAAACATTGTCAAATCAAATCAAAATCCAACTTTGTTTGGGCCAGCAGAGGGCGTCGTCGAGTCAGTTTGGTTTTCCTTCTATTATGTTTTTCCCCCCCCCCCCCCCCCCCCCCACTGGTTTATTGGGAGGGAGGCTGTAGAGGCAGGGCAGGAACACAGCAGTCACACACTGACTCTTCAGCAAACACAGGCAGCCTGCGGTGGGGAGACGGACAGCCTATCAGACCGAACTGCGTTCATTTTTCTATCAGCTGGAGCAAAAGTCTGTGAGGACTGCAGCAAACACTCGGAGGGAAATATCTCGACAAGACGACTGAGAGGAAGACGATCACTGTGAGTTTAATTTACCCTGAAGATGTTGATAAATTGTTAGGAATGTTTATCCTGAGGGAAAACGAACAGAACTGCTGTAAATGACTGTAAAACAACTACAAAAATACTCTACGCAGCGATTCAGTGTCAACTCTCAAATGTCGCGACAGGTGAGACTGCAGGTGAGTCCAGTCATCCAGATGTTCAGTCTGTAGTCACATTCAAGGTGTTAGTTTATTCGAGAGACTGAAATTCTCTGGAAGACGTAAAGACGGGCCATTATTAGTCAGATTAAAAGATTTCGTTTGAAAAATTAATTGAATTATTTACTTACCAGAGATGAGGGTGTGACTTTAAATTGAGTCTTTAATTGGGGTCAATTTTACTTTCATTCTTTGCTTTCCATGAATCCATGTTGATCTGTGTACTCAGATGAAGTAAGTCTGTTTACGTTAGAGTGTAGGAACTGGACAGTCAGATAGATGTTCTGCTTTTTGCATGCTGCATAGTACACTTTTTTTTGTCACTGCTTTCTAATTATGAGGAAGTGGTTTTGTTTTTTTTGTCTTTCTGGCAGATTTAGTGAGAAACAGACAGTCTGATAGGAAATGGAGCAAACCTTTGCTTGTGCAAACTTAAAAGAAAAAATCTTTGAATGTAGACTAATTCCACAGAAAATGTCAACACATTGCAATAAAAGTCTCAGAGACTTTGCTGCATGTGTGTATGCTGCTGCTGCTAAATCCCCTTGTGCTGAGTGGACTTTCTGTACTCCAAACTGACTATCTGAGTGTGTTATTAGTGCAACACTGGCCTGAGCCTCAGTACCTATCACATTATCACTGCTCTTTGCAGTAAAGTGCTACATTTCTCTGCTGGTAACTAGCTGCCAGTCTTCCTGCTCCTCCCTCCGCGCTCATCCATACCACCACCAAAGGATTTACTGGGCCGTGACAATTATGAAACAGCGCTGCCAGAACCAAAGAGAAAAAAAGGACAACAGGTTATGTGATATGTTATTGCTGGGAAACTGGGAGCTGATTGTTGTGCAGGGAAACTGTTAGCAAGCTGGGCAGCAACAGTGAATGATCTGTACTTCTTTCAGTGGCACGTATTCTTGACAAAAAAAGTCTTACACTTGGTCACTGTGGTCCAGCTGATTGAGGTGGGATGTGTTTGGCATTACAAAGGACCAAATAGCTATCACGTGAGTGTTCATAATACCACTGCAGAGACAGAACCAGTCACTATTTAGATAAACATTTGACATTTTAATGATTACAAAAAGTAAACAACCATGCAAATCTGTATGGTTTAAATCCAGCTTATTGGACAAAGACAAGACATTGCACAGGGATATGGGTGTGCATTTGCCTTAATGAACCTCCTGCATTTTCCTCATTTGACTGTGGGGCAGTGGAGTTGGTCTGGGTTGGTCAGCTTGCTGCACAGGACTTTTGAAAGGGAAAACAACCTATGCAAATTCTCATCTTTCTCCTCAAGAGTAACACCTGAGCTTTCGTCCTGCTCTGCCTGATGCCCTTCCGCTGATGTGCTTCTGGTCACTGTGCGAAGCATCTGTGCGTTATGTAATGTTTCCACCTGAGTAGCAGCCGAAGTGCCACATTTATTTACTCTCAGATCTTCTCTCTCCTTGGGGTTTTGCTGTGGTGTGTGATATTCCCTCTAAGTTAATGATTAGACTCTAAAGCTGAGCGGAGCCGCAGATATTCACCTGGAACACAAAGGAGAGAGCTGACTTTTCAGACCAACGATGGCATCTCGTTTTCCTGCTGCACGAGCTTCTGTGAGGAGGTAGCACAACAATTAGCCGCCATAGGGCTTTTAGTGCAGTCTTGTGATTTTTGGGTCAAAGAGCACTCTATGTACTGTACTTGTTCTGTACCATGGGATCCTAGTAGTGATAGGACCAAAATAACAGGCATATGAGCCTCATTAAGACAGTTACATAAGTCAGCAGCTCTCCCTCTCTCATGGCTGATAGTGGCTTGACCAATGTGCCTGGTGTCCACCCAGGGGTGTGGCCCCATGTTGGGTCTGGTTACATTCATTATGCTCTGATGAAAAAATGCCTCCCAGCGATGTGGCTGTGTAATCTGCCACTTTGAGATGTTGCATGTGTCCCTAGTGAGCTCTCATCCCACTGTAGCTTCTGCTAGAGGATCCTCAGCCTCGTCCTCAGATATAGGTTGTGATGAAACCAAATGATGCTGCACACCTTGCTGATAGTATTGATCATATATCACTGAATAATTTCACCTAAGCCGTAGCTGTTAGGCTCACATTTACACATCTTATTCATCTTTGCTGCTTCTTGGTAAGTAAGTCCCAAGCCTTTACTGTCCTCCTGACCAATAATTACTTTACTGGTTAAAGTATTGCTGTGTAGTTTAATCTGTAACTAGATTGATCATTTACCAGAAATGGTAAGAAGAGCCAGCAAGTAATTTTTTGTTAGAGTTTTCGCTTGTTTTTTTTATTTTTTTTTAAGGTAATTTCAACATCATTTATCATCTGTTGGCAAGAGCTTAGTTAATATTCACAACCAAAGGTTTGGACGGGGAAGTGTGTCCAAACTTTTGATTGGTACTGTACAATATAAATATTTTGGATAGAAGAACTGCTACATGGTCAGAGCACTGCTCAAAAAGACGGTATCGAGTGGCGTCTGTGATCAGTTTGCTCTCTTTCTTGTATTGATCTGATGACTTTTAGGCTCCTCACCTCTGAGTCGTTTTTTAACAGAGCCGTTGCTCCGTCTAAGCTCAGTAAAAGGCTGTTTTCTCTTTCTGTTATCTGTTTTATTGTCCTCTGTCATTGGCCAGGCTCCACTCATGTCAGCACATACCACGCACTGCTTTGACTGCCATCAACACCCAGTCAGGAGCCAGGAATGTAATTAATCCTGTGAATAAATGCATTTTTTCTCAATTTTGTTAGTAAAATAAAGAAAAGAAATTATGATCTGTATGAAAGTTGTAGGGTCGTAGAATTATTTGAAAGATTGGAATTTTCCTTACTAAGTAGCAATAAAGTCTTTGAAATGTGACAAAATCTGATTTCACATCCTGACCACAGCCTCCACAATCATCCATGCAAACATGCTTGGAAGGCAGCGATCCACCAGTGCTGCGGGCTCTGCCTGTTCTGACACTAGAAAATGTCAAGTAAACTATTAAAAGGAGCATTTTTACCCATTTTACAGTTGAAAGTTATTTAGTTGTCAGACCTTCTCATAGAAATCTATTATAATAAAGTTTTTTTTAATCAATTTTTTTTGTTTTTTTTATCTGAAGTTTTGTAAAAACTCGTCTTGGGTGTTATAAGGGTGCTGATAAAAAGGAGAAAAATCTCCCATTATTCAAAGCTTTATTGCAGTATTTCCAGATGGCCATTGCTCACCATCACTGACATTTAAATCTGGTGTAAAACTTTCAGCATCTGTTAGTAAACAAGGATCCACTTTGGTCTGAATGATGGAAATTCTCCCATTACAGGCTCTGAATGGCCGTCTGTGTAGCATCCAGTTTCTGTTCATCTGCACGGCCACGCCGCCTTTGGAATCTGTTGGTGCCCACATTCGTATAATCTACCCTGAAAAGAATTTAAATACAATTAAAAGTGATATTTTTCAGTGATACAGGGAAATTACCCACACTTTATCTTTTTATGGGGCTAATCTGTTGTTAATTTATAGTATACACCAGTCAAACTTTATTTATGAAGCACTTTTTCTAACACAAAGTGTTTTACGTTAAAAACAACAAAAAAAACCATCTTAACCTATCAAGTCCCCCAGACCACAAACCAATGAGTCACAGACGTGCACTCATACATGACATCTTTGAAGTGGAATAAGTCGTATGATAAGCTGCTCAAGACTAAACTTTCAAGAGACTTGACCCATTTTACAAAAACCTAGAATATCTCAGCCTCAACAACCTGTCAAGTTGAGAATGATGACATGCCTGCTTTCACGATACCTTATTTTTAATTCATACTCGTACACAGAGCGACACAGCATATTATTTTTAGGAAAACTGTCCATAAACAGTTAGTCAGGATCACTTTAAAGTCTTCTTCATTGACTCTGTCGCAGCAAAGGAACTGATGCAGAACTTCCCAGTTTTATCGGTACGATCTTAATGACCTCCAGAGTGCAGGCCCTCCCCCTCCCTGGCCATGCAGCACGTCGGCACCAGCTTTTGAGAGGGTGAAGGAACACTCTCGAAGGACACGGGCAGAGATGATTGGCTCCTAATTGTTTTGCACTACATAATGGTTGGTTGGTTGGTTGGTTGGCAGAGCGGTAGGTTGGCAGCCTCACAGGAATTCAGATTATTCAGAGGTTGTGATGTTTGTTGTTGTTGTTTTGGCCCTGCTGAGTCCTCAACCCCCTCTCCCACTTCCCTGAAAATGATGAAGACTACAGAGGCCCGCACAGGGAAGCCAGAGTTAGACTGTGGGAAGATGGGATGAAAAATAAGAGACCTAAAGATAAACAAGCCAGTGAAACGGTAAAATAATATGAAGATAGGAAAAGATGAAATCCCTCATTATCTGTAGCAGCGTGTGACTCTCCTGTTACCAATATGATTTACTTCTAAGAATCCTGCAGTCCCCTCTGATTACAGTCATATTCTTATCCAATAAACCTCCCTATCTCCCATCTGGTCAGGAGACCTTTGGACTCTAGTGCCATGAAGTGTATAGTGAAGATGGTGCAGGCTGAGAGAAACTCTCTTATTGTCTCTGTCATGGCGTCCAGAGCTGAGGCTAGCTTACATAGATAAGACTGGTGTGTGAACATAAAAAGCCTGCAGTAATAAGCCCTTGTCTCAGAGTGTGTCGTGCTGCCATGCATCGCTCCGTTTGGAGCAGCTTCTCTTGTCTTGAGAGAACATCGACTCTGTTTTCTTTGCAGATACCCGTCACTGTTTCATTCACCCCCCCTCTTCTATTCCCTCATCATGTGACTCTCTGGACACAGAGGGTGACCTCCTCCTACTGCTTCCCATGCAGAGTGGAACTTGAGTGAAACGCTCTCTGAATTACAAACACGCAGACTAAATTCTCTCCCTGGGTTTCTGTTTAGTCATCTCTCAAAATGAAATGCATCCATTCTTTTGCTGGAGGCCTTGTAGTTATGAACTGCTGCCATTACCGCAGCTTTTCTTCTGGTCTCTGCAGGAATCGTGACTTTGCACTTAATAAGACTTGACACATGTTGCTGTTGAGCCCCTGTTTGTATTCATCATGTGGGATTTGAAAGTTTACAGCTAACAAAACATTTGCATCATAGTCTCTGGTTGTCATTCTCCTCCTCTCCTCTCCGCTGTCTTTTCATTCCCTCTCTTGATGAAGCCAATTTTTGGGACATGTCATATCTGATACAGATGTACACCTTTTAATTCTCTTCGTGTGATTTAAACAAAAGGTTAAAGACACAATATTACATAATGCAATTTATGTTCAGAACTAAGAAGTAAGTACATGGAAAATGGTACTTTTGATGCTTATTAACTGGGCTCCTGTCACTTGTTTTAATTTGCATGTAAGTAAGAACAGTTACTAGAAAGATATAAAGAAATAAAAAATGTATGATTATTAATATGCTTAATAAACACTGGCAAAGATTTAAATGAGCACACCAGCAGTTTGTGCTGGAAACAATAAACTACTGTAATGTCACACACCTGGCTCGTATTCCTAGAGGATAAACCTCAGTGACCTGCTCATGGAGCTCCACTTACAACTCTCCAGAACAGTTATTAACCGTTTTGCTTCCTGCAAGCTTTTGTCTTAGTATTGTATGAAGCGCATACATGCTGCCATTAGCTATAGTTACATATCGCTATGTCAGCTAAATCCACACTATCACGAGTCCTATCAGTAGATATTGTCTCTTAGTTGTCATTCTGCCTGATCTGCCATCCTCACGGGCTTCTTTGAGTCTAATTTACACATGTAGCCTCTGCACACACACTCTCTTTTGCAGACTGCAGTGCAGCATGATGCCTGGTGTTGGTGAGAAGATGCTGCTCTGAAGTTGCATTACAGTCTGTCTGGCAGAGGGATGGAGTAAGACAGCTAAAACAATCCCAAATAATAAACTCTTGCTGTGTTACAGTTTCATTTGGTGTATAGGAGCGGAAGCATGTGTCCCGGAGGGGGGGCTTTTTACTCCTTGTCTCCTTTTGTTCCTGTTTATCTGAAGGAAAAACTCTCAAACCATTCAGGGGATCAGTCAGTAGGATTTTATGTTGGTACTACCACTTACTATTTGCATAAAGTTGCCATTTATTGCATAGGAAGTTTTTGCTTGGGTGGTGGAGGGAGCCCACGTATTCACAGATCATAATTCCTTCAACTATTTGAATTGCTTGGCCAAACTATGCCAAATATATAATTACTTACCAAATGTGTTTACTATGTTAAATGAATCCTTTCTTATTTGACAGTCAAAAGTCACACTTTCCTATTAAATCGAATGGGAAAGTGCATCCAAACTTTTGACTGTTTCGTTTATTCATTTGTGAACCTCAGTCAGTGTATTTTGTCATGCCTAGTGAGGTCTGGGGACCAGAGTAAATTTGACTATGTTCTCTGAGTTTTCAAGGGCGCAGTTAAGTTGATGAAGCCGATCCCCTTCAGGCCAAGCTAAGCTGACTGCACATGCATCTTCTTGATTGTATCCATCCAAATCCAGATCTCGGTGATTATCTAACATCTCAGTCGGGGATTGTGGGGGTCATGACAGCCCAGCAGACCAGTCCTGAGTGCTCTGCATTGCTGTTCTGCTATTGATTCTTCATTATATCTCCAGTCTACTGCAGTAATCCAATAGTATCTGGGGAGGGAAAGCAGAATAAAAAGGATCTTGCATGTGGTGACTGTCCTGGTTACAGAAACTGTGGGACCCTGCTTACCTTTACACCTCTCAATGATGTCAGACAGTTTGAAAAGGTTTTTGCTCCTCTGCAGGGAATTGCTTATTTTGTGAATCTATAGATACTCCTTTTTTTTTAATCACTTACTTCAACCACTTACTCACTGCTCAGATTGATTAGATGTAAATCATTATGGTACCAGATGGCCCGTCTCTGCTCTCAGCTACTTGCATTCCTTGCCAGAACTGCTTCTGTTTGACTTCCACGGAGACTGAGTGGCATCCTTGGCAATAACCCTGAAACCGTGGAGGAGATATGGCTTTAGAACCACTGTTTGATTTGTTCTCAAGTGGGTTTGTTTGAAGGGGTGAAGGGGTTTCTTACAAGAGTGGGGGGACAAATGAAAATAAAGTTGATTCTGAACAGGTGCATTGCAGAAGGAAGGTAAATTAGCAAAGTTTATTCATACAGCACCAGCCAAGAGCCAAACTCACAAAATATTTCACAAGTGGGAAAGATAAGTGCACATAATGGAAAGTGTTGACCATGTCTGGGTTTTCACAAAGACCCAGCCACGGGAAGGGCTGAAGTGTGTTTGCTGGGCTCTCTTTGCAGCAGTTTACTGGATAGTTTCTTTGTCTTAGTGCAGTTTATTTGTTTGTTAGGATGTGGACATGGTGTGTAGTTTTCTTCATACTCTTTAAGATTTTCCTCCCTGCTCAGACATGGACAAAATGCCACAACAAGTCCATGACCTTGCCTGACTTACACAGGAGCACAAACAAAAACTGACAACAACTAAAAACCCTTTACACGAGTGGTTTTTATTCATATTTAGACTTTTGAGTGCAGAGTTTCCATTTTATTGATCATTTGGATCATCTTACCCATTTGGTTCTTATTCAGACCACAAACATCCACTTCATGGCACCACCGGCCAGAGGCATTGATTTGACACAGATGGATTTATTTCCAGGACACGTTAATGCCATTGTCACTTGAAAGGTGTTGTTTTACCTTTGTGTAACGGTGCTCTAGTGTTCCCTTGTTCTCCTCCTTGTATTCCAATGTGGCAAAGGGGGTGTTTGTCAGCAGTAAGACACAGCTGATGAGGATCATCCATCCATTTTCATCTATTTTCATCCATCCGTCCGTCTGCCTCCCTTTTGTTGAAAGGTGAACAAGAGACCTGCTGTTGTTGGCTGCAGCTGCGGGCCTCTCATGGATTGTTCTGGAAAGAGCACAAGCTGGGTTGCGTGGGGTCAGGTGAGAGGGGGAGAGAGATCTACACAATTCATTTTGACACTGACACTCTGGCCAGGGCAGAGCTGAGAGCCAGACGGGCCGGCCGGCGGGCTCATTAACATTCCTCTGCTTCAGAGCACCCAGCCAGTCACGCGGAGTAATGCTGCAGGTGGATCAACACCTCATTACCTAGATTTGCCTCTACTGACATGGCACAGGATCAATAATGGAATTTTTTAATGTGTTATCACTGAAGTTGTGGAAGACGTTTTTGTGACTGTGTATGTGCTTATATACTGCTCCTCCTGAAGAATTATAACTTTGAAAAAATATGATGCACAGTCCCAAACAGAGGCAAATTACTTTGTGCCTCCAGCCAAAATATGTGTTGTGGTGTTTATAGCAACAGAGAAGCTGGTGCACAGATAAGGCCTGTGTCTGGAGATAATGATGCCAGCTACATTCTTTTAGTATCTGAGTCACTTTCACCTTAAAGCACATATCTTTGTTTGTAGACTATTTTTAACATGTGCTGCTCTGACCGAGATGTGGCTGCTGAATGGCGGACACGGCACCTTAAGAGCTGATGAGGCAGAAAGACATTGTGTTTTATTCAAAGTTTTGGCACCTGCAGGTGCATTTATATGCAGGTGACATGGTGACTGCAGGTTTGCAAGAGCTTGTCTGACATAGTCTGAATTTTGCAAGTGTTTCTGCCCGGCTCTTTCCTCCCACAGCTTGGTCCTGTTTTGCCTGCTTTGTCATACAGACATGAAGTGCGGCGTCATTTACTGATGTCACTGTCTTATTTTCTCTGGGGAGCAAAAGAGAGAACAGATACAGTGGGAGGAGGGCGGGTGATTGACAGGGAGTGGTACGGTGGAAATAAATGGAGAGCATATGCAGAAACAAGACAAACTGGTGGGTTGTCACTCAGGGCTCGGTTGTGCTGTAAGCTGGGCAGTGGCTTATAGCTCCAGGGCTTTAGCTCATTCACACACACACACACACACATATACACACTCTCTGCAGCTCTGCTGTACTGTGACGTCCAAGCACTTTTTTTCAAGTGTTGTCTGCACACTATTATTTGTGAGGTGTTAAACTGACAAGCAGGAAAGTATTACTGCTCCAAAACAAGACTTATAAGAAGATGTTGAACAGTAATCACACAAACATTTCATGAGTCACGAGTGCCTGTCAAAGCAAAATTGCCTCTCTTGTCAGGCAGTTATTAACAAGAGTGATGCCATTAGAATGGCCTTTAACTGAAAGGCATGCAAGTCTTTCACAGTTAATAAGTCCCCTTTGGGGGCGGATGTATCCCCCCTTGTTTCCGTTTCTCATTGTCTTAACTTTGATGCTGCTCAGTTTACTGTAATGAAGTCTATAAGTGTGTCTTTGCCCCGAGTTTTATTATGTAATGGTAATTCCTTCTGTACCCAATCTCTTGCAGAGTCCCCTGATGATTGCTCAACCTGATAATAAAGAGCTGTCGCCCTGATTGTTGTTTGTCAGGCACAGCTTATCATCAAGCAAGGTAAGTTTATGACCTCGCTGCAAATTAGATTTTTATTTAAGGTTTGATGAGAAGCATTGCTAATAATGTAACTACATTATGGTTTGTTTGTTTCTTCTTTTATTTCTTTTTACACCTTTTTTAGATGTCAACCACTACCGAAAATGGGCTGGGAGGGCCTCGGAGTACAAGCAGAGAGAAAACATACAAGAAGGTAAAGCAGACAAGAGCCTCACTGTGTTTGATTTTTACTTCCATGTTGTTGTGAATATGAACCTGGTCCCGTAACATTTACTTTGGATTGCTGCTGATCAGAGTCAACAAGTCCAAAAGAACTTTACTTTTGAGTCACTTGAGTGTTTTAAATGTCCTCCTGCTGCAGCACATAATGTTCTGACCTCTGCTGGGGCTGGCTGCCAGAGATCAGTCAAGGGCTGGTCACACGCGTTCTTTTCTTTGCTTTTTTTTTTTCCTTGTCAAACTGTAGACGTCACTGCGTATGGCAGCATTTCTTACGATGCAACCATAGGGGACTCTCCAAGTACAGTAGCAAGCTTTGTTTAGATCAGGACTGAAATGTTAGAGGTGTTTTTGTGGTAGCTGCTCACCTAACAGCCATACAAACAAGCTTTTTTCCAGCTTATAAAAGCTGTAGTAGGTTTTGGTGGAAATTACTCTGCATAGTTATAGTTGTACTACACAGACTGAGTGAATGGTCTTTCTGTTGAGCTTTGGTGTTTTTCACTCTGTCACACATTAAATTGAGTATATTTAGCTTGAATTTTGAGTCTTCAAGTGACTGTTATTTCAGATTATACTGTACAGTGTTGTGGCTACTACAGCAGAGTTACTCTTCTTTCTGTGTGTTACTTGGATTGCAGTGGCAGTCTGCTGCAGCTCGTCTAATGCAACGCTTTCTCTTTTTATTTTCCTGTCAAGACCACGTCATCGGCCTTGAAGGGAGCCATTCAGCTCGGCATTGGCTATACAGTGGGGAACCTCACCTCCAAACCAGACAGAGACGTGCTTATGCAAGATTTCTATGTAGTGGAGAGCGTCTTTCTACCCAGGTTGGTGCTAAACAGTGTCAGGACACGCAGACTCACATTCATACAGCTTCCATAAGCAGCATTTTATCATCTACTATGCGTATATTTCAGAAACACCTTGTCAACATTTGAGTTATTTACATCGTGGATGTTTGTACACTGTCATCAGAATAACATCCAGACTTTTGCCCAAGCTCAATGTTATTAAACTGCAGGAGCTCATGAATCAGAAAGCTGCTTCATAAAAGCAGATTATGTGTAGGTGGTAATTGGCTGGCGGTTTAGGGAAAGACTGGACACTAAAGACTAAATTCTGCTTCTTTGTCCTTTCAAATATTCTATGTAGCATCTTGAGGTAAAACAAAAATACTCTATTATTAATCATAGTGGATACTGCAGCTGCTGGGTGCTCAAACTAAAGAAATGACACCCCTACCGCAGACTGCCTCCATCGTCATTTATCAGCAAAATGAATTTTGCTAGTCTAAGTCATGATGCATAACTATTCTAGTGGATTATCACAGCCAAGAACTGTGAAATCAGCTTACTGTGTACCTCTTACTGCCGCAGCGCACGGCATACATCAGTGTGTGCCTGCTTGCTTCTCAGGCTGTCTTCACAATTACATCATCAGCATAAAGAAACATTTTGGATAATCTAAAGCAACCCCAGGAATTCAATAAAAATGTAACTCCTGTTTCCTCACATATAAACACTAAGTTGGTGCTCTGACACATGCAATATGTGTATAAACAATTATTAAGGAGCTGTGATAACCCAGCTGTAAAGGAACTTACACCCGTCTGTCAGCGCTTTGCACTTCTTTCTTTTAGTATTGTTTTAGTTGAACAGTCTGTGCTTAGCTCATAATGGTAAATGTTTTCCTTGTTCCATTTAACACACGTTTCACCATATACATATCTGCTGCATAAGAAATGTACCATATAAAATGTACCTTTTATATATATATATATATATATATATATATATATATATATATATATATATAATATTTTTTTACTTTATTATTACCTTTTACTTATTGTTATAAAAACTTATTTCCATTTCTGTGCTGTTCAAGCCAGCCTTCTTGAAATATAAGATCTGCAGGTAGTTCTAGTTCAGCTGGCCAGAGATGAAGGAAGTTGGCTAGCAAAATAATTGTTTCATTTAATGCATCACTTTGAGCCCTTTGCCTATGTTTTTAGGCCTTTGCTCCAACATTTGCACACCCACAATGAAATGTGAATATCTCTGCAACCACAGAGTCTATTTGAGTACTTTTGGACTCATAGCAAAGACATTATTTCTCAGATTTGTTTAGCTCACTTATAGATTTTATATATTTATTTAAATAGTTGGTGATATTTTTCTGCTTTTCTGCGACCCAGTTTCCATCACTCAATCATAGTTAAGGCATTCTTTCCATACACCCTTTTATCTTCAGAGTAACCAAGCAACCCCCCTGAAGAGGGGTTAGACCCAGATAGATGCTGTAGGTTTTATTGTTTGACATTTGTTGTATGTCTGGGCTGTTGATACTAAATATTCCCCTCTATAATAAATGTGTAACTTGGAAAAACTTGCAAAGATTCATTAATGAAAATAAATTTGGGTATCAATTCTTTTTCTAAAAGTATCCATCAGCCGAGGCCTGTTTTACCTCTGAAGCCTCAGGGAGAGGATTAGAGTCCTATCAGGAAGTACTTTGTGGTTTACCTTTGAGATGCAGCACCAGGATATGCAAACTCAGGATGGTATATGCAAACCTGGGCTTGGCACGCACACTGACCTTCATTGTCCTGCTCCTCAGCAACAGCCAAACATTATTCTTGGTTGTGTAATGGCCTCACTGTGTTAAAATAGATTCACTATTGCCTGTTGTGGCTCTAAAGTAGAAAAAAATAAGAAGTTCAAAGGAGGTTTGTTAATCACCTCTGAGGGTATCCAGCCTGATGCTGAATTTGAATAAAAAAATCATTTCTGTGTAGCTGAGAAAGAAAAGAAAAAAGAAATTACACAACAAAAGACATAACACACAGGACATGATCATGGTAATCACTCCTTCTTTGTTGTCTTTTTTTTGTTTCTCTTCTGATATGTGGAAACACACAACCTCTCTGTCTGCTGAAGGACCATCTGAGAGAACAGCTGAGTCATGGCGACATCTCTCAGATGCTCTCCTCCTTCTCTTCCTCCTCTTGTTTTCATTCTCTGTTGGCTTTTCAGCTGCTGCTCATCCAGTCAGTCTAGTTCTGGATTGTTGGACTTGCCTCATATCACGTCG
Organism: Atherinomorus stipes; assembly: GCA_023101725.1. Taxonomy (NCBI): domain Eukaryota; kingdom Metazoa; phylum Chordata; class Actinopteri; order Atheriniformes; family Atherinidae; genus Atherinomorus; species Atherinomorus stipes. The sequence goes on from JALJCO010006760.1 coordinate 2,038,799, forward strand.
ACGCTCACACATACACGCTCGGCTTTCGGTTTTCTTTTTGTTGTGTATATCTATAGTAACCAGCGCACCTCTTTCAACAGGCAGACGCACAAGCAGATGGGTCTCTGATTAGACTGAATGAAACATTTCCATGTGCTGTTTGTTGTTAAATACTTTCCGTGACAGATAAGTGTTGCCCTCACACAACAAACAAAGCAGTCAAATTTCAGTGTAGAGTAATCACATGTATCGGGTTACACAGCCAGGCCTGAGTGTTGCCTCCAGCCCTTTATTGTACCCGCAGGGGACAACAACACAGTAGCCTTGTTACCCAGAACATCGTCCGAGTAACCAGATTTAGAGATGCCCTGGAAAACAAATCTTTATTAACCTACTTCTGCTTTTGGCACCAGCAAAACTGATTCTTGTGAGTTAATTCAATGAAAGACCCAATGGCCGACTCCCTCTGACCTTATCGATAAGCTAAATCTAGTGCTGTGGTTTTCCCCTGGAGCAACAGTTAGGTCAATCTTTGTCAAAGCCCGTCTAAGAACGTCTCACTATCCAGTCAGGGCTACAAAATGTAGGTTATTGAGTTTTTTCTTTTTCTAACCTTTTTGCGGGTACTTTTCTCCCCCTCTGAGAACAGGCTCATAAGCTGTCAAGTATTGTTTAGCTCCAGTAATCAGAGCCATCTTCAGTCTCCAGGCGAAGAACTCTACACTGGTCTGTTTGTCACCTTAGTGCTGGTGAATCTTGGTTTCCCACAGATGACTTTACTAAACCCTGTTCATGCATGAATGGAGCAAATTACAAGGGAGTCAATAGCCCAGATTCCCTGCTGCGTTGGGGCTCGGGTTCCCCCAGTGCTGCCCAGTATCCTTGGCTGTATTGTCCCTGCATGTGTTATTGACCCTGCTTGGATTTTATTGATATGTTTTTCGAGTTTTGTCTGTAATCTGAATTTCTGTTAGAATAATGTATCTAACACAGTTGATTCTTTGTTTTTTATTTCCTCTGGGTTCGATTTTTCGTCACATATACCAGTGAGGGAAGCAACTTGACCCCAGCTCATCACTATCCCGACTTCCGCTTCAAGACCTATGCCCCTCTGGCCTTCCGCTACTTCAGAGATCTGTTTGGGATCAAACCAGATGACTACCTGGTAAGACCAAAGTCTTTCTGAGACCAGCTGGCAGGTCATCATTTGCTCCACTTGTGTCTGTGTTTGAAGGGAGGAGGGTTGCAATATTAATGTATACTGAGATATATATAATTTAACCCTTAAAAGTCCAAAAATCCAAAAGTTTTCTTTTTAACTGTAAACATGCATGTAGGTTAACCCTTATAAGCAAAAAAACTGTGCAGGCAATAGATCAATAGATATAGGGTAAACTATTGATTACAATTAACCCCTCAGAGTTGGGGGTTAATAAAGCTGTTCCTTGAGAAATTGTTGAAATTGTGCTGTGGTGTGCCAGCGATCTAATAGAGTTTTAAGGTTAATAATACTAAAGCGATATTATTTTGATGTGGACTAAGCTGACAAATGAAAATCAAATAAAATTAAACTAACCTACATCATAGATGGCAGGAATATTTTTCTCCTTTTGGAAAGAACCATTACGAATCTATTTCATATTTAATGCCAAGTTCAGTTTAACACTTTTTAGTTGCTTTAACTTAATATTCATTTAATAGCTATGATATATATTTCTGCCACCATCCTATCAATTTTATTTGTTAACTCATCAACAAATCAGATATAGTTCTCTAAATTTCACTAGCAGGACTTGAACAGCATATCATTTGTAGCATTTTAAATATCTTTAAACACTTTCATGTGTTTGATTTTGTTCTGCTGTTTCTATATTAAGCTGTGATAAACTGAAATAGTCTCCGCTTTCATAAAGATGACATGAGGACCTGTTCATTGTTGGGTTTTTTACTGGCCGCCTACTTACAGGATGCTAGTCTTTCCTCTCACTGCAGGCTTAATTGTAACATAATCCAGCATGTTTTCATTGAATAATGGCTGGGTAATTCCAAACTGGAAGAGGATAAAGTCAAAGCAAAACACAGGGTAGGTGGAGATATTGCAGCTAATGGCTGAGCATGACTTCATTATCTGGTAATCAGCAGTAGGAGAGACTTAACTGCGGTTCAGTTTGATGGAATATCATTATTCAGTCGTTTAGAATGGACCGTTCTTAACGATTGGATTTTTTTTTTCGGTACTTTTTAAAACTTTTTTATTTTTGTGTCAGAGCATTTGATGAATTGGCTGCAATCGGGGTATGAAGGAGATTTTAAGCAATATAATAAAAAATGCTCCTGGAAAACATCATCCACTCTTCCTACCCCCAACTTCATCATCACCTTTACTGGTATTCTTCATGCCATAAGTCAAAGCTGCTTATCAGCTTGGTGTTTGCCACAGCTATTACTGCTCTACATGTACTGTTGAGTCCCAAATGTAGACAAAGAGAGCCCAATCCAACATGAAACAAAGACTGTTGTTTACTTACAATGTTATATAACTAAAAAAGGTAAAAATGTACAGTTCTTTTAAGGGGAACTTCAGTTTTTTTGAATCTGGACCTATTTTCTAGCATGAAATATGTTCATTTACTCTCCCAGACAGTCTTGGTGCAACTTGAATTCCTTCAGGAGATATTTAGATCCACTCGAGATCAGCGTATGCCTGATATAATGGCAGTGATGGGGCAACCGCGTCCAGCCTCTAAATAAGGCGTTATCTGCCACAAACTCCTTCATTTCACCAATGTTTTGTTACGAAACATTAGTCTGACCCCTCTGTGAGCTTGAAGCGGCTTTTTCGTGGTGATTAGTCCTTTATTTACAAACTTTTTACAGCGGCGGCTTTGATGACGCCACTATTATGTGACACCATAACAAGTAAACGTCTGTATGCCCAAATCATGATATTACCACCACTGTGTCACAGTGATAGGACAAGGCTGTTATGCTCTTTATGTTTGGAAAAACACAACAATCCTCATTTGCAAGGCCGCCTTAATGCACGGGCTTACCTGGGCTGAAGCCCAGGGGCCAATAAGGTACAGGGGCCTATCATTTTTTTGGGTTAGGGTTAAAAAATGCATAAAAAGTCAAATTGTTATACAACTTGTCAGCTTTCCTGTCAATCACATTATATGCAAATTAGAAACTGCTGATTGATCCAAATAAAGCCGTTTCCTACCAAGCCCCGCCCCGCCGCCATGTGAATACCTGATGACGCTCCATCACTTCACTTCGATAGAGAGACAGGTGTATGTCAGCCAAAAATGTTGGTTTTAGAGGTGTTTTCATAAGACAATGACTAAAGAGCATCCTGAAGCTCCTGGGATTCTTTCATGAATGACAGCGGAGGAAACCGCTCATCTAATCCGCGGGAGGGACGGACAAGATGGCGCATTAACAGTGATCCGGGCCTCTTAGAAAAACTTTGACCTGCCCAAAGTCTGCGCTTACTGGGTAAAAATGGGACAGATACCATGTTAAAATAAAAATGCTGATATTTCTGTGTCAGAGCGCACTTTTCGGCTGCAAAGTAACGGCCAGTGTGTAAACACAGAACGGCCACGTTACTCTGCATCAAACATGCAGGTGATCATGTTTATCATTTAGCAGAAGGCAGTGACGTCCACAGCGACAGACTGGCCACCTGTCCAGGTGTAGCTACCTCTCACCTGATAATAGATGGCTCCAGCAGCCCCCTGCGATCCTGGAACAGAAAATGAATTCTGACCGTGACGTCCCCAGAAAAACCATGATTGCTTATATTAATCCAGCAGCTGACTGCGGGACAGTAGACTCCAAACTAGTGAACCATTTTAATGATAAATGTGAATACTGGACACATGGAGGGTTGTTGCAGTTGTGAAATATTTGACTGAATGGGGACTTGGTTTGGAGAGACACCAATGGCAGTTATTTAGGTAGCTGGAACAAATCAGCCAGTTTGATCCTTTCTTAAAGGCTAGTTTGATTTGTTGCTGCTACTATTATTTATTCATTATATTTTATTATTATTTATTAATCTGATTTTATATCATTATTATTATTATTATTATTATTCATTATGCTCACGTTATTTATATGTCAATATCATGTCAAACTAAATACAAAATACTCAGTATAGCCTTAGATATTATTTTCTATAATGAGACTCTTATAAAAAAAAAAGTGAAGAAAAAAAAAATTCAGTAAATTTGGAGGATGGGACAGAGCCTATAAAACTTCTCAGCCCAGGGGCATTCCAGTAGGTTAAGGTGGCCCTGCTCATTTGAACTATGAAGTTATATGTCCAACTGCTTAATGGATTATCCATCAGATAATGAACACTAAAGGTCTCTTTCTTCACTTTCATAACTTGTATGAATATCTGATGATATATAGAAATGTTGAAAAAATCTAAAGGGTTCGCAATCTCTTTTACTCCACTGTATGCTTTGTTCTTGGAACAAAATTAGATTTTGTGTGATGTTGTTACGACTTTATCCTGTTATGACGCCGTTTTGCTATTTCCCATCTGCGTGTCCAAGCCTTTATATAAACCCAACCGGCTGCATTCTTGTTTTTGATCGCCAAATTTGCTTCTGCGCATGTGACAATAGACAAAAGAATTGTAACTTCAAGGCAAAAAACAGCAGGGACTCCATCAAGCTCTGCAGTTTTGAGTGTTTGCTGCAGATTGATTTGCTTGAGGTGATGATGAATTAATTCAGACAGAGACCACATAGCAGAGTCTAATTAAAAGAGAGAAAGCATACACATACAAATGCAATAAGTTGCAGATATGTTTGTGCTGGTAACTCAACGTGACTGCAGACAGTTTGGGGGGGGGGGGGGGGTGGCAGATGCCTCCAGTGTTTCTCTTCTGAACATGTTGCTGTCATAACGCACTGATTAACATTTAACACTTTTCCACAGTCTGCTGCTCTCGCAGTCTGTCCTTCACATTTTGATGCCACTTTTGGATGAACGCTCTCAATCTGTTATGTGAAATCTTTTATGTAATTGCTCCCTATTATCTCCTGCTGAGGAGATAATGTTTCTGTCCATGTTGGCTGTCACTTAGCACCAGAAGCAGAAGTGTGCATCACTACAACTGATTGTACACTGTTAAAAAAAATAAAATAAAATAAAAAAAATAAAAAAAATAAAAAAATATATATATATATATATATATATATATATATATGTATGAATACGTTACATTCTGGCTGCTGGGGTGCCAGAAATATACTGTAAAACACCGAAACAAGCTCTCATAAAAACAGTAATTTTCCATCATACAGATACAGTTCATAACTTTACTTTAACATGGGATCTATGTTTCATTTTGGTATTTCATTATTTAATTAAGGATATTAACATGTGTAAAAACAATTAAATTACCTACAAATACAGCCAATAAAACCTGCTGAAATACAGAAAAGCAGGCTTATAATGACATATTTATTATTGTTTGATTATGTTTATTACTATTTGTTTTGCTTTATGCGATTTTGCAGAAAACTCTTATCTAGTCAATAGTTGATTCAAGACGTGCCTTTTATTTCCACTAAACTATGTGATGGCATATTGCAATTTAAATCCCAATCAGCTATGGAATTTCTTGTATAAGTCCCATTTGCTCCTAGCAACTGGTTGCATTGCCACAATCCAACTTTTGCACAGGTCTGCTGCCAGTCAGGCAGGCCCTTGAGAGAAGCTGCAACTTATTGAGATACCAATACTTCACCACTACCTGCGATGCAGCAAATTTGTAGTCGATGCACCAGCAAATAGTCATTGTATCACATATACACTTAACTTGCAGAATAGAACAGGAAGAGCCACAAAGTATGATGGGAACTGATCTTACCGAAATATTTGAAATTTACACAGATATAAATGAAGTCTCAACACTATCTTATGTGTCTCCACCACAAAATTCTTCAAAATTACATAATACAAAACTTTCTCAGGGTGGGGCAGGCTCTGGGCCTATCAGAATAGTGGGTGGGGCATGCTTAGGTCTACCCACATTCCACATACATTTCTATGAAAACGGGTTTTAACTTTTTTTTTCCTGTGAAATGAAATGACATTTTCTTTAAAAAGATGGTAATTTTATGTTTTTTTTACAGTCACAGGTTTTTCATGTTATATGAGACTTGAGAATTCACAGTTTATATCCATTAAATCACTGATATTATTTTATATTTGAAAGAAAAAAAAAAAACAGTACAAAACTGTGAAATAACACAGAAAAATATGTTATATTACAGTATTTTTTTTTAAGTGTACACAATTAGCCAAATAAATATGCAGATGAAGTCATGTCTACATTATGCTACAACTGTTTAGTCTGGAGGTGTTTTTCATGGTTACACGAATAAAATATTTATGCTTCAGTGTCCATCCATCCAACTAATTTGCTCCTTTGATGTTTCTTTTTTCCAATGCACAAAGTTAGATCCACAGAATATTTTTTTAAAAACATTTATAAACATTATGGGAATCCACAGATTCTCAGCTCATTTATTTGGAGTTAATTTTGAACAAAACGTATTGTCAGACCTCATTTATGCTCTTATATGAATGACTTGGAGGTTGTAGGCAATAATGTCCCAGTAAAGACTCATATTTCTGTGTCTGTATGTCTTTGGCCCTAACTCTAAGGCCAGTAAAATTTACCATAGTTAATTTCTTTTAGTATAAAATAAACAGAAGATAACTTTGGAGTTGGATTTATTTAGTTGTCTTTCCATATAAACTTTAAAAGTGTTTGCATACATATTTTGTTTGTTTTAGTTTCCATGTTTAAGGCTGTTTCTGTTTGATTACATTATAGATGTGACTCTTCTCTAGAAGCTCGACCAGTATTACATGCAAAAAAGTAAACTGGTTTGTTTATGTTTCATCTTCCTCAGTACTCCCTTGTAAATGAGCCACTGATTGAGCTGACAAACCCGGGGGCCAGCGGCTCTCTCTTCTACCTAACCAGCGATGATGAGTTCATCATCAAAACTGTCCAACACAAAGAGGCCAAGTTTCTGCAGAGACTGCTACCTGGATACTACATGGTTAGTAACACGATTTGTTTTATGGTCGGTTGACTGTAAGAATATTTTTACCATTTCAGGTTTGCTATTTAAATGGGCCAGAAGTTTAAAGGAATTTCCAGGCAATTTGCTAAATAAAATCAAAACTTATTAGATCTTTTTTTTTTTTTAAATCCTGTGCAATTAAACTATAATAAAGGGCTTAATAATCTAGTTAAACATGATTTAATAAAAGAATGCCAGTCAAATTTCAAGGGAAAAAAAAGAAATTCACGTGATGGAAAACTGGTGACAAAGTTGAAAACAAGGGAAGATGAACTTTGGAAAAACTAATCATATATGATTTTTTTAAGTTAAAATTCCCAAGTGGTCCTGGTCCAAACCTCGGCAAGGCCCTTTCTACATAGGGGTTGCATGTTCTCTATATCCTCCATGTGCCTGTGTGGGTTCTCCCCTCTCTCCTTACTGTGGTTATTGCAACCCATCCAGCCTCCAGCTCCCCCAGTGACCTTGCAGCATCTTAAGTGGGTATACCTGATGGATGGATAATTCCTGAATGTGTTTCCATTTCAATACACCTTCTATGAAATCACCAAGTTTTTCCGTCTCTCCCAAGAATAATTAATATATTTTTATTTTTGAGCATTTCTGCACGGAAACTTTGACTCATTAACATATTGGCAACAGCTGCAGCCAGGCAAGCTGTGCAGATGTAGACGGGATTAATTTGCGTGTGAAGTGTAGCATAGGTGTATAGCTATATGTAGGGAATTTGAATGGATTCATTTAAAGGAAAGCGCGCGCACACACACATACAGCATTTAATGCCAAAATTTTACTTAATTAGCATATTAATATGAAGTGTACCAAGTGTATGAAATGGTACATGTTGAGCCCAAATCTAACCACATGCTCTCTTTAAACCAACAGAACTTGAACCAGAATCCACGCACACTGCTGCCCAAGTTTTATGGCTTGTACTGCATCCAGTCTGGTGGCATTAACATCCGGCTAGTGGTGATGAACAACGTGCTGCCTCGCTCCGTCAAAATGCACTACAAATATGACCTTAAGGGATCCACCTATAAAAGACGAGCGTCCAGGAAAGAGAGGGAGAAAGCCTGTCCGACCTACAAAGATCTGGACTTCCAGGACATGCACGAGGAAGGGCTTTACTTTGACACAGAGACTTACAACAACCTAATGAAGACTCTGCAGAGAGACTGCCGGGTAAGTGGTTTTGTTAAGATGTAGAGCTGCAGTGTTTGTGCAGGAGTGCTGACTTTCTTGTAACTGCTTGTTCTGTGGAGTTGAACTGGCAGAGTTAACTTCATATTTCTTACAAGGAAGTGTTTGTGTTTTTCTTAAACAGTAATTTCTGTTGAATTTCTTTACTTTTCTAAAACGCAGCAAAGCCTAACATGGAGATGAGGTCATGCAGTAAGAGAGCTTAAAGCAATTTCTTTTGACCTTGTAATTCAATGAAGTGAAGGGACATTGTTGTTGAAAAGAAATTAGTGACCTTTCATTATTGAAACCAATTATTGAAGCCTGCAGCCCTCTAACAATATGTGCTCGATCAGTATAGATGGGACATCCCTTGGATGGGACAAAATGTTTTGAAATGAGGATTTTCCATGTGTTTGCTACTTAGAAGGAACTGTAATTTCACTCAGCACACAGATTTCACTCATTTAAACTCAGTTGCTCCAGTTCTGCATAAATATATGTCAGTCCATGCCTGCTCTTAAAACACTGAAGACACTCAGAGCTCATTTCAAAGGTAGTCCTCCAAAGAAAAGGTCTGAATACTTCTCTGTTTCAATAAAGAAATAGCTTTTAAATAATAAAAAAAGGTAAGTATAATAAAGAACTTTGATAGGAATAGGAACCTGCAGAGTCTGAACAGTGGTGGTAGTTAAGTTTGGGGATGGTTTAGATGGTTGAGACGGTCCAGAGAATTCATGAGAAGGAAATGGGGAGGAGGAGGGCTTCGTGTAAGGTGGCCTGAGAGAGAATGATGGGCTGTTTGGCTCGGAGAAGTAAACATTTTATTAGATGAGATCAATAATATAGGAATTCAGGATGCCTAATTAGTTTATTTTATGCAAATTTTTAGGTTCTTTTTTGTTCCCATTTGTTTGGGTTTCACAAACCCTGCCTGGCTGGACTTAATATATTGTAGAGGTGGATGGATAATTTAATTCTTCAGTTTCCCTTTAGTTTAAGTTAAGAGGGAGATGTGCATATATTTAGACCACCAACATGTGCTGTGAATAAGGAAATGGGTTCATTTCATAGTAAAACTTTGAGTGACAGAGTAATTGCGAAGCCTTATTTAGCAAACATAAAGCAGGGTCTACTGAGCTGTGAAATTCCTACACTGAGGTAAAAACTTTATTGCTGCTGACAATTAGACTTCCAGACAGTCATATAAGGTGTTTTATCCTGACGGTGTCTGGCTACTGATTTGAGAGTAAGAACTTCAGAACTTTGAAGTGTGAGCGATCTGTTGTTTAAACTGGAATCTAATCAGGATGCTACTGAAAGTGTGGACGATACTGAGGAGAAAGACTTCTGGCAGGGTTCCTGCTGGGCTGGTCCAACCTGCGTGACCTGACAATCCTGCATGGGATCATTCAGCTAACAATTTAATGACTTCCATTATGCCAGATTTAATGTTTCAGTTTATAGCGCAGGGGGATAGGAATTCCTGATTGATACCGCATGGACAAGAATTAGAGGTAATGAACAGTGTGATGCTGTGGGTATATTTAGTTGGGCCTGTTAGGTGTCAGGACACTCTATTCTCTCATCATCTCTTGAAACTGCACAAAAAATGTCAGAGCTCATTTTGTGCTAGACTAAATTATCCAATTACATTTCTGCGTTGCCTTTTTGGTAATGCAAAGAGCACTTCCAGGGAAGATCTGTAAACATGTGTGAACAACTGTTGCTTCCCCACCTTTTAAATCCAGCAGCATCCCACTAAAGCTTTTATGGTCTTGTGATGTTGGGTTGCAATGAGATTTCTATAAATTTCTAGGAACTTCATGTGACTCTTCATGTCATCACTGACCAGTATGCTGACTTTTTCAGTGTTGGCTGTTTTCTTTTTAATGTTTCTTCAAGAGGACTGTGGCCACATTCATGTCTTCACCTTTTCCTAAGTCACTGCTTCCTCAATATTCAATCTGGCAGCACACACAAGCACACAGGTTTTGTCAAAACTTGCCCCCAGTATGCACAATCTGCCCTTCTCGAATAAATATGTGTTATATTTTTGTGTTTATAAAGTATTTGGTGTGGTTTGTGCCTGTTAACAGCAGCTGTTAGAGCCTCTGGGCTGTATAGTTTGTTATTGTCAGGGCTTCCTGCGCTCGCCTCCTAAGCGGGAAGCAAAGTGCCCTCTAAGCAGAATGCGTCTATTTCCATGAGTAAGCAGCTAACCCCGTCACCCCAGGAGGGGACCTAAACACAGAGGATGGGGCAGCAGAAGCCAAGCAACAGGGGTGAGGGCTGTGGAAAGAACGAAGAAATAAAAAAACAACAACTGTTTTTTAAAACAGAATCAGATTAGTATCAATTTATAGAGCTTTGAGTGCTCTGGTGTTTGTTTCAGAGGAATGTGGGAGGTCAGGGTTGAGCTGGATGCAGACCATGCATATGTTTCTGCTGCAACCCTTATTGGAAAGTACAGGCTACGCTGTCTTCCTTTTAAGTATCTTCTCTCCATTACTCTGCAGCTCCCCTGATATTCCCCAAATGCCAAAACAGCATTAGGCATTAATAATTCATGTTGAACTTACAGAGAGAGTGGAACAGAGAGGGTTTATTCTAGCTTGAGTGTGTGTTGGTATCACTGGTGTGTGATTTGTAACTGAGAAGAGCATCCCTGTTGCATTACAGCAACGGCAGCGGCCGACAGCCAGACAAACATTACAGTGATGGCGATGTGGGCGATGATGTCAAGCTGTTCAGAGAGCTTTGCTCACTGCACGTGTTGGACAGAGGAGGCTTGGACAGCCTGGGGAGAGCTCAGGCCAAATGGCATCAAGATTTTTTTTTTTTTTTGACAAGAGAGTCCTTTCATTTAAAGCTCAAACAAATGAGGAAAGATCCTGTCAATGCGTTCTCTTCTTAAATCAAGAAATTACTTAAGCCTTTTTTCTGATCAATAAATGACAGACTTTTCAACTAAAGTTGGTGTGTTAAATGATTAGTCATGAGATGTCTGAGATGTTTCATTTACCATTTAATGTAATCTAAGAGTAATAGAAGAAGAAAAAGAAAATATCACATTAAAAGAGTTGTGCTTCGTTTACTGTAGGTACTTGTAGCTTAGTCATCCGGCACAACTTGCAAAATTAAAGGTTGTATTATATGTCCAAAATGTAAATCTTCTGTCATGTGGAGCAGGTGAAACTCGTTCAATTTTTAATGCATCTTTAGGCAGGAGGAGTCCTCTCAGAATCGATGCATCAGCTCAGTCATAAATGTAAGCTTAAGTGGCTGCGTGCCCTTCATTCAGAGCAGACAGACTCAGACTTGAGAAAGTTCACAGTGTATCAGTGTCAGTGCAAACTGGGGTGTGAATGGGAAAAAATCTGTCATTACTGGCATCGAGATAGACTGGTGGAGAGCTGCACTGTGAAATATTCGGAGCGGCATCTGTGATTTGGAGCAGGGGAAGCTGAGACAAAGCACACTGACTTTAGATTTGCTTTGACATTCATTGCAGGAGAACAGAGTTGTCTTCAAAATAAGAGCAGGAGCAGGTTGTCCGGGGGGACATGCCCCTATCAGTGACATTGCAGCTGAAAAATCACAATTTGTAAAAAATAACAGAAATAACAGTTTTCCATCCGTTGTGATGGTTTGATTGTTTTTCTGGGGAAAGCTGGGGCCCAGACACAGTAATGTCTTTCTGTAGGCAGCATGGTGTGCGTGGCTCTATTCAAAATGGCTGCAGCTTGAATAGACTGAGGGAGTTCGAGTGAGGGATGCAAATTGTTGATATGGAAAAGGCAAAGCGCAGACAAAAGCCTCAGTGTTTGGTTTCAGGCATTTGTGTGTTCTCAGGCATGTGTGTGAATGTATTTGGTGTTATCTTTATACCATCAGTGGTTTCTGTTGCAGATAAAAACTAATTATCTCCTCTTCTGATAATAATGATGATAACGACAAAGTCTTTCTTTAAGTATGGATAGAAAACAGGTTAACCAGAGATTGCAGCTGACTTGGCTGGATTCTGGGTCATGGAGCTGTCTTTGATTATATCACTTATTTTAGTGCTTTCAATTATATACTGAAGAAATGTATTTATGGACTTTACAATTGTATTTTGCAAGACTTAGATCATTGCATATTTTATAGGTTTCAGTTGAGTTTTTCCTGAATTTTTTTCTATAGGTATGCTGTGTCATACGACAAAAGACCCACTCCAATGTTGCTAATATATGAAATGATTCAAGAAGATAGTCTATTTGCTTCTTTGAAAATAATAAAAAAAAACTGTTAGTTTCAGTTATCTTTGTGTAACAAACTTCAAACAAGTTATTTCACTTTTCATAACAGAGATTCAGACGTTTTTTGATGACAATCCCTCTCAGTGTGGAAGAGATTAACGTTGTATAAATGTCTCAGATGCTCTGTTATTCTTCCTGGAGGCTTTGTGTTGCTTTATCTGTCTCTAAAAGACCCTCTAACGTAGGGATGCACAATATAATCGGCCCTCTATCGGTATCGGCCTATATCAGCCTTAAAAAAACTGAGTATTGGACATTGGCCACCCCACTGATATTTAACCGATCAGGCTGCTGTTTCTAAAATATGTTTATATATCTATATAGATATATATATTGTATATATAAAAAAACTTCTTCCTCTGCCTCTGCAAAAACGTCTTTTTTAAAAACTTACAAACTTCTAAAGACTAGGGGTGGGAAAAATATTGATACACTGAAATATCGGAATATTTTCATTTGCTGATATTGTTTAAAAATGCAATATCAATCTATTTTATTAACAAAATCTTGTTATATTTCATCGTTCTGTTACGAAATCTCACAAGAATTCACAAAAATTTTGCGATATTTTCATTTGCTGATATCATATTGACATTTAAAAACGCAGTATTGATCTATTTTACTAACAAAATCCAGCGATATTTTATCATTCTGTTATGAAATCTCGTGAGAATTCACAAAATATCGTGAGATTTTGTAACAGAACAATGAAATCTCGTGAGATTTGTAAGTAAAATAGATCGATACCACGTTTTTAAATATTTGATATTGGCATATGAAAATATTGCGATATTTCAGGGTATTGATATTTTTTCCCACCCCTATATTTTAAAGTGTTGGAAACGGATAACAAAATTGCTATTTGCAATGACTGCTTATTTTTTACAGCTTTAATATCGGCATCGATATCGGTTGTCTGCCATATGAGTTTTAAAATATCGGCATATCGGATATTGGCCAAAATTCTAATATTGGTCATCCCTACTCTAAAGGCGTTCTATTGGATCCAAGTCTGACAGCATACTGTACTGGGTCAGGTCATACTGTAATTATCGTGCTGTCTAAGCTGTCCCAGAAACACCATTGATAAACACTGTGCCAGGCAGGTACTTGTCCGTTTTTTTTTTTTAAAAGTTTGTACAAAAAAAAATGGAAGATGAAGGATGGGAACACTACAGTTGTAGTCACAGATGCTACTGTATTGCTCAGTCTTCACCTCCTGACTGCTCCTGTTTTTTTCCCCCCACTTAATCATATTAATTCTTTTCCATGTAAATAACAAAGACGTGCAGCCTGTAGATCATAAACCAAGACAGCCAATCAGAAATCGCACATGTTTCCAAACACGAGAGTGATCACGAGTGTATTCAGTTTTCTTGCAAATACTTTGATTTATTTCTTTTTTTTTATAGGGAATGAGACAGTTTTGAGCCATTTGGCATTTAAATTGTATTAAAGAGGGATGTTCTCAGTATAATGCTCACTGTATACTATAATTAGTCAAGAGAAACTAATCATAAATCCCCCCCCCCCAGTCTAGGTCATGAGATAAGCCTTGCTACAAGGTAGTGACCCTGATCCCATTCATTTCTCTCTCTGCTCTGTCTCGCCATACTGTATGACTGTTTTTCTTGAGAACTAGGGAACATGAAGTCAGAGTCTCTGGGAAACTGGGCTAAAGGCTTCTCAGACAGGTCAATATGTAACACTTGGCTCAATGTGGAGAAACACCTTATTTGTTTAGCTCAGAACTGGTTTAAACAGAGATTTCCTTTTGCTCCCTTTCTGGTCTTTCTTGGCACGAAAATGTGTGGGGAGGATGAAAGTGTTTTTGGAAGTAGAAGAAAAAAACTTTTATTGATGTCCATATATTTACTGTTGGGGAGCTGAGGTTAGACACCACTTCTTGTGGTAGGGGGAAGAAAATAACTGCACCAAGAGATTTGAGAAAATGCACAGTCATGCATTTGTCCTAATAATGATTTTTATGTCACAATAGGTGCTGGAAAGTTTTAAAATCATGGACTACAGCCTGCTGTTGGGTGTACACGTCTTGGACCAGAGCCACAGGGAGGGGGGCGAGCCGGGCCAGGCAGGGGGGGACGGCAGGAGGCCCGTGGGTCAGAGGGTGCTTTACTCCACTGCCATGGAGTCCATCCAAGGAGACGGCAAGGCAGCTGAAGCCCTCACCACTGACGACACGTGAGTTGGCTCAGCTGGGGGGAAACACACAAACACACAAACCCACACTGTATTATACACTCATATTAGGGCTGTCTGCCTCTTTATTCTCCACTTTTTCTCTCACAGACGCTGTTATACAAGCGTGCTCATACCTCACCCAGGGCACACACTCAGCCTCTCATATAACCATAGCTACACAAATACAAACACAGGCGCTGTTCTGCGTATTTACAGCAATACACACAAATGTAAATAGCATAAGTACCTCTTTTACAAACACTTGTAAAAGTCAGGCAGCACACGGGCTTTATTTGAACAATGCTTCAAGCATCGCAGAAAAACAGGAGCTGTTGTCTGACTGCTGCTGTGCTTTCCCTCTGTTTTAGGATGGGCGGCATCCCTGCCAAAACACACAAAGAAGAAAAGCTGTTCATCTTCCTGGGCATCATTGATATCCTACAGTCTTACAGGTACTGATCTTAATAATTAACCTGTCATCAGTACCAGCACCAGTGCTTTCTTCCCTGTTTACAGGAAGATCTGTTTCTGTTCATTTCTCAAAGAATGGCTCATCGAGGACCAGTCCTAAGTTTGGCACATTTTCCCATTAAGTCTTATGGGAAAGTGTTTCCAAACGTTTGACTGGTTGTGTATGTAAAAAAATTACATACAGCCTGTTATATTGAATTATCAGAGCTACAGGACACTTTACTAAAATCCTTAAAGGATTCAAACTTCCTCAGTCCAATGTGATTTAAGAGTCCACATGCTTGTGGGCCAATGCATTAGATGCACACAGCATGGGTAAAGAAGGATGAATAAACCTAGTTTTAGTTACTTGTCTAACTGTTTTTCTGGTAGATTTCCTCATTTGGAGGAAAACTTTAAGGGTTACGTGACTAAAACTCAAATTTTTACCTAAATTTTAAAAATTCCTCTGGGTTCAATCCTCATTATTTAGCAAGGAGGAAGCATCTGTCTTTAGTTATATCAGATTTATTTCAAGTTTAACTTAACTCAAAAAGGGAAATTGTACAGAAGCAGACGATGGTGATAAGACCTCTTTGTTTCTCTCCAGGTTCATTAAAAAGTTGGAACACTCGTGGAAAGCTCTGGTGTACGACGGCGTAAGTTGATAGCTCTTCCTAATCTGACAGTGCTACTTTTATGAATGAGCCTTTCATTTGGCTACATCCTATTTATGCTTAAAACACAGCACTTTCTCTTCCTTGTCTTCAGGACTCTGTCTCGGTCCACCGGCCCGGGTTTTACGCAAGCCGCTTCCTCAAGTTCATGAGCACGCGGGTCTTCAGGAAGACGCAGCGTAAGTCGCTCATGTCTAAACAGTAAGGGGGAAGGGTAAAAGAAAGCAAGAAACTCCCCTGATAAGAAGGATGAATCTGTGGACAGATTTTAATGTGCATCGCTGTAACATAATAAGATAATTAATGATAACTTTGTGCTCTAAAGGAGACATTAACCTTCCCTTCTCGCCGGTTTAGGTTGCGTAAGTGTGCAGATGTGTTTAATCTATTTTAAGGATTTAATAGTATAACATCAACTGTTCTTTTTAGTGGATTATGTTTATATATAAACACTCATGACAAAACTTAAAAAAAAAAAAAAAAAAAAAAACATGTGAGATGGATTAAAGTTAAGTTCATGTCACCCCCTTCAGTCCAGTCAATCCCTTTTTTAGCAGCAGTGAGACTGTTGAGAAGTGGGCATGCAGAACCGATGGATGCGTGACGAGCTGTCATGTTGGCTGTGGACATGTTCTGTGAGTTTGTTCATGGTGTCATGCGAGCGGCTGTGGGGTGAAGCCAGGAAGCTGTTTCGGAACTTCATATCAAAATCAAATATAGTAACAAATGTTATGCAACTACGCAGGACCCCCTGTGGAAATTAACAAGGCTGAGTCACTGATTTGGGGATTTAGCCACGCTATTAAACACCGCCAAGCCCTCGCAGAGGGAGATGACAGGGAAGGATTTTATTTCATGCCCTGCTTGGGGGGCACAGTACAGGCGCTTTTGAGGACACTTGTGAATTTTAACAGCTGAATATCTGCTAATTATGGAGATTTGAGTTTCATTGTGTGAGCCTTACACCCAATTATCTCTACCTCTGCTTCTGCGTCTACCTCCCTGAGTCTATCATTTCTTTCCTTTTCTTGACTTATATGCCTCTGCTTTTTCTGTTTTTCTTGCTTCACAGCAATTCGATTCTCCCCTTCAAAGAGGACTCGTCTTTCCATTCCTGCTCTGAAGTCGTCCTCACAGGAGATCCTTTCATCAGATGAGAGGAATGAGGAGGACAGGAGGGACAGGCTGGGAGGGGCTCGCAGCCTGGCCAGTCTGGATGGGCAAGGTACACAAAACAAGTTATTTATTTATTTTTTATGACAAATAACACCTCACTTTGAAGCAATTTTTTCCCATATGTTTAGTAAGATAAGCCTCCATCTGATGCTTGACGAAGCATGCTCATGGAAATACCTCGTTATTAATGGAATTTGCACTTGCAGATTCAACGTTATTGTTATCACGACCCACTTTAAACCGCCTCCCTCCCCATTCTCCATGGCCCCTCCATTTAGAAACACTTGAGGCCCATGAGCAGCCACTTTTATTCAGCCAGAAAAATGTTGTCCTCTTAGCTCTGCCCCACGGCAAAGCTGTCACCGGTTGATATAGTCTTCTGCCGTGACGGAAAGAAAACAGAAGCCACCTTGTTAGTTTTTTTTTATATACAGCATCTGTGCACATACTGTATGTCAAAAAGACTTTAAGCTTTTATTATCTATCTTTCTGAATCTCTCTTTTGGGTACAATCGGGAAAACGGGAAAAGGATGGAAAAAAAAAAGATGAAATGCAGTTGGTGCATCTGACCTTTGTTTTGGGTTATGGTAAAGGAGTGTTACACCACACTGTGTGAAACAAGGGTGTGGACGTGGTGCAGAAAGAGGAATCATTTGGTCACATGTCTGCTTTGCTTTTAAAACCGAGGGCTCACCCACCAGCATCTCCAGCTGTGACGCGGCATACTACAAAGCAAATTGGATTGTCACACTTCCTGATTTGCTCTCTATGGTAACCAAATTAGTCTAAAGCAGGATAGAGGAATTTAATTTTACTGTGAAGTGAGAGGCTGATTCAGAGAAACTTGTCAATTTCACTGGTACTTTCTGATCAGTTAAATTCATTTCTTGTTCCCTGCCTTGCCTCAGTCATTAGGTCTGTTTAAACCTTGAAGCCCACAATGGAAAGCGCTGCAGAGTAAACCGGGCCGACGAGCCAGAGTCAAGTTTTCATTTTAGTATAGCCACATTAGTGGAGAAAGTTTTGGAAAGTTTTGATGAAAAGTTTGTAGTAGCCAGCAATCCTCTCGTACTTCTTTGGGGATTTTTTCGTTAACTCATCCTTGTCAAGGCTTCTGGTTCAGTGATTCTTGGGCTGTCTTGAATGAACTGCTCATTTTTCAGTGATGCTGACATTGGTGTCTGTCAGGGCTATGATGAAATTTATTTTTTTAAAATAAGGATCAGTATCCTGTTCATCAACAGCCTTTTTTTTCTTTTTTTTTTTAAAAAAGAGGAAAATTTACTGTCACTTTGATGTTTGCCTCCACACTTGCTAATATTTAATGATATCACTTCTCATCCCATTTACTGAATGAAAAATGGTCCCTCTGCTACTGACAGCAACACAAGCTAAAAGGGGATTCTGCATCTTCCTTTGATTTAAAGAAAAAATTTGTTTCCAAAAATGTGTTAATTTACTTTAGATATCTGTTTGCAACCCCCTTACCTGAATTATTTAGTATGGAGACTGCAAACATTTTCTTCCTGTGCATCTTTCATGCAAGTGCCGCCGCACTATAGAACCACAAATCGTTTGCACTTAAAATTTGGCTGATGACTTGTCTTTGTACCATTCAGCAAGCATTTCTCAGAAACCTTTTTGTCTTTGTTGAACCTTAATTTGACCTCCAATGTTCCATTTCTTAATTACATTACAAATGAAGTTTACAGCAGCCAAGAACAAACAAACAAACAACCTTTTCAGAGACCTCTGGAACCAAAGCCTCTGACAGTTTGGACAAAGTGTGAGGGGTCAGGGTAATTACAAAGGTTTGAAGTTTTCATCACTACAACAAAAGAAAACACACAAAGTAGATAAATAATTGTGGCCTCATGACCAAATGTCAATGATGCTTTGGCAGAAGTTAATATGAGAGTTTGAATTTCTTGTGGTGCCCAGTAGTTTGACTGGTGTTTTTTATGCATAATCACAGCATGTTTTGTCAAATCTGATTGAACCTTAAATTCAGACATTCAATAAAAAAAAAAAAAAACCTTGGCATGAATGTGTGGAAACTTGCAGGCACTGGTTTCATAAAAGGGGATTGAAAAGAAAAAAAAAAGATGAACTGACATTGCTTGTTTTTTTCCTCAGCTGTGTTCGGTTCATATCTTCGTCCGGATTTGGTTCCTGCCAACCCGTTCTCCTACGATGGCTCCTCCATGGGAACCATCTCCACCTCCTCCATCTTTGTCAATGTGGACAACCAAACAGAAGAAAGGTACTCATTTTGTTTCCCGTTTCCTCCTTCTCTTTTATTATTATAAAATGTGTGTCATCCTAAAACCTTGATGCAAGGTTACTTTAAACAAAATGGAAGACACACCCAACACACACACTTGTGCGCTCAAACACTCCCAGGTTAGTGCCGCTTGTAGTCCGACATCACATGGCCTTATCAGTGACATGCGTCATTGAACTGGTGATTCAGCTGCCTAAGCAGCATTCATGGAATACACAAATATCTTGTATGGACAGAGCCGTAGAGGAAAGAGTGAATTGTTCTTTTTAATTTACAGACAGAGAACAAAAAATTACCCCAGGACACAAATCCTTCCCCGAAAGCAATATTTGCTTAAGCTGCAAGAAAACTTGGCCTTGATAGCTTAAACTGACTTTTTTTTAACAGTATAATTTTTTAGATTGTTTCAGTGCTACAACACGGACTAATTATTGCAGACCTTTCTGAGTTAGCCATTATCTCATTCTGTCTTGGGAAATCAGGTAAAAATTACAAATGAGGGTTTTCCATTAACAGGATTTATTACACCTCGAGCCACCTTCACACCTCTCTCTTTGCCAGCAGACGGTTTTATTTCTCTCTCTCTCTCTCTCTAGAATCTTCTTTGTCCTCTGCCCTCTACTTCTTTTTCATCTTCAACCTCTCCTCCTGTCCAACAGCGTCGGGTTCAGCTTGTTCTCTGAGGCTCCATTGTGTGATTTGCCCGGTATCGTCCCTCTCATCAGTCACCTGCTGCTGCCCTGACATTGTTCGCTCAACTGTTTTCATAAATATTTAAACAGCAGCTTTGACACAGTCTTACTTGGTGCGATTACAGAGCACAAATACTGTGACAAAAGAGGACAGGCAGCGCAGGAGACTCTATATATCGGCCAACGATAATTCCTCTCTGACAGCAGGTTGGCCTGTGTTGGTGGTAGCTGTGTCAAGTGTGTCAAGGTACATAAAGCTGCTGTTTACCCTCATTTATCCCAGTCCATCCATCTCTTTCTACGACTATTAAACTCTCTTCCTGGATTTCTTATTGACTTTGAAAAAAGTCTTATGTCGTTAAAGGGATACTACACATTCCTGACTTTCTCAGGAAGTCACCCGATGGTTACATGAGGAAAACAGTGCGCTTGATGCCTCCTAGTGGTTGAAGCAGAGCTGTACAAGGAAACCCATTAAGAAGACTTCAGTTTCTCCTGATTGGAAGTACAAACATGTAGCTTCCAGTTTTTAGCTTTTTATTCAGATATGTGTTTTTAACATATATATAGACAGCATGTGAAGAATAGTTTGTGTTTTGACATTGTGGGAGCCTCATAAACCAGACTTCACTTTCTCATAGCATAATGGAACAGGAACTTCAGGGTTTGCTAAAAACAGAAATAAAATGATACCATGCTTTGTTTCACCAAATATTGAAAAGTTGTTGAAATTGCTTCAGTCATAATTTTCTAGTATTATTCTCTTCATATTTCTCATGCCACAAGTTTTTATTTTTTTTAAGGAAATATTCTCTCAACAAGTGTTTTGTTTTGACCAAATCATTGTGTGCAAATTTTACCAGTCTTAAGGAGATTTTCTTCACCTCCTTTGAGACATTTCTAAGGCTAGTGTCTCATGTGAGGCCTGACCCCAGACAGGTTCCCCGTCCTGCTCTCTGTCAGATCATCTTTGATGTCCGAGTCTGCAATAGTGTGTGACTTATTCCTGGAGTTTGTGTTTTTCTCTGTTTACACAGCTGCTTTGCTTTAGCTGCAGACAGTAAACTCTCGGGGCCGTCTACAAGCTCACATGTTGATGTGTTGTTCTGTTTCAGAGACGATGTTGCATCCAGCTCCACGTTCACCCTCGAGGACAGCGCCATCTGCCTCACTTCAGAACAGAGCACCGTGGACGTGGACATAGATCGTGATGATGGATCTGTTCTCGATGTATACTTGGTGAGGCATTAAATTGATATTTTAAGCGGGTAATTCATTGTTGTTGATTCCTGTTCTTTAACCGTTGTTTTTTTCTCATCTCCCTGTTACTTTACAGTGAAAACAGCAGCTTTACATCCTTAATTTCCTCCTGCCACCTATGAGACAATCACCGCACTCCATTGGACATGCCAGGCTGACGTCTGACTCTATTTTCAGTGCTGCTACATCCATGTTGCCACTTCTACTTGCCAACACATACAAATACTTTAATTCCCACGGGTTGAAGGACTTAAAGAACCTGAAAAAGTCACAGCACTGGAGCTGTGACAGGAACCATGTGACATATCGTGTAATGTGCTGAACACCAGGCTGCATTGAGTGTTGCTTTTAGAGCATGCAATAAGGTGGTGCCATTTTTTATATATGTATACTGTTAAAAGATTTCAACTTTTCCTATACACTGTAAATATATACAAACAGAAGAGGCTTGATACACATCATACATTTCTTTAAATGTTTTTTTTTTCTGATGATCAGAAAGATGCTCAAATTTGCAGCTGCGTTAGCTGCTGATGAGAAATGTTTACAGTAACGTCATGGCGGCATCTTTGTTCCCCGATGAGGAGGGACATGACACGGTTACACAAAGGACGCAAGCCAGCTTGTAGCCTCGGCCAACACCGATGAAGACCCACGAACAGACTTGATTCTGAAGCTACCAAGGCCAAACACAGACTGCAAAGTGGTCGACTTTTCCGAACAGGGTGGTTGTTTGTGCTGCCTAAGAGGAGCACAACACTCTGGCAAAGAACTGCTGTAAAGCGACGTGAGGAAAGACAGTTACTGGATCTTTGACAAAGCACAGAGCGGAGGGACAATGCACTTGCTCATTATGAAAAAAGGCACTTTTGACATTGGTTATGATTACTGTAAAAAAAAATTTTCTTCTGAGGACATTGCTTAGGTGGGTGGGCTACCTGACGTAAGCACAGATTTGGATGTGTGAACATGCACTTTTTTCCCCCCCTTTTTTCTATACAAATGCACACCTGTTTGTCATTGATACATGTAGAGACAATGAAAGAACACTGTAGATCATTTTTGATGTGGAACTTCTAGTTTTGTGAGGTTTTCGTCACGACTGAAGATGCTTTTACTCAGGATATGCTTTGATACTGAATAAGTGTGTCCTCCTTTAAGAAGTTATGAGACATGCATCCTACACTTACAGCTGTCTGATACCTCTTCATCAAGATCATATCCAGCTATAAATGTTCAACTCTACGACCACACGTCAGTTGAGACCATAATTTATTCTGTAAATCTCAATATTTTACCATTTGCTGAAAAATACTTTAATCACTGAATGTAAAGACAATGCATATTTATACCTAGAAGAGTCTCCTATAAATAAACTCCTAAAATTCATTGTCTGCCTTTAATGACTGAACTTGTGTCTGGAAACAGTAATGTTATGCAAAGTTATGGGTCCATTGGGCAACTGCAGACACTGTACACTTGTGTAATCATTTTAATTTACAGAACATTGTCAAATTGCATTACAATTAGTGCAAATAACATTTCTGATGTACAACTTAGAAATATACAAAGTGTGTAGATTACTGACAAAATATAATTAAAAACACCCACTGCATTCTTTAGCTGACATTACTTGTAGATCTAGCTTTGTTTTATCAGAAAAAACGATGATCCAGAAGCTTCCAAACCTCTGATCTATTAAAATCTGACGGTGAAATTTTTTTCCAACCATTCAGATCAACTGATTCAACTGATCAACTTTTGATGGCTTTAAACGCAGTTTGAAGGAAATTTAAATCATGAGGTAAAGATGATGTGAAATGCTGACCCACCCCTCCCCCCAAGCTTCATTTCAGTGTTGATAAATGCACATCTGGTGGCTGTAAAGTAGAGAAATCCAGGACTTTTTAAGGTTCATCCTGGTACCTAAGGCATTTGGGGGTTAGTTTCTCAGTCAAAGGGCAGGAGACCACCGCATTGTAGTGTGGTGAGTGAAATGTAAATAATGCACAACTGAGAGCTTAGGGTGTAGATGATACTCTTCTCAACATTTAACAACTTCATCTCAGAACAAATCCAACACATGGTCGGTATTTTTCCTGCCACACGAAAGGCTGAAAAAATGAAGAACAAAAGTGATGTATTAAATGTGTCTAGTCATCTCTCAATGAAAGAGAGGAATCCAAACATCAGACGCCACAGCTGATCACTTGCAAGATCTGTCTAAAGACAAATACTGCTGACCCAACGTAGCATCTATAAACCACAGTCAACCAGTTTAGCTGTGTCAAATATATGGTCCAAAAAAGATAATTAGCTAATTCTCTTAACCTCCCATTTATTCAGCCCACTGCTGTCATCAAATTCAAGCGTTAACAGTCAATTCACATTTCTCACATTGGTAAACTAACTGAAAACTTAATCTGTTTTCTCTGTACAATACATTGTGTCCACGGTGCTCTCAAAGCTACTATATAACAATCTAGAAATATAAAGATTTCAAAGCTTTAGGCTCTGACCCCCCATCAAACTGAAAAGAGTCATCACAAGAGAGACAGAAGAAGGCAAGAAAAGAGGAGCTAATGTACCTCACCTCATCAGTGCTTTTTCTGGGAATTTCTATTTTCCTCTTTTATGGTAGTCACTTTAGCAGCAGCAAAACAAGTAGCTATAATACTAGTGATTAAAGCAAACCCAAAAAAAGTCAAGAAGTGTGTAATCATTAGAAATATACAAAACAATTTACAAAAAAGGGGGGAAAAAAGAAAATAATCACTAACATTTCAAAAACTGCTTAGGAAATTCTTGAATTTACACAAAAATGTACGTTCATGACAAACAAATGGTGCCAGGCCATTAAAATTGTAGTTGTATTGATGACCACTGATGCATTAAAGCTGTAGAACCAGTCTCATCTTCCAAAAGGTGCCCTGTGGGATGAGCTGATGATATGGAGTCCTGCTTGTATTGTAGATGTTTAAAAGCATACTCTATTTGACAGGTGAGCAGGTCATGTGGTCATCACGAGTCTGCTCAACGCTGAGTTACGTCCCTCCTGCAGGCAAGGCTGAAACAGAAAGTAAGAAGAAACTGAAAATCAAACAGTGTCATGAATGCCGTTTTCTCACTTGAAAGCGGTATGTGCGTCAGTTCCTGGTTACCTCTCAGCATTCAGAAGAGAATAGGCTTCCCAGCAGTTTTTTCTTGAACGTAGGAGGTGAAGCGTTTGAGGAACTTGGGATACTCTCTCTTGGCCACAGCTCTGAGGACCGAGGCTGGAGCCCATCCTCCAGGGTTTACTGCAGTCCCATAGAGAGTAATTATCAGGAAACTATGTTCTTGATGATTTATCATCAACTATCAGTCATAAACCACATTGCATCAGCCCAATGATAAGCAGGACGCCCTCCGGTGAGAGTAGGTGTGCTGTTCTTTTCTTCCCACCCCAGTCAAATTAAATCCAATGACCTGCCAAGCTTCTTTAACAGCAAACCTGCTCTTCTGCTATATGTCACAATCTCCACGTCTACAGGAAGTGGGGGGAGCTACACAAGTCTGGATCAGCACTTAATAGACACAAATACATGGTTTTGGTCTAGTTCATGTGTCTGTAAACCAACACATTTTTCTGCCAACTGCTGATCCTGCCTAAAGCATAACTCAAGATCAAAAAAGTTGAAGGGGAGAGGTGGAAAGGTTCTTACCATTGGCAACATATGTGATCTTACAAAGGATGTTGTCCCTGCTTATCTCTTTATCACCCTCTGGTGGGCTGACCAATGTTTGGCAGATCATGGCAACATTGATTTTGGCACGAACACACCGGTTTGTAGGCTGAAAATCAAACAAAGACATTAATGCAAATAATCCCCAAGCCTAGGGGGATCGTTTTATAGCTGAACTGTCAGTATGGTAGGTAAAACTATTCTTTCTTTTACTTATCCATACACAGGGCCTACAATAAACACAATTATATTCTGTGACACATCAAATGCATTTTTTACAGTTCTTGAAAACTTGATATAAACACAAAATGTCACTAAAATTAGGAAAATATACATAAAAATAAAAGAGATACCCTGAACAATCTTTGGCAAGATACCTCTTTCACTTAGTTTTGTGCAATAGCAACAGCTTTTAAAACACACAAAGCAAGTCATGTTTGTGGCAGTGTAGGGACCATTAGCCACTGCACTGAGTCACAGTCAAGGACTATTTCATGGATGTAAAGACCACTTTGGGTTAAGTAGGATACACTGAACCCCAACTGCATGACCCGAATGTGCTACTCCAGCTCGAGAAGCTTTGATTTTGGTTGGCCACAATGTTAACATGCATTTTAGATGTCTGGTTTGGTCTGATCAACACCATAACTTGTTTTTTCCCCCTTCTCTTTTAATGTTATGTAAACATGCTCAATGTGCAAGCTGAGGTAATGATGCATTCATAAAATTTCTACATAGCTGACCGATATTTTGACTGTTGTGCCACTCCAATATAGGTGATAGTACTGAGACAACACATTACAGAGACATATTTATCTACTGTTTTGTCTCCATTAAGATCAGGAAACACTTTCAACATGATCAATATAGATATGGCAACCAACTGCTTTGTAATTGTGAAAGTCTGGCGCTCCTAAGTGCAGAAAAAAACCAACAAAAATCTCCACCCCGCATTTTATGTCGAAGTCCTCATTCTACTGACATACTGTAGCCTGAATGTGTGTGGCACCAACCAAGCGCACAGCAGGAGGAGGAGACGGGGATGGAAACCGCTACATTTCTTATAGCCCACACATCAATGTGATGCCAGAGGCCTCTATCTACACAAAACACTGCAACCCCAAAGCATCCCTAATAAAAAAAAAAAAAAAAAAAAAAGAAGAAGAAATCCCAGTACACAAGGAAATGATGAAATGCACCACCAAGCACTTTCAGTAGCTAAAAACATGATCTAGTATATTGTTTCTTTGGAAAAATTTAAAAACATACACACAAACGACTTAGTAGAAACAACTGTGTTTGAATCAAAGCTACTGATTGTTTCAAGAGGAAAATGATTGGAAAGGAAAATGTTATTTTAAACTGTCCATCAACTACAGTAAATTCTATAAAATGACTGTAAACAGTACAGCGCTTAAATTAGCAAAAACATTGCAGAAACTACCACTAGGCAGCTTCATAGAGCTTTTAAAAGGGCTGAAAGGGTAAAAAAAAATTCAACACTACAGAATTTTGGCAGATTTACTAACTTTAACAGATCTTAATGAAGTCCAATTCAGAATCAACGTCACAACTTGTCTCTTCTCCAAGATCTCTCCAGCCAGTAAAAGTCAGTCTACATTTGACTCTTGTCTCATCTCCTATTCCATCACTTTCTCCAATAACATCCTTGTGTTTCTTTGCTGAATTATTCCTGATGTGCGTTCATATACAGTTGCTGGTGTGAAAGGTTGTGCCACAAAGCAAAATGCGGCTGAGACATGATGCCATGGGCTGGGAAGAAAAGTTGCAAAGAGTTTTTTTTTTTTTTTTTTTTAACCTTGAAACCCTGTAGCACAACTACGGCTCGAGAAATGTGCATCTCCCTGTCACAGCATGCGAACTAAACAGCTTGATGTGGTGCTAGAAGGGATGATGGGTACATCACTGGTGGCAACTGGACCGCTAGGCTTTTAACTCAGATGTTGCAGTTTTACTTCAAATACTGGACAAATAAATTAAACTAAGTTGAATGGACTTATATGAAGACCTGGACAAATGCATTAGCTTCTACTTTACCTCAGTCTATCTCTAATAAATTCTTCTCCCCCCGTTTGGACTGTACCATGAAACTGTGTTCACTGATAATGGCTCTAAGAAGTGAAGTAGCTACTCTATGGGTTAATAATAACATTAGATGTGTTGGTATAGGTGAAACTTACAGGAGCATTGTCATGGTCCACAGAGAAGTTGCAGACAAGCCATGTGTCAGGATCATTTTCATTTGTAGCCAGGATCTTCCGTATAGCGGACATATAGAGTACATCTCTCTGAGAGGCCGGCCACACTCTCTGAAACACAACCGGATACATTCAGCTGGTGTCAAGCAAGCTGCAAAACATCACTGATCAAATGTGCAGCATCTTTTTTTTTTTTTTTCACAAAATCTAAATCTACCTTGTGTGTCTGGTAAACAATGATGGCATTATCAGACAGTGTTTCCACAACGTTGAAATTTTCAATGGTGGCTGTGGGAGGGAGAATTCAGCTCAGTCAGGTCATGACACCAAAACTAAGAAGATCAAACATTGTTGCTCTGACACTGAACTTACTCTCCCAGTCCATTCGAACAGCTGTGTCCCAGAAGTAGTGGCAGACCTCATGTCCCGTTACTCCCTTTACAGCATGAGTAGCTTTAAGAGGATCCAGCACAATGCCATTCTCCTCCACTTCTCTCCTGTAAACCTACAAGATGAACAGTAGATCAAACCACAACTGTATCTTTTAATTGTCCGAGTGGCTGAAAAGACACAAAAACTCCAGCATTGTTCAGTATAGTGGAGTTAAAGGACTACTTGCACACAATCCTCGTTAGCAATGCTTCTATAACAGCCAAAGTAACTTTTAAAAAGTGATTTAAATATTCACAGCTAAGAAGCAAGGGAAATGATTCATCAGCAGCTTGTCTCCTCTGTGCTCACCTTCATCTCTCCTTCTTCTATTACCAGCTGCCAGTTGGCATCTCCACCCACATCCTGAAGAGAATAAGTCATATGATTCTGCACCATCTCCTCCACCTGAGAAATGGAAAGATATTGATTAAACTTATGTTACACTGTCTTCAACTTCACTTGCCTATTGAAGGACAAACTTTGGACTAAGGTGCAGTTCAAAGAGAGAAGAAGCAGATTATATTTAGCAACTTTATTGTTAATATTCATGATTTTCACTCATGAGCAATCCTTATATCTTTCACCTATACTTGTATTGTATTGTAGACTTTTGATAACTTCCTATGACGCAAAGAAAAACAACTACTTCTCTCCCAGAGTGTTAGGAATTCTTAAAGCAAACACATTAACCACTTTGCAGTAACCAAATTTATATACAAAATATCTGAATCTGCTTGAGGGTTATATTAAATATCCTTAGAATACAGTGCATAGCCTGTCTGGATACATGCCTGTTCATGCTGTGAAAGAGGACTGATGTGAGAGAAGGAGGAGGTGAAAAAAGATTGCCGTCATGCAAGCATTAAAATAGCTCCAAGGTTTAATGACATATCATGTGATGAAGAAAACCTGTTCACTCCAGGAATTTTTTTTAAAGTTATGTATATCAGCACAAAAGCTGATCTTAGGTACAGAAATCTTTTCTGATGTGATCCTCGAAGAAAAAAAAAAAAAAAGTTTGCTAAATCTTGGAGTGAGTGGTTAGTGGACATTCTCATGCTATCTGCTCATGCTCTATCTAACTACAATAAAACCAGCAGGCGATTGCACCATCCTAAACGTGCTCTCTCAATAGACCAAATACAGTACCTGGGCACTGAATCTGTGAATGTCATCTGAAGCGCTGACTAGCTCAACGGAGGACTGGGAGGAAGAATAGCTATGGTGCTGTACAGTAGAGATATGGTTGAAAGAGAACAGAATAAAGGATAAAACAGAAAGAAACCCCACCAAAGAAGATCAGAGGACACTATCACAACCTGGCAAGGTAGGATGTCATGTAAAGGTGTTATGCATGGCCTCTTAAAAACAAAGCTGCAGTGAGCGAAGACTGATGTTCTGCATGAACAGATTAAGGTGAGGCTTTGCCACACCATGAGGACATGTTATTCTAGTCAGTGGCGAGAAGCTGCAGGCTGTATACACTAGGAGTGTCAACGTCTACACGTGTAAATGGGTACACAGATAACAAATCATCACCGTTTAAGAAGAGAAAAAAAAAAAAAAAAAATCAATAATTGTATACATGTCATTTTTTTCTCCTCCCTCCTCTTTAATTTCTCATCAATACTGTATTTTTAGGGCTGGTAATGTTGCCTGAAAGCTTCAGAACTATCCACGTACATAATAGATGGATAGGGCGCAATATTCCGTTGATATTTTTATATAATAAATGCAGCCACTGCCTGTCGAGTTGACTCAGGCGAACATCAATCAGAGCACCGGCGCTTTGTGGTGCTGGCCGTCAAAGATCCCATCCAAAAACTGTGCAGCTGGGAGTGACAGATATTTCTTTCTATGGATTAGCGAAGAACATCGTCAGGGATGCTTTTAGTGATCAGGAGAGCTGATTGGACGCCGACTGCATCTATGCAGTGTAAACGTGGTATTGGGTCAATTTCAATGCAAGTTAGGAGAGCTAGCTTAATTGTTGCTACCTGGGTTTGATGTACCCTCCCTGAGTTCAATATGACAGCGGGAATACAGTGGCATGCATATGTGACATCACCATCTGCAACATAAAGATCATTAATCTCTGTTGTGTAACCATGTACACAACAGTTAGTAGTCCCGATTATATGCATAGAAAAAAAATGTAAACATTGACACTCCTAGTATACACAAGTCACTCTAGTGACTAGGGACCCTAACACCTCGACAATATAGCAAATGGAAGAGAAGCGACCTGTGGTATTAGTTTAAAACAAAGCTGGATGGAAGTTAACCATACACTAACCAGTATAAGAGAAACAAAAAAAAAAGTGCTTCTAACCTTGTTGGCAAATCGGTGAGTACCAATGGTGGAGAAGGCATCACCAGGAGGGACTGGAGTAAGGCGAGGTATCCTGACCTTCTCTGACTGGCACTGAGGAATACACCATATGCTTTTAGTTAGAGACAGCAGGTTACAGATGTTAACACTGAACTACAAATAAAGGTTACACCTTTTAATTGTAACAGGCAAACAGAGGAGGAAGATTAAAGATGGTTAAAAACCCAACTGTTTTGTTTAACACACTTCAATTGGAAAACATATCTTTTGTGCAAACAGTGCCAGTTTAAATACTAATCACACCTGCTCTTCTATCTTGTCTTGTCTGTCCAGTGCAGCTTCCACCGCATCAAAGAATTCATCTTCATTGATCAGACTGTTGGGCCCCTCCTGTCAAGAGCCAACAACAATTGGTGTCAGGATTGTAGACAGCCCATAAGAACAGCCTTGATCAAAGTGCAAAGTATGATAAAAAATAAATAAGAGAGCAGATGCAGGTGCAAAGTCAAGAAATCCCTCTGTTGTTATTCATTTCTCTGCTTCTAATCAATCATATGTATCATTTCATCATGCCTCATAGTCTGGGCCTCCATAGTGTGACTTCTTCTTCAGTTCATTCATTGCAGATTTGTAGGCATCCTCTACTCTCCTCCTCTTCTCCAGCTCCTGTACAGACAAACACAGTGTGGTTGGTGTAGCTGTGTTGGTTATCCTCAAATTATCTCTCATCACCCCTCTGACCCAGCTTGGTTTCCCAGATTACTGATGATACAGATAAGTATGCAATAAGATGCAAGGAAAACGGGTGTCTATGCGTTTCAAATTCAGGCAAACCACAGCTTTAATCAGCTGTGTTCACAGACAAACAGGTTTGGCTGTGAACACAGCCAAGCAGTCATTGTGTAGACTGCTCCTACACAATGACATGGAGGTGGTTACTTTCAATACTACAGCCGGTTCTCAAGTTACCACATCTACAACTCTAAAAGAATGGGAAGAAAAAAGGTTTTGATCTCTGTGGAAGGGATAATGAATCAAAATAAAACTAAATGTACAAAGTTGGCT
Organism: Atherinomorus stipes; assembly: GCA_023101725.1. Lineage (NCBI taxonomy): Eukaryota > Metazoa > Chordata > Actinopteri > Atheriniformes > Atherinidae > Atherinomorus > Atherinomorus stipes. The sequence continues at coordinate 2,069,897 of JALJCO010006760.1, forward strand.
GAGCACTGCGCTCAACTCTAAATAAAAAAAACAAACAAACAAAAAAGTATAATTTAGGGACAGTTCATCCACACTGTACAAAAAACAATTAAATAGGAGGAATCCAGACAATGAAACCAAACAGTGTCAAACAAAAGAAGGTGTAGACATAAAAAGCTTGCCACAAAATAAACAGGAGGGGCCCCTGTTGTCAGCGGTGTGCTGCAACTACACGAAAAAAACGCAACCTACTGTAAAGTGGGAACTGCAGGTCTGTAAAGGTATCCATCTTTGTGTCTGGTGTTTGAGCAGCTCTGTGCTCCGCTGTATTGAAGGCTTCCACAAATTGTACCATGAAGTCCGATTGCTCATTTTCTAATGTTCTCTCTCTGTACAAGTGTGAGGTGCGCCTTCCCTTCGTGTGTTCCGTCAAATTTCTATTTCCCTGCTCCGCATCTGCAGCTAAACCTCAACACTTACAGCCAAACACAGACATGTCTGAGGTAGTTTCGCTCAAAAAGCCTTACTGAAGGCATTTCCCGGCTTCTGTGAGTTTTAGGGGTTGGGTGGCACGCCTTACACACAGACAAGAAAAAAAAGGAAAAGAGAGAAACTGGTTTGACAACATTAACTGAACACGAGGCGCTGTAAGAAGGCATTGCTTTAAAGACACACTGTGCTCAAGCTGTTAATGAATTGAAGACATCAGATCACAAAAAGGGTTGAAGCTTATCATGAGCAACGTTTGTCCATATGGGAATATAATTTTCACTGTTACATTTGATTGCTAGTTTAAAGTTTACAATTTATTTATTCAATTATGTATTTATTTGGCTAGCTTGGCTATAGATTTTAAGCATTTCTGAGGTGGTTTTTCAGTTTTTACAGCTGCCTGAGAAGTGATTTATTGATCAGCTCATTTACATTCACAACAGGCAGTTGAACAGGGACCTAAACTGCAGAGCATCTTGCCAAAGGCATCTGCCATCGAAGAACACCATCCTTAGCATTTCTTTCTGAAATATATGGATAGAGTTTGTAATAAAATAACCTGCTTTGCAAGAGCAATTATGGACAATAATAATATACCTGAAATAGAGTAGAAATTAGGGATGTGCACAACTAATCGATTAATTGATTAGTTGTGCACATCCCTAATTTCAAAACGGCGCAAAAGTCGACATTTGTTTTTAAAAGTAGTTTGTTATAAATAATATTTCATTGAGCAGACAAATGCTACTGTATACAGCACTGGTCTAACAACAGCGCGGCCCCTTTAAGAGGAGTGATGACATGCAGCACTGTGTCCAGTCAGCTGGCGTGCTGCACTGTGAATGCCCTCGAGTCAGAGTGGTGGAAGGGGGGGGGCAGCAGCAGCAGAACCGAAGAGACGTTGCAGCAGAGGGAGAAGCTGTGGGAAACTGTTTAGCGTGAATGTTTTAACTGTCAGCTTCACCAGTAAACTGCAAACGACTCTTCTAGCCGCAGTAGAGTCCATGACTGCTTCACTAAAGTGGAGGGAGTTACCCGGAGCGTCACCTTGCCTCCGCCGCAGAGATTTAACAGCTGTTAATGTCGGAGCTTTGACCATGGACACCAGACAGAGCAGCACAGTTACGAAGTCATCATAGAAATGTTGCTTCTGGAGCAAAAAGACCAGACTGGAAGATGAGGAAAATAACTGGTTTTGTTGCTACTTAATGCTCCTGTGTGCGCAATGTTTACTCCACGTAGCATAATGCTAAGTAAACCAGTGCTACTAGCAGCCACCACATGAGCGCAGACAGTCCAGTTCAGTCCCAGTTCAGTCCCATCCACCCTGATCCACTTTCTCTACTGTGCAATAAAGCACACTAGAGCCACACAATGATAAAATAAAACCAACAAGATAAAAAAAAAAAACTGATGCATGGAACACACCCAATATATAAATAAGATCTCACACACGTTTTACAATTTCTCTTTGGGGATAAAAGTATTTTTTGTTTTATTATTGATGACGTCATGATGACGTCACGACTAATCGATTAATCAATTTTGATTGGCCTGACTAGTTGATTTTGAAAATGACCTAAAATGCCCATCCCTACTAGAAATGCACCGATACGATACCTGGATCGAATATCAGCTCCGATATTGACTACTAAGCTGGATCAGATATCGAATAGATGAGACCAATCCAGAATTCCGATCCAGTAATTTCTTTTTTATTAATATCATAAACAGCCATCTAGTCACTTCAGTTCTATGTTTGCACACAGGTTACATCATCACACAAAGCAGAGAAGTGCTAATTCTTTTTGCTGCCAATGTACACTTTATTTGTTAATAAATAATATCACATACATTTATATCTGTGTTAATTTGTCACCTTTTTAACAAGGCTAAATGTTTATGTAAAGCCTCATGCCTTCACTCACATGGCACGGTATACCGTTCATTCATTCAACAGTAGTATTGGATTGGTATGTGGTATCGACCGATATGCTCATCCCAGGAATCGGTATCAGATTCGATTGGAGAAAACCGGATAGGTGCATCTCTAAAATACATCCAAAGATATTGTGTTTCATCCATTATTTCATATTTAGAAAACATTTTTGTGTGTGTTTCACCATCTGAAAAAGGCTGCCAAAACACCAAACTAAAATTGGGTTATTAATCAGGGACTCTGCAGTCAGGTTCACTTTCACACAGCTGTGGCAGGAAACGCCCACATAGAAAACTGCCCACTATTCATTTGACATGTTGAGTGACATGTACTCCAACAAGTGTGTGTCCAGTGCATTACCTTGTCCAGTCTCTTCTGCCAGCTGTCCTCTCGTTTGACCATCAGCTCAATGCAGTGGGACAATGTGGAGAGGATTCCTGCTGTGGTGGCCTTAAAGGTGATGGCTTCACCCTTAAAGTCTATCCCGTTAATACCTTTGGGGCTGGCAGGAGAAAACACTGGCGCAAACAGAGCCAAAGAAATAAGCAACTTTAAAAGCCCTTTCTGGACTTGACTGAAAAATTAACATGTATACAAGTGATTCTTATGTTATATTCTTAAAAATGAATTCCTACCAAGCCTCCATGTACACTCTCAATAAAACAATGAATGGTCTGAAATTCGAGGCAGATAGACTCACGTTTTTCCTTGCTGCCATTGTTGTTATGATTGTGTTCGCCATCTGATCTTGCAGTGGAAGGAAATTCATCTTCATCCTCCTCTACTACTGGTAAAAAAGCAACAGAAGTCACAGAAGTCTTAGAAATATTTCTACTTTGTTAATCGAAGGTACCTTTCATTTTATACATTCACAACTAATCCAGGAGAATGGTGTGGATTTATACTTTATGACTTACTGAGAACAGTTAGCTAATAGATATGAGCAAAAAAATATGAAAAAAAATCTAATGGTGGAATAAAAAGCTAAAACAACACAAAAAAAAAAAAAACAATCAAATGCTCAGCTTAAATGAAAAAAAACAAGTATCAAAAAAAGAAGAAAAATTAGAGGCAGGCTTGACAAAAATGCCTGATGGACCATCTTACAACTGATATGGCCAGCTTGCAACAGTAGGTAACATGGCTAGGTGTCAAATAAAGATATAAATCACAAGTTTGATGACAATGTGATATATTGACGCAACAAATAATTTGTTTGACCCAGGAAGCAGCAACTCAAATGAGACCACATCACATGCTGATGTATCAGAATCCTTTCCATCTATATCAAACCACAAAAAGCAACAAACTCAGACATTTAAATGACAAACAATTTGTTATGTTCTCATTAGGTAATAGAAAACAGGAACAATTAATTTCCATTTGGATTCATTTTAGAAAGAATACAAATACATTCCTCCATGCCGGAACTATTTTGAGTGATATCTGCTGTCAAATATAAAGTAAGGATATATTTCTTAATACACCTTGATAATTTCAGCATATGATATGTCATCTTTGCACTATTTTAAATTAAATATTGGTTTCAAGTGATGTGCAAACCATTGCATTCTCCTTTCATTTACACTTTTTACAGCTTTCCTTGCCTGCTTTGGGAACAAGGTCTCATTTTTCCAACAAAAAGCATACTTGGATTGAATTGTGCATGTTCAATATGAAAGGCAGAGGTTCTTCCTCAGAGGTTACACAACCCACAAAATGTCGTGTAAGCAGACATTGATTTTTGTTTCCTTTTTCAGCAAAACTCAACCAGTCTCCTTCAACTTTAATGCTGCATGAAGTAAAACAGCTAACGTTTACCGAAAAAAGAAAGCTTTCCTTTGTCAGTGAACATATCTGATATTTTTCAATAGAACCAATTGAAAACTAGTTTCAACAAAACAATGATGAATGGTAAACGATATACAACTATGCTAGTGTATTAAAGCCGCTGATTACCTCTGTCTCGCTGAAATTCATCTTTAGAAACAGCATCAGCACAGGAGTCAAAATACTTCTGAAGGGTGTCCACTTGTCTGCAAAGAATGTCCCGGAAGGTTTCCATTTCTGCTAGCTTCTCACGCAACCTGTGCCCCTTCTGAGCAGAAGGAGACAAGTATAAGACATGCAAACAACAACAAAAAATCAACACAAACGTTTTATGAGGATCGTTTTCTTGTTCTAGCTAAAGGGGATAATCTGATGGTGTAACAAAAAATAATCACTAAATGCAAATTCTGAACACTTGACATCTGACTGCAGATAAGCTGAAATGTAATTTGGGCTAAAAAGCTTCACCACTGATGGCACAGTTTAACTGTATTAAGCATATTGCGGCCAAATATTTTCAGCCAAATGCTTCTACAGCCTGTTGCATCTCTTAAGAGACACAACTTACCTCATTCACAAGTTTTATTATTACCTTAAAGGAGGATGTTGATGCGGAAGACAAGGCACTAGCTGCTGAGGTGAGAGACAACATGGAACCATGGCGCCTCAGACTTGTTTCTGAACCATATCCAGACTCAGCCTGCAGTCCAGTTGAAGTGGTGGGAGGAGACCAAGATGAGCCAGAGACAGAAGAAAGAAGAAAGAAAGAGAGAGAAGAGCAGAGCAGAGAAAATCAGAAAGGATGCCAAATAATAAGCAAGTCTGATGCTTATCAAAACTAGACAGAGTAGGAGCTCTTGTAGCAGGCAGCATCACTGAGTAATGCTGACCAAGACCAGAGCACAGCCTACTACACCTACGCAGCTAAGCTCAAAAGCAAAAACAAGCATCTATTCAGCCAGTAACCTGGTTGTACTGCAACTTTCTGAAATGAAAACAACTTTTAGAACTTACAACACAACCCAATTATAACTATACTGGTGCTGCTTGCCAAAATGTTCACTCAACTTTGTTCTACAAATCATCATCTTTAAATGTCAAACACAAGAAAGAAGGGAGTTGGTGCTCATGTAAGTCCTATTGGTTATGAGATTTTAGATTCTTGCCATCATAAAAAAAAAAAGTGTTTAAGACCATTTGAACAAATAAAACCGCAATCTACCAGTTTGTTAACCGCTTGGCGGTTTGGCAAATGAAATAAAACATTATTTTCTTTTCCAAAACTCTCACAAATGATACAACTCTGAATCCCTGGTCAGGACAATTTAGATTCCAACAAACTCACACAGTTTATGCTGACGCTGTGTCTTTCAATTCAGCACCTCATTTATTACATGTTGGCTTCAGCTCTCTCTCTCTTTTATTTTTTTATATTTTTTGGAAGCAAGAAGCACTTTACTAATAAGTCAAAACGCAATTAAAACAAACCGCAGAAATCATCTGAAACTTAATAGAAGCAACTGCATTACAGAGGACGGGCTGCCGGGATCCACAAGAAGGAAAATCATGTGAATCCCACTTACAAGAGAAAGCATGAACACAGTTCATTGGGGTTTCCAGAGACTCACACTCCTGTTCTGAGTCCTACATCATTTGTTATTCGTTCTGCTGCTAGATTTTCAGTAACAAGCAATGTCATTAGTAGAAAGGCTCATCTGGACTCTGAGCTCAGTATTACACTGCAGAACAGATGTGTAACCGGGCGTTTGGGAGTGGCTGTGAGGGCATTTGTTCCATTAAGTGGCCGACTTATGACTGGGTGACGCCTGGGACTGCCAGCTCAGCAAAGTGACAGGATTTTATGAGACATAATGTATGTGTATGCACGACCAGTCATCCACACCAAAACAAAATATTCTTGTTTGTCCCACACGCAGCTATGAAAACTTAACCATGATGTTACAGAAAGAGAGAAAATTCATGACCCTACATATGCATACCTATCCTCAATCAGGTTGAACAGCAATGTTAAAAAGAAATTTTATGTATGAATCAGGAGGCTAACATGCTGGTGGCAGGTTTTTATGACTCAAGTTATTTGCTTGAGTTTAGTCACGGCTTTGCGTCCAAATTTTCCCCTTGATTACAAAATAACCAGGAGTCTGTGAGCGGTTTCTGCAAGGCAGCTGGAATGCAGAGGAATTTCTTACAAACAGTGAGCAAACTGAAGAGGGAATCAGGTGACAACCTCGAGAGACACCACATACACATTCCTCTGCTAAAGGCTCTCATTCCACAACAGAGTGACAGACTGAGAGGACTGACTGGTAAACAGAGTCAGTTGAGTGTTCGATACCAGAGATAAAAATATAAAAGATTTTAGTGGTTTTTACTAAAAGGGTGCATTAATACTGATGCAATCTGGCAACAACTGTGAGACTAACTTTAGATAAATCTAAGCATTCAATCAATTTAATGTGTTTTTTTTTCTAAGTCCAAAGAAAGCTGATTGCTAGTAAGTTTACACAAATTGAGGAAATCAAAAGGAAGAAACGTGTCCCTTATAACCACCCAAGTCATTCATTCAGTGCAACACTAGAGAAGTTTCTCATGTTTCTCATATTGAACAACAATATTCAAGATAGCACAGTTTACAAATTTGACTTCAAGAATGGGCAAAGATGTAAAAAGGACACTGGGGTCGATGCAGCAAGAAGTCCTAAGACAATAAAAATAAAGGAAACTCAAGAGATAAGATAAAGAGACACAGGACAAGAATTTAATGTCAGATTGGATTTTACAGCTGGAGAGAGTGCAGAGAAAATAAAGGATGACAAAATGCAGAATTAGCCGTGTTGCTGTTGTTAAGTTATTACTGATTAGCTTTCTCGTTCTTTCACGTTTGCTTTGCTTGACTTGGTCAGTAAAATTGTCAGTGTGTGGGTTAATATTCATGAAAAATACACAACCATTATTTCTCTTTCTGCTCTGGAGGTTTTCCATCAGAGGGGCCAAAGCTGTTGAATCCTATATTGAAACTAGTCGTGTGTGTATACTCTAGAAATGTACTTATATTACAACAGCAGGGGGTTCATCCCTGTAATATACTGGGGATTGAAATATAGAAGATAACAGTAGTGTTATAATTGCTGCCTAATAAATAAAAATCAGTAAACTCATTCCACCTCTGTTCCTACCACCTGTGCTGGCTCAGAGGTGAATTAGAGATGGATCAACTTTGATTCAAGAAATAGGATAAGGAGCTAATCATCCATCCAACTGTATTTATGGGTATCTACATTTACAACACTATAATAAGAGCTGTAACTATAGAGACACAACAGCAATTTAAAAAATGTTCACAATGACTATAAATAAATGTTGGCAGCTTATTTGCATCAGAGTCCAAAATTAAAGCAGAATATTGTTAAAAACAATGTATTGTTTTTACTTTGTATAAGGAAAGAAAGAGAAACCTTCCACTTTCTAGAGTTTCAAACAGTAAAGCCAAGTGTTAAATTAATATTCAGTATTAAATACAGGATAATAATTGTTAGCATTTTGACCTGTGGTTTGCAAATCACTTCAGCTGTGCGTCATACCTGGTGGCTTCAGAGATATTAATAAATAACCCGTAAATCAGATTTGTGTAGCTGCGAGAGAGAATTCCACAGCTTATTCTGTCAAACATTTATTCACCAACTATTTTGGGTCCTTTCTAAATGCACTAGTAATTCAGACTTGCACTTTATTGTCCTCATTGCTGCTACATGCAACACATTATATTTTCTCACTACAAATAAATACACAAAGCATGTTACTGTTCACTAGATCTTGGCTAGCTAGTTACACTGGTAAATAAATACTTGACAAAGTACACCATGATTGTTTTATGACCAGTAATTATGAAGAACGTGACCTACTGCTAATTTCTTTCTTTAGACAAAAGAATATACAACATATATTTAAGATGGACTGGTATCCAACATGCACAGAAACTATTATTAACAAAAACACGAACATTTTTAAAACCAAAAACATTTTCTTCTGCTTCCTTGAATCAGAAAAACTGAGGATTTTTCTTAAAATGAAAACCTCTGTAAGGACTATTGGTTGCTGCATCAGTAAGACCAACACCAAACAGATGCTCATGGATCATTGTTGCCCACCCTGATAACAGATGCCCATCTCTAACCAAACCTGCACTGTGCTAAAGTGACAAAGACCAGTCTGTGACCATGCCAGAGACTACCACCTTCACACACCTGGTCAGCTGAATGACAACCATGCAAACTGAACACCCACGCATACATAATAAATGAAATAGCATTTTGTGGCTTTAAGATGTAAATTACTGGCAAACATGAGAGTACACTGGCCCAACATCTGATCATAACCCCTTAGCAAGCAACCATGCAGTATTAGTAAAGCGATGGTGACTAGCATGCAGTGGAGTTCAGTAGTAAAGCCAGTCAATTGTCACTTAACTACATGCAAGTAAAATACAATCTTTATGTAGTAAATGGGTAGAGAAAAATATTTCAGCAAAAGAAATCATTCACTCCACAACACTGGCATCATGATTATAAATCCCAAGGGTGAGTGACGGTAAGCAGGCAGCATGCCAACATGCTATAAGCCCACCATTCGGCCATTCCAACAGCCAAAGCAGAGCAGAGAACTGCAGTCCTGGCGGTCTGCTGGCCCCAACATGGCCAGCTGCTCCCCAACACTCTGATCTGATAATGCAGAAGCTTTAATCCGGTTTTCCCGTTTCCCTGGACACACCTCACTATGAAACAAGAGGGAAGAGGAGGTGAAGAAGAGAAGCCGCACAGGCTAGCTTAGCTCATCGTGTGAAGGAAAACAGCAACATGAGAAGCAGAAAAGAGGGAAAAAAGGAGTCATTTGCCTCACAACAGCTGGAGATGAGGCAGACACTAGATGCTGCTTGAAGCAGAAAAACAGACTGAGTCAAAGGAGGAGTCTTGTAATCCCTCGGCAGAGTGAAGCAGGATCTGCTTACAATCAGGTCCGTCCGCTTTCACACACTGGCTCACACACGGATATGCACTCCACTTTTGCTACAAACATACATCAGGAGACCACACACCCTGATATGTGAAAGCCTTTTTTCACGTCCGTCTTTTTGTCCAGCATCCATCACTGAGCAAGCATCCATGACTGTGTGAGCTTGCAACGAAGAGAGTGAGTGGAGAAAAGATGATGGGTGCATGCATGTATGCATTAGAGAGAGAGAGAGGAGAGTGCTGTCTGGAGCCGCTTGTGTGATAAACCAATAAAGAACTGAAAAGGTGGGCGAGTGAAGCAGTCTACTGTATGTTATGTTATGACACGGTGGAAGAAAGACAGAGAGGAAGAGTAGGAGGAAAAGAGCATCAATTGTCTGGATTCTATATTTTATTTCTGTCTACCCGACTCTTCATCGATTTTCACTCTGATTTGGTGCTTTTTCTTTAATCTGTACCAACAGAGTTCCAACTATTCCCTCAAACCACATGAAGAAGTGTTGGACAATCTTCAGTTTAATTTTATCCAATTCAATTCAAAGTTTACTTACAGCACATTTAAAACCTACGTTGATCAAGGTGCCATCTGTTGCCATCCATGTACAATTGCAAGTTTCCACCCTCAGATTTATCCTCCCCAAATCAACCAAAAATAGTGGAAAATCACATCAGTTTGCTCAGAAATCAATTAGTAAAAGATTTTTGTTGCTGTGAAACTGTCAAACAAAATCCATCAGGAGCTGCACTTAACGTCACCACATTTAGCACTTCTCTCCTCCAACAAAAACACACCCACACACAACAACACAAATGAACTCGCACAAAAACAGTTTCTCCCTCAACAGACCAATGTTGGCATACAAATTTGAAAGATAGTTGTTTTTCTTTACAAAGTGTTACATAATGTGCATTTGAAAGCTGTATTTATGACATTTATACCATTAATGACAAAAACCCAGCTTGAGCCAAGTAAGAAGGTATATACAGTATATCTGGTGTAGAAAAACTGAGTTAAAAAGATAACTGCAGTACCTCAATAAGTTATAAAATAAGGATTCAGATTAAAAACATATCAAATTTTATAATTAGATGTTGTGCAAACATGATGTTTATTTGTTTGCAACAAAATCATTTTCATCACTTATATCCAACAAAAAAAACTTTAAATAGAAATACTCATATTTCCAGAGTAAGTAGGCTTTTGGTAAATTAACAACATTAAGATACTCAGGTAGATTAATGTTGTGTTTGCCTCCCAAAAAATAACCAACCCACATTAGACTTGAACAGTGCCTGCTGCAAGTCCATCTTTGTCCAACTGGGAGCAGCACAGACACACGTCCTACAACAATGCTGCAGGTGGTGCTGCATTAACCTTGCTGAGGTTACTGTAGGTCACAGTCCAGGCATAACCCTAAAATATTCTCACACCATCGTTAATGGACCAGAAACCTGCAGACACTCACACCCACACTAGAAACACAGCAGCAGTAACAAAATGATCAGAGAGGATCAGGTCAGTAGAAAAACCGGGGAAACCGGTGTTGATAGGAAAGTGATTATTTTTCAGTGGTGGTGCATTTTCATTCGTGTTGCAACTATGCTGCTCTTGATGTGGCAAATTATGTAACAGATCAATGAAAACAAGACCAAATTAAATATGTGGTCAGTGGAAGACTTATAAACGGGGGGGGGGGGGGGTACTGTGCTCATAAAACACAGTACAGAAATAAAGGAAGTTTTTTTCTTAGGAAATCCAACCTTTAGTTCTCTTTATGCTGATGAAGCCTCATTATCAGGCCTCTGTTACCCTTTGGTAATTCACACAGACCAGACAGATGCGTAAAAGAAAAATTTTTACTCGCATAAAGCAAGCTGCTGTCGCAACAATCCGCCGAGTGACAGAAGCGCTGTTGGTAATAGAGATGCGTTTCACCATATCGGCTCAGCCTTACATACGCATTCATTTTGTGATGAAACCAACTCCAATGTTGGCAAAGAAGCAAATGAGCTGCACATAATCTTCATCCCCCTATTCCATCCATGTACTTTTACACAGGACAGTAATGCACAACAAAAGTGCATCACTTCAGTCTGAAGTGCCCCATGTAAAAGGGCTTTTAACTAAATGTAGACATTTCTTTTCAGCATTTCTCCAAATATTTAGGTTGAGCCTGGGGTTTGCAACCTGCATCATCACCATATTAGTAGGGTTGCACCGATCCAATCTTCAGATTGGGATCGGCTCCGATATTGGAAAAAAAAAAAAACCTAGATAGGTAAAAATCTGGATGCAGCGGCTAGCTGCTAGTTGCTAGCCGGCCGCCGTGTCTCCTTCTGTCGCTGCTCAAACAAGAGTCCTGCAGTGGTTTGGTTTCCACGTTTCACAGATAAAAATCCCACGGGTGCCGACATGTCGCGGGGAAAGAAGAAAAAACTGTTTAATCTTTTTGAACATGATAGGTTTTATACTGAGAGTATCCACCGGTGTCCAGTGCAGCGTGTGGGAGAAACGCTTTTTTTTCCTTTTTTAAATCCAATCCGCTGTTTGGAAATGACCTGCATGTTAAAACACCAATGAAGTGGTTGTTTATTCAGCTGCTTTTATCTTATATCTTTAATTTCTATTTTCATAATAGTACTAAGCCATTTTAAAAAGATGATCTGCTCTTTTGAATATCTCTGCCAAACAAGGTAGTGGAGATAATTTTCCTCAATTTCAGCTCCTTTATTAGGCCATTTATTATTGTTTTTGGTTGCGTTGGTATGTCCGTCCGTGGTCAGCAACTTTACGGAAAAAGTACAGGACGGATTGACCTGAAATTTTCACCAGCCGTGTGTCTCAGCCCAAAGACGAACCCATTAAATTTTGGTAGTGATCCGGGTCACCTTCTGGATCCAGGAAAGTTTTAAAGGATTCTTTATCATTGAGAGATTAGCCATGTTGGAAAGGCTGTTGATGAAATGTGAGTGCCCCCATGTGGCAGAAGTATGCAGCAGCAGGACTGAGCACATCATGTCAGGATGAAGAAATTAAACTTATGAGCAACCGTGAGCTGCTTGGCGGAGGTCTGCGCTCTTTGAGTGCTTTTCTAGTTTTACATATGAGACCAAGCTTGTAACGCTGGTTTAAGATTGTTGAAGTTTATTATAATTGCTGTGAGTGCAAACACACAGCAATCTTTAAAAACTAGGTAAAAATCTTTAAAGCCAAATCTGATGTTGCCGTGCAGAAAGATCCCAGTCTGTTTCCACACAACGAGGCGTGACGTCAAACAACACCATTCTGTTTTTTTCCTCCTTTTCCTGAATTGGTATCGGCAGATACCAAAACATCAAACATCGGATCGGTGCCCAAAAAAGGCGGATCGGTGCATCCCTATACATTAGTCTACAAGTGTTTATTGATTTAATTTCATCTGATTTAAAATCTCAAGCACACAGTGCAAACAACCAGCTTTAAGATGTTCTCCTAACCACACAAGTTTGTTGGGACAAAGCAATCTGACAATAAAACAGCATGGCGAGACTATGAAGTGAAATGACAAATGAAATTCCTACTGAATTGGTTGGGAAGGTTTCCCTGCATCCACTATTATCAAGAAATGCCAAATAAAAGACAAAACAAACATATATAAAACTTTGGATGACATTTAGTTACCAACTACACATGAAGATTAATCGGTGAATAATGTTGCATTTAAAAAGGCGTTAATTCATGCTTCCTATTTGCTACTTTGCTGGGCGTCACCACTAATCTTTTGAGAGGATTCAATTCTCAACAGCCTAATTCGATATAGATTCATTTACAGATATTCATGTAACATGTAGCATTTTTCTTGAATATTTTAGACATTCTCAGGTAATCTTTTACAGAACACTGCACCTGTTTGCATGAGCATCAAAATCACATATCTGGCAAATGATCAGATTACTATAATAATCTGATCTGGCACATCTACATGCATTTATGAAATATCATATTCAAAAGACTGTTGTTTACATTTATAAGTCTATTATTAGATTTATCTTGGGGTACGTAAATGTGGTGAGGTCACTTCCCCTTGTTTTCAAAATATTTGGTGTCTGTTGAACTTAGCATGGCCCGCGGTCTTAACGTTCACTGCTAATGTCGGAGGTTAGTAAGCTGCCAAGTAGTTTCCAGGTGAATATAATCCAATAATAAATTTTAAAAAATCTGAATTTGGCATCATCTTGGCAAGACAAGCTGATTTTGGGCGGAAGGGACACACAACTAGCCTTTCAATTGTGTAAATATGCGAAGATCTCGCAGAGCAATGGTGATAATGCCACAGTGGGGTCACTTGTGTCACTGGAAAAGGGAAAATATTTAAAACAACTAAAATAATTTATCTTCAAGTTTTATGAATCGGTGCTGGATCAACTAAATTCAAATAGATTCAAATCTATTGATCTATTGTCCAATATTAAAAATGAAACAGTCAAAACTCATAAGTAGGTTTTCAGAGTTTAATATTGCAGGCACATGTACCATCCAATATTAATATTTTTTAATGTTGTCATCGGTGCAGACAGTTTATGCCACTACTCCTGTGAAATATGGACTTTTCATTTAAATTTAAATCAGATAATAAAAAACCTCTCCATGTCGCTGAGATTAGTAACTGGAAAGGACCACAATAAATCAGCCAAATATCAGTTATAATATATATATATATATATATATATATATATATATATATATATATATTTATTATAACTGATATAATATAATGATAATATAATATATATATATATATATATATATATATATATATATATATATATATATATATATATATATATATATATATATATATATATATATATATATATATTATATTATATTATATTATATCTTTTTGTACATCACTGGGGAAGTAAGACAGTCACTTACCTAAAGGGCAAGAAGTTGAAAAAGCTTCATGTCATGTCTCACTTATCTAATTTGCTCTGCACACACAATCTAGGAAGGTATAAATCGCTGACTACATTTTTTTTTTTTTTTAAACAGAGAACATCAGCCACTATCTGATAGCAAAGGATGACACCTCACTCCTCAGATTTCTTGCATTCCTAGACTAAAGAAGTGTTTCTGTATGTCTGAAAGTTGTGTGCTCTGCCACACCCAGCTCACAGAACAAAAAGCACATAACTCCCCGTCTGTCCTGGCCTGGAGAAATAAAAACCAGAAAAACTATTGACCTCAAATTCAACCTGAACACTGCAACTATGTGAATAATGTAGCAATGCAGTGTGGTTTAAATAGAATAGAAATAGAAGAAGAAAGGAAAGAAATTTAGCATAGGCAAACCACACAAAATAAGTACTGTATAATAGGGACTGATTCAGGTAGAAAAAAAGAAAAAGGTAGTGGATACAAATTAAAACTCTAAGGAATTAGTAATTCCTATGAGTGACCTTAATTCTAATAAAACTACAATAAAAATAAATATCAGAAGCAAACAGGGCATAAAAAACAAACAAAAAGCTAAAGACAGAGAGAGAAAACTACTCACCTTGTGCAGTTCTATTGACTCTATCCACTGAAGCCTGTGCTCAGGATCTTCGGCTCTGAGGTACCAAACACTGTCATTCACACTGATGTCAAAACGACACTCGTCAAACTCATGAGGCTGCGCAGAGACAGAGAGAAGGTCATGAATAGTTATTAGGCAGAGTGCACGAGTCATGTCAAGTACCTAACATCTCCATCTGTATGCCAAATGTCTTCCTCTACCTCAATGAAATGACTGAGAAACAGGAGCAAAATGCTGCTCTGACACCTTTGTCTCAAGCACTGGTTTCAAGCAGTGACACACTCAGGAAACACATGGACTCGATCAGTCACAGAAAACCGTATGCCACACAATAAACAAATTTTAATTGAAAGCTGATGTCTTGTGTCTGCTGTCTCAGCCCCTAAATGGCTGCAGCAGAGCCGTGCAGGGCAAACAAAACATGGTCTGTTCCAACACGACCCCGGGTCTTCATAACCTTTCCTTCGACTTTTGGGAGGAATCTTTAAACTATTACGCTCCCCCACCCAGCTCCGACGTCTGACTGCCTTAGGCACCCAAACACGTGCTACAAAGAATTCACTCGTTTCCTCTCAGAGTGGAATTTGACCACTTGCACTCAGCTGAGAGTAGTTCTACTCTGCAAAGATTCCCAATAAGAAATAACTCTAATCTCCTCATGTTTTTAGTCGTTTTCCTCCTCGTGAGCACCAAGACTACTGCTGCTCTGTCAACTTACATAACCTTACGTTGCTGAAGTTTAATTGCATTTACTGAATGACACTCATGTGCTGCCTTATTTGCTGCCACTATCAACCTCCACATGCACCCAAATTCTGACCACAAAGACTCAGGCTGCATAAATTCATGCAACATTGTTGTGACACTTTTTTGTGATACACATCTCAAAAGATTATCTTTACCCATGCAAACGAGGATGAGCTGGCAAAAACTGTCTTTCAGAGACTGGTGTGACTTCAAATAGTCCCTCTACTTTAAGATTTTATTGTAAATACAGCAATGGCATTACCAAGGGCATCCGGCCATGACAGTTACTGGTTAGAGAAATCTATCTTCCAGCTTACTGTGCTGTATCAGACACGGACCATAAACCTCAGCTTTACTGTCAAGTTTATAACTCTTTCAGTCTGATTGGAACGTTCTTTCCCCTTGTGCAAGCACTGCTGTACAACCAAGCTGCACAGCCTTCTTTTCTATGTGCAAGACTAAGAAATCTTTAGTTTAAACACAGACAAGGTTTTAAACTATAGTTTGTGTGCATAGTTTTGTTAATATTTGCCAACAAAAATATAAACATTAACTTTTTTTTTTTGGGATTGCTTTGTACAAAATGCATGCAAATGACTGGACAGCACAAATGCATAGATAAGGTTTGAACTGACACAAGCATCTGATAACTTGACAGTTCGTGTATCATTGTAGTTTTGACTGACATTTCCTGCATGTTGTCCTTTGGTATGAGGAAGGTCTAATCTGTGTCCACAGCTACACAGTGGGTAACACACTGATGCTGGATAGGAAAAAAGCAGAGGCTTTTTTCCTGCATTCCACAGTTCTTTGAGACTGAAGTGTCTTTGGAAAGAGAGGGCAGTCAGCGGGGGCTGTGGAAGTCATATTACTCTAATTATTAGGGAGCATTTGTAGTACAACCACACAGTGTTAGTTCAACTACTCTAACTAAATGACAAAATACATCTTGCGTGCAGCAAGAGCTGTTACTATGTTCACACAAATAAGGAGTTTTACTTGGGGGGGCGTTCACGTTGAGGTCTTCATCCAGCTGAGTCAAATAATCCTATTGCAAAACAAACATGCACAAATCACTGCAAAACTATTTGTTGGCCTATGCACTTGGTGGCACTGTGCTCATTGAGCAGTGAATATTTAACCACAATGAGATTTCAGCTTATCTTACCTACACCAGAGGCATGCAAGTACAGTCTCTACAGTGTGTGCAGTCAAAGCTTACATTTGACAATAAACAAAAAGTCCTAAAAGTATTCTCAAATAATCTCTAGGGATTGATTCCCTTTGTAAGCTAAACTGCAAATGTCTCCCACCCTTGTGATCTTAATAACAGCTTCATTACAAATTGCACCTATATCCCTGAGGGACATGGATTAAAGAAGTTCTCTGCAAAGACAGGATCAAAACGGTGAGAACTGAGAGAGGGGCCAGTCTCCCAGAGCTTTGATGAGAGAGCTGAAATGTTGAACAGGTGCAAAGTTTCTTTCAGCTTTGTGTTTGTGCTTTAGAAGGCAGAAAACAACGTTTCTTCCTCATTCTAGGGCCAATACTTACTGTGATGACAGCCTTGCTAAGGCACAGAGAACCCCTGCAGCCGTACTCCCGTTCATCTTCTGACTTGTAGTAACTCAAAGTATTGTTTTTCAACACTACCCATCGGTCCTGCCACCCATGTATGTAATTTGTCCACTGTAAAAACACAAGATATGGAATATACAGTTAGTTGTATCAAACAATCACTATATTCTCGCTCATAACCACACAGAAGTGAACTAAAATGAACACAGTTAGCATACAAACTAATTCCGCTAAACTTGCCTTGCTTAAGACGCCTCCGAGCTCCACAGGCTGTCCAGATTCCGGGTCCACATCCTCGTCCGAACCCGACGATGAACTCTTTTCGGACATTGATTTCCAAGTTTCAAGAAAACCTAAATCTGATGTTATCGGCAGAAACACGCAGCCCAATCTCTGATGCTGGGATAAGTTATCGGTACAACGGCGTCACCGCCAAACCTGCTGACAGCTCCCTCAACTTAACCTTTACGTCGGTGAAATACTTAATTACCGTATGCATTAACTAAAAGTACAAAATAGTAGCTAGATATCGCCGTTTTCATGGGTCTTTTGACTAGGCTAGCATGTCTGTTAACAAGCTACCGTGGAAGTGACAGCTGGCTCTCTTTCTTGGTTTTGCGGGCTTTGTTTTGAAACTGACGTCGAATACCAATAAGCCTAGCTAAATTAGTTAGCTGTCAAACGACGCAACTAGCTAACACTAACTTTAACTGGAAACTTGGCGCTGCTCTCCTTAGTTATCCAAGCCGAAAACGATGAACCATTCCAAAGGCCGCCGTGTTGACGCTACACCTCAACTTCAACCTACAAATAACCAGCAATGGTTTGTGTCGCTGCTGTGGTTCCGCAGCTCAGTTAGCAATAGCAGAGTGCTGACTAGCTTCAGGAGGAGGAGCTGCAGCCACGCTTTACTGTGTACCTACAGCGTAAAGTGGCATCAAGGTAAATACAGTTACAGTCACACCGGAAATCATATTTATGTGCATAGAATTAAAAGCAGTTCATTAATTTATCTTTTCGCATAAAAGTGAATTTAGTTAGCACATATTTGTAAATACATACATCTAAAAACAACTTGTGTCTAAAACACAAAACTTGTTTATCCCACGGGTACACTTTGAGGAAAATAACTGGAAATTCAGACAGTTTCAGCGGTTATTTGTGACATTATTTTTATTCTTATTGTTGTTGTTATTATTAATTAGTGACTGTTAATCAGTTGATTCGAAGTCCTCTTATATTCCCTTATTTTCTTATTTGTGGTTTCGAGAATATGTTGCATTTGATGGTGTATTTCACGTTTTTTTTTTTTTTTTTTTTAAATGTTTTCCTGTGTTGAGCTTTAGGTATGCTTGCTCATTTATTTATACCAAAAACTAGACTGGCATTTAAATAAAATAATTAAAAGAATGAATTATTGAATGAATGGATAAATTTGAGCAAAACCAGTAAAGTAAGGGAAAACAAAAACACAAAGAAAACCAAAAGTAGGACAAAAGAAGCCTGATCGTAATACATAGGCCTTTACATGCATGACAACTTAATCTGAGAGTGAAAAAAAAAATAGTTAAGTAAATGTAACTTCTTTAATTTCTTTTTTTTCCTTTATGCTTAACTCCGTAAACTTTAGTTACACTAATAACACTCCAGTTCAGAAAGTCTATCCATATCAGAGGATCAAGAGAAGCATACACTACAGTATATTGCCAAATAGGGATGGGCGATATGGACTAAAAAATGTATCACAATAATTTCTCTTATTTATCACGGTAACGATAAATGACGATAAAAGCTATCAGCAAAATATTTTGTATTATAAATCTGTCACTAAATTCTGTCTTGAAAGCCCTACAAAATACCAGAAGCCACTATACCAATTAAGTTCAAGTAGTGCACCTGTATTGTAAAACTGTAGTGACACCAATCAAACAAGTCTGAAATATGAGAGACCAAATTCCACATTTATTCAAACGATGCAAACAGCAAAACTAACTTTGCTTATTAAAAAAAACCAAAGTAAAACACAACCTGGTAAATTGTCATCTCACGATAAAAACGATAAATTCAAATTGTTATTGTGTGGAATTCCTTTGATGATATATCGCACACGATAAATTATCGCCCATCCCTATTGCCAAAGTATATACTCTTGGAGAAGTATTTACTCACCTGCCTTGACTCACATACAGATACAGGCATGACAAAGTTCCTCCTTTTTCTGCCTGAAGTGATGCAGTAATAGTGCACTATTACTGCACTATCACTGGCTGAACGATTTGTCCCACAAATACGTCATCACGCATGGTGTCCAAACTTGGCCTGTGGAAACGTCCTCGTTCCTGGCATTCATTTATGCTCTGAAATCGTTCCCCTGGGCACACAGGCATTTCTCTGTGCGATTGAATTAGCAGACAAGGTGCTGGTAAGTGGCTGGCAGTCGGCAGAAAGGGGAACTTTTTTATGCCCGCATCTGTATGAGTTTAAGTGACATCTCATCCCTAATCCAGAGTTCAATATGACGTTGTTGGTCCACCCTTTGCAGCTAAAACAGCTTAAACTTTTCTGGGAAGGCTGTCCACAAGGTTTAGGAGTGTGTTTATGGGAATTTTTGACCATTCTTCCAGAAGCGCATTTGTGAGGTCATACACTGATGTTGGAAAAGATGGCCTGGCTCTCAGGTGTTCTATAGGGTTGAGGCCAGAACTCTGTGCAGGCCAGTCAAGTTCATCCACACCAGACTCTGCCATCCATGTCTTATGGACCTGCTTTGTGCACTGGTGCACAGTCATATTGGAAGAGGAAGGGGCCGCTCCAAATTATTCCCACAAAGTTTGGAACATGGAATTGTCCAAAATGTCTTGGTATGCTGAAGCATTCAGAGTTCATTTAGAGTTCCTTTCAATGGAACTGAGGGGCCGCGCCCAGCTCCTGAAAAACTCCCCCACACCATAATCCCCCCTTTCACCAAACTTTACACTTGGCACAATGCAGTCAGATAAGTATACTTATCTGACTGCAACGGTATACCGTTCTCCTGGCAACAGCCAAACCCAGACTCGTCCATCAGACTACCAAAAGGAGAAGCGCCATTTGTCACTCCAGAGAACGCCTCCACTGCTCTAGAGTCCAGTGGCGGCGTGCTTTACACCACTGCATCTGATGCTTTGCATTGCACTTGGGGATGTATGGCTTGGATGCAGCTGCTCGACCATGGAAGCCCATTCCATGAAGCTCTCTGCGCACTGTTCTTGAGCTGATCTGAGGGCCACATGAAGTTTGATGGTCTGTAGTGATTGACTCTGCAGAAAGTTGGCAACCTCTTCATACTAAGTGCTGACCCTGCTCCATCAGTTTACACGGCATACCCCTTCATGACTGAGTTGCTGTTGATCCCAAACACTTCCATTTTCTTATAATACAGCTGACAGTTGACTGTGGAATATTTAGGATTTATTGCACAGGCGGGATCCTATCACAGTTCCACACTGAAATTCACTGAGCTCCCGAGGTCGACCCATTCTTTCACAAATGTTTGTAAAAGCAGTCTGCATGCCCAGGTGGTTCATTTTATACACCTGTGGCCATGGAAGTGATTGGAAAACATGATTCCCATAATTTGGATGGGTGAGAAATACTTTTTGGAATATAGTGTATCACATTTAATGCTATAAAGTTTCCTCCATGAGCTAGAAGAATTGATCATCTTTAAAGGTAAGATGGTTTTGGCTTTCTGGTTTTTATGCCTGGGAGCAATTTGCAAATCAATATTTTCACCATCACAAGTACAACAGAAAGACTCAGTCAATATCACTGAGGCTCTCAAGTCTATTTTTTTTTTTTTTAACAAATCAGGAGTTTAGTAAAGCCCAGAAAATTTAATATAGAACAGGAAAAATTACAGGATAGATCTTAGTTGAAATACAATGGCCTTAAAGTTCAAGACAAGAACTTTAAGTCAATAATCTGGAAGTTTGATACCTTAGAATCCATTTACCAAAAACTGTGTAAGATCATGAGGGTCATTAAAATGTTTTCCTCAACTGAATCAGAAATAAAGTGAAACTATTTATGATTCTCCAGTACATCATACTTCATAAACAACAAAACAAGTAAGCAAGCAAACAAAAAACAAACGCTCTCAGTTACTTTGCTCTGTTGCACTCAGTTCTATTTTAATTGAACATTTTTATGTGAATAATCAGGTACAATAAAAATGAAACATTTAAAAACATATATGCACAGGTAAGAAATACATGAGACACAAAAAATAATGATTAAATAAAACAATAAAAAAAAATACAGGTACAGCCATTGAGACAGTATTACACAACATTAAAATTAAGAGATTATTTCAATTAGAGGATTGGGAAAACGACTCGGAATCAGCAATGATTCTGGTCCAGCCATTTTTTTCACTGTTGCGTTCAGGTTTCATTGGATTTCCGCACTCCTCGATGACGAACGCGGAAGTGCCGCCGAAACCGCTCACGTAATTTTCAAAACATGTAAGGACATGAACGTTAGCCGGCTAAGTTTTTTATATGCTAATTCCTATTCTTTATTACAATTATGAAGTAAAGCGTTGTTTTTGTTTTTACTGCAGTTATCCTACCGATACCTAAAATTCGCAAAGCATAGACAGGAGAACTACGATGTCATAGAGCTGTATCAACTGATAAGATAATTGAGTCGAGATCGTTTTAAACAAGACTATCAAAAGGAACAATCATTCAAAGCTCCACTATTCAGAATGGAGAATGAGGCTGCATCCACCAAAGAAGAGGGCTTTCTCACCAGAATGGCACTCAACGATAACAAGGCTGGTATGGAGGGTCTTGACAGGGACAAAATCAATAAGATCATCATGGAGGCATCTAAGGTTGGTACTAACATAATAATAATAATAATAATAATAAATCGTTCAGAACCTGCATTCATACAGATGATGTCAATGACTTCTGTGTAAAAGTGGGAACATTACCTAAAGCTATAATCTGCTGTGGGCAACAGGAACTTTCACTTTGTTTTACAAAGCTCTTTCAATCCCATAACTCAGGTGTAATGGCAAATAAATAATGCTATATGCTACTGTACCTTTTTCACTAAAGATGCTTCTTCTGAGTGGTCATACAACTGATTTTTGTCCATGTCGTTCCTTTGAAGGGGTCAAAGTTTTATGAGAACGAGCTGAAGAAGGAGCAGCAGGTGAACCAGCGCATTGAGAAAATGATGCTCCAAAAGGCACAAATCACAGAGCAGCAAATAAAGAAAGCACAGGTTCAGGTTAGACATATTATGAATGTGCCAGAGTCTATTGCCACTGTTTTTCTGTTAGGTTACACACATAAGATATGATGACATGTGAAATGAAGATAATCAAACTAATCTCTGTGTAGGTGGAGAAGATGGCTGCGGCCTTGGAGAGAAGACGTGATCTAAGCCGCGTGATTGTGCATGTGGACATGGACGCTTTCTATGCTGCAGTGGAGATGAGAGATTGTCCTGAGCTGAAGGACAAGCCCATGGCTGTGGGATCCATGAGTATGCTAGTGGGTTGAAATATCTTGGAAAAGGACACGCTTTTGACAGAAATTTCATAGATTACTTATGCAGCTGCAAGGTGTGGGTGTAACAGAGAGATACTGTAACAGTCGCTCTTATTTGTAAATGGCAGAGGAAATCATTGGATTACTACTGCTGATATAGAAAACTGGTCTTATCATGTATGATTACAAAGCAAATGATAAGTCTTTTTTTCCCCCTATCTTTAGTCAACATCTAACTACCATGCCAGGAAATATGGGGTTCGAGCTGCCATGCCTGGCTTCATCGCAAAGAAACTCTGCCCTAACTTGGTCATTGTTCCAACTAACTTTGATAAATACAGATCCGTGAGTGACGAGGTATTGCCAAAGCCAGCAAAGCACAAAAAAAAAAAAAAAAAAGTTATACAGCTCATTTGCATCCTGTTAACGGAAGCTTATGAATTTCATCTCTATGAAAGATCCGGGAGATTTTTGCAGACTATGATCCTCACTTCCAGCCAATGAGCCTGGATGAAGCCTATCTGGATTTTACAGACCACCTGGAGCAGAGGCAGAGTTGGCCAGAGTCCTCACGTACTCACCCCTACCGCACCACAATCATCGCTTCAGGCATGGTCGAGTTATTCAATAAGTGTATGACATGTTGTGACTAATTGCTTTCATATGCAAGAAATAATTTTGATCATGATGTGAAATATTTTTCTGTACAGATGCAAAGCTGACTGAGCCTCTTAAAGAGGAAGAAGCAGAGCTAAAAGACCTCTCTCCAGTCCTGTTTGAGGATAGTCCTAGCTACTCTCCCTGTCTGTTGGGCTCTGAGGGTGCTGGTGGTGCTCATGAGGTTTTTGGGACCTCTGTTGAGGAGGCTGTGAGAGAGATGCGCTTTCGCATTGAGCAAAAGACCACGCTGACTGCCAGTGCAGGTGAGGGGGAAAAAGCACCTATTTGTGTTTTTTTAAATACATCCTACCATGGTACAGGTTTTACCAGCCCATTCATTTTCAAATATTTTATATAATAACACTTATCATTCATGTAGGAATTGCTCCAAACATGATGCTTGCCAAGGTGTGCAGTGACAAGAACAAGCCCAACGGACAGTATAGACTCCCCCCCACCAGAGAGGCAGTCATGGAATTCATCCAGAATCTTCCAGTTCGCAAGGTACAGTACACATCAACCAAACAAAAACATAATGCACTCTGTGATTGCAGTGATTTGTTTGCATTTGAGAGAAAAAGAAGCCAAATGTTTATGACTATGTGGCTTAATTCAAACATTGTAAAACATTCAGGGCTCCATAACTGGGTCATGATCTTCCTCACGAACGTGAGCTACCGTAATTCCATACTTGGTGACAAAATTAAACTTCAGTGTTGTCAGGTCTGTGTTTCTCTACTGCTGTACATCCTCATCTAGAAATCGTCAGTGTGTAGTTGCAACAATAGCAACAGAGTTAAAGGCCGGGTGCAATGAGACTGTCAGTTGATTGCATCATGGCAGCTAATTTTTTATTTATATCAGATTTGTGAACGTTAAACTGATCTACTATCAGGTTCGTGCACATTTTGAAACTAACACTGCTTTCTTTTAGCTGATTTCCATAACATATCAAGGTTTTAGGTCTACAGTTAATACGGGCACAGATTGCAGACTTTTAGCTGTAATTTGAGGCTGTTCATAAATCAACAAGGGACGGGGGGACTCAGATTGAGATCTATTTGGGGTCCCTCTTTCTTGGAGTAAGTGTCTGTTAAAAAGTCAGTAACTTATTGTTTTAAGCTTTAGCTGTTTGGACTTTCAAAAACCAGTAAAGGTGTAACAGAAGATGGTAATTATATTTCACTGAGATGCTTGAAATGGTTAACCTTCAGCGCTGGAATCAGGTTGGGCAAAATAAAACAAAAAAGCTGTTTAATGAAGTTGTTCATCAAGCACAGGGCATTTATTTATTTATTTATTTAGTTCTCAAGCATATTCTTCATTAATCCTTTTGTTTTGCTGCACTGTTCTAGAGATAGCATTGTCATTTTTGTGGAAAAAAAAAACCAAACAATTTTTCTCATATTATTTGTTTTACGTCTTAATTTTGGTAAATTAATTTCATTGGGGTAAATGTCTACATAAAGAGGTCAGATTTACAGGAAGAAGCTAATCTTTAACATTATAGTGTATTTATACATCTTGGTATAAATACTAAGATGTGTCACAGATCAGGAAAATTTACCTAAATGAAATGTGTATGGAAAATTATACAAAATTCAAAATGAGAAATGTGTTTATATCTTCCTTCAGATTTGTGGCATAGGAAAGGTGAGTGAGAAGATGCTGAATGCTCTGGGTATCACCGCCTGCTCCCATCTCGGCCAGCAGATGGCACTGTTGTCATTACTGTTCTCGGAGACATCTTGCCATCATTTCATGCAGGTTTCTCTGGGTCTGGGCTCCACACATATACCCAGGTACTGTGTCTATTTCATGTCACTCAGAACCATTCATTTAAAAGAACAGGAAAAAAAGAAACTGTAGCATTCAGAGAAAGGGAATCATTTTCCCTCTCTTTGCTTTTCAAACAGGCACGAAGAAAGAAAAAGCATGAGCACAGAGAGGTTTGTCTTTTAAACAAACCATTATTAGCCTTGAAGATGATTTATTTTTAGCCCTTTTTTTTAGTGTCCATCCTTTATACACCTGCTAATTTTCTCTCTTCTGATGCACCATATTGACAGAACATTTAGAGAGCTGAGTAAAACTGAGGAGCAGCTGTCTTTATGCAGGGAGCTTTGTGAAGACCTGGCAGAGGACATGAAGAAAGAAGGTCTGAAGGTAGTGAATGCTTTACTTGTTTTTAACTGGATTTCTTTTCATATTCTGAGCATATCCTCTGAATAAGAAGGTTGAACCAAAGGGGTTCTAATATCTTGTCTTCTACAAACCAAAGAACCATCTCTTTGTGATATTTCTTGAGCAAATATTGCCTCAACGAAATCTGATTGTTTCAGAAAATACAAAAAGAAGCAAACAGAAATGAACATTTCATTTTACAGATGAAAGACAAATAGTTGTTTTGGTAAAGAAAAAAAAATACAATCATGACCTTCCGCCAAACACCCTGACTTCAGACTGAGTCTCATACATTTACCTTAACGTGTCCATTCCTTTTTGAATCGATAGAAGAAGGACTGGATGGCTTGGCACAACCATCACCCCCCTGCCTGGCTCCCTTGATAGCAAGAGAAAATGGAGAGCCATTAAAGTGACAGCGGGGCTTACTATCGGCCTCAGAAGTTTCCCCTTGGGAGATGATCACATTACTATGAAATCTCACAAAATGCACTCTAACAAATCACAGTGATGAGAAAGATTACACAGATTTTCATCTCTTTGCTATTTACAGCCCTTCCGAACAGTCCTATTGATTATGCAGGTAATTAGGAGGTCGTTGTAAAGCAGACAGAAATGGCTTCAACTGTTTTGTTTGCTTTGTTCTTTTCTTTGAAGGGTAAAACGGTTACATTGAAGCTTAAGAACGTGAACTTTGAGGTGAAAACCAGGGCGCAGACACTTCCTTATGCCGTTGCTACAGTGGAGGAGATCTTTGCCGTTGCTAAGGACCTACTGAAAATGGAGATAGAAAATGAAAGCCCCCAGCCACTCAGACTACGGCTCATGGGTAATTAGATTTGGTAATACAACTGACAGAACAATTAATATAACTGGCTTGAAATAAATCTAAATGATCTGTTACACCCTGCATGTAGGAATAACACACTTGACATTTGTTTTGGGGTTTTCTTTGGATAATTTGTTTTTGTGCTTGTAGGTGTTCGAGTATCTGCTTTTGCCAGTTTGGATGATAAAACGCCCATGCAGAAGAGCATCATTGGCTTTCTTCAGCCAGGCAGAACGAACTGTAGTGACTCCTCCCA
Source organism: Atherinomorus stipes (assembly GCA_023101725.1). Taxonomy (NCBI): domain Eukaryota; kingdom Metazoa; phylum Chordata; class Actinopteri; order Atheriniformes; family Atherinidae; genus Atherinomorus; species Atherinomorus stipes. The sequence continues at coordinate 2,096,528 of JALJCO010006760.1, forward strand.
AGTAAAGCATCAAAAACCTGAAAAAGAGCAGCTCTTCGATCACCCCTCACTGCTTCTGCAGCCCCCACCAGGACAGAATGGCCAGAAAAAAGAGGAGGTTCGCTGGCAGAGTAAGCAGAAGGACTCTGGGGGAAGTCGGGCTGGTGAGGAACCCCAACAGTCATTCTTCCAAAGAGCTCATGCCAAAAGACTGCAATTCCAGGTGGCAGATGCACGCACACAACAGGATGGATGTGAGGAAAACACTTGTGTGACTGCTTCTACAAGTGCTTCTTCTAAAGAGAGTGTAGTGTCATCAGCAAAAGCAAACAAGAGTAACTACACTGCATCAGAACGCTCAGGAAATGAATCTACTTCTGTCCAGGCCTTGGCATCCACATCAGGCTGTAGAGCACATACAGAAACCCTCACATGTCCGGTGTGTTTCAGACAGGTGGAGACAACAGACCTAAATGTCTTCAACACTCATATAGACGGCTGTCTTAATGACACTGCTTACAAGCCAAAGGAAAGCACATTTTCAGACAAAGAGTCCGATTTGGATCCAGAGTTGGAATGTCAAGACTGTGAAGGAAGGCACAAACAGAGGAGAGAGGATGAGGTTGAAGAGGAGCAGTTAAGAAACGGTGAAGAGTTGGAGTTGGGCGGTGTTTATGTTCAGAAAGGCCAGCGCAGCTTGAAGAACAGTTCGGTTCAAAAGGTTTTGCTGATTCAAGGTGACAACAAACCCGGGACCTTGCAGCAACCTCAGCCATGTCACAGTAAAAGTTCCATCCTCATCTGCCCAATATGTCAGCTGACCCAAGACACCGATGACCTCACTGTCTTTAACCACCATGTTGACCTCTGCCTGAACCAAGAGGTCCTACATGAGCTCAGGGGACAGACGACATTTACCATAAATCCATCTGCAGTTAAAAATAGCAAGAGCACGGGTAAGTGAGTGCATTATATTATGTTTTTCAGCTCACGAAACAGCAGCTTGATTGTGCACAACTTTTTTATGTGATCTTTGACCGCTAAGACAATACAAACATTGCTTATACACTCTTTCAGCAGTTATAGAGCAGAAGTTCTCGCTCCTTGTTTAGGAGTGTGGCCTGCCATCACCTGATGCCTCTTTATGCTCTTCATCTGCTAAATGCTCTAATATGTTCTGTGGCTGCTGTTTGATCCTGAGACGATATATAATCACTCATCTTGCTTTGTGTATACAGTGGGGGTCTGTGATTGTAATTAATTTCTGAGAATGTACAGTGGGTACGGAAAGTATTCAGACCCATTTAAACTTTTCACACTTTGTTTCATTGCAGCCATTTGCCAAAATCAAAAAAGTTCATTTAATTTCTCAGGAATGTACACTCAGCACCCCATCTTGACAAAAAAAAAAAAAACAACAGAAATGTAGAATTTTTTGCAAATTTATTAAAAAAAGAAAAACTGAAATATCACATGGTCATAAGTATTCAGACCCTTTGCTCAGCACTAAGTAGAAGCACCCTTTTGAGCCAGTACAGCCATAAGTCTTCTTGGGAATGATTCAACAAGTGTTTCACATCTGGATTTGGGGATCTTCTGCCATTCTTACCTGCAGATCCTCTCCAGTTCTGTCAGGTTGGATGGCGAACGTTGGTGGATTTTTTCAGGTCTCCCCAGAGATGCTCACTTGGGTTTAAGTCAGGGTTCTGGCTGAGCCAGTCAAGAATGGCCACAGAGTTGTTCTGAAGCCACTCCTTTGTTATTTTAGCTGTGTGCTTTGGGTCATTGTCTTGTTGGAAGATGAAACTTCGGCCCAGTCTGAGGTCCTGAGCACTGGAAGAGGTTTTCTTCCAGGACCTCTCTGTACTTGGCCACATTCATCTTTCCTTCCATTGCAACCAGTTGTCCTGTCCCTGCAACTGAAAAACACCCCCATTGCATGATGCTGCCATCACCATGTTTCACTGTTGGGATCGTATTGGGCAGGTGATGAGCAGTGCCTGGTTTTCTACACACATACCACTTAGAATTAACTCCAAAAAGTTCAATCTTGGTCTCATCAGACCAGAGAATCTTATTTCTCACAGTCTGGGAGTCCATGTGTTTTTTGGCAAACTCTATGTGGGCTTTAATATGTCTTGCACTGAGGAGAGGCATTCATCGGGCCACTCTGCCATAAAGCCCCAACTGGTGGAGGCTGCAGTGATAGTTGACTTGGTGGAACTTTCTCCCATCTCCGTACTGCATCTCTGGAGCTCAGCCATAGTGATCTTTGGGTTCTTCTTTACCTCTCCCACCAAGGCTCTTCTCCCACGATTGCTCAGTTTGGCTGGACGGCCGGGTCTAGGAAGAGTTCTGGTTGTCCCAAACTTCTTCCATTTAAGGACTATGGAGGCCAATGTGCTCTCAGGAACCTTTAGTGCTGCAGAAATTCTTTTGTAACCTTGTCCAGATCTGTGCCTCACCACAATTCTTTCTCTGAGCTCCTTGGACAGTTCCTTCCACCTCATGATTCTCATTTGCTCTGACATGCACTGTGAGCAGTGAGGTCTTATATAGACAGGTGTGTGCCTTTCCTAATCAAGTCCAATCAGTTTAATTAAACACAGCTGGACTCCAATGAAGGAGTAGAACCATCTCAAGGGGGATCAGAAGAAATGGACAGCCTGTGAGTTAAATGAGTGTCACTGCAAAGGATCTGAATACCTATGACCATGTTATATTTCAGTTTTTTTTTAAAATAAATTTGTAAACATTTCTACATTTCTGTTTTTTTTTTTTCTCAAGATGGGGTGTGATGGTGTGTACATCAATGAAAAATAAAATGAACTGTTTTGATTTTAGCAAATGGCTGCAATGAAATAAAGAGTAAAAATTTTAAAGGGGGAATACTTTCCCTACCCACTGTATCAATTCTCTGCTATGAACAGACACCAGTCGGTTGAAAATGTACATAAACCGTGGGGGTACGACTTCTCTGGAGCTAGTAGAAGGAATGTCTATTTGGAGGGTTGTCAGAGACCTATAACCTTTCTTATTTACTGAGTGACATTGTGTGAGAAGTTTGTATTGATTCAGGCAGAGAAACGACACCTCATTTCACCCCATGGGGCCCCCTTTGCCCTGGTCTTGGAAATGGCTAAATCACTTTTCACTTATTCATTTCCTACAATGAACTGAAGCCTGGTTTCCTCTTAAACAAGCCTGCTCCTGAAATTGCTATCTTTATGTTCCTGAGGAGATGCTGCAACTGTGCTCCTTCTCAATGGATGTCTTTTGTTAGAGAAGAGATAAGAAAGGAGTTCTTTATTTTCTGTCCATGTCACCCAGTGTCTGTTTCTGTTTATAGGACGAGGACATTTACTACCACAGCAAGCAAGTAAAGGCAAAAGCAAAAGGTGAGACAGCTTAATTATTGTTTATCACAACATATTAACATGTTGTTTCTACAACGATTTTCTCATGTTAATAACGTTTTTTTTCTTGATGTTTCTTGACTTAGACGCGACTCACCTTCCTCTCCACCTTCAAAAAAAGCTAAAAACTATGGCCTCTGTAACACCATCGACAAGTTCTTCAGATGAAAACATGCATGTCAAACTAGATGAAGTGAGCAAGTCTTCAAGTGGACAGCAGCAGCGTGCAACTCGTCAAATCTTATGATTTCACTAGAAAGGTCATATTTATATGCTCAATCATTGCACACAAAGCCATGTTCTGTTTCCACCTTTAAAAAGCTGCTGAAACAAGAAGCTAATCATTTGCACTTATTATGACTTTTTGATAAGCCATACACACAATCAAACATAGTAAGAAGAAGTTTGTTGTAATTTCAGCAAGATAATTAGGGTTTTTTAAATGTCGGGTTTCTGGCAGTGCCAACTTCTTTTCTGCAATAAAGTTATTTTAGTGTATGCTAAATGAAGCATGAGAATATTTGCTATGCACTATTGGGCTGTGAATTTTAATTGTATTCTCAAGTTATTTTATTCTTGTATTTCAGCACTTTCCTGTTGTGTTTATTTAGGTTATGCTGGCACAGTTTATCTCTGATAGGGAAACTAAGAGAAAGTTTCTGAAATATAAATTGTTGAAATGAATAAATAAATTATTATGCCTGAACTATCAGTTGTGATGAATCAGTGCCATGCTCTCCTTCAGCATTAATATGCAACAATACTGTTTTTCAGGGAATAGATCTGTCTGGTTTAACGGTGTTGGTGTGCACTTCTCATCTGGTGTTTGCAGGTTGGGCGGACCCACAGAATTACTGAATTTTATGCTAAGCCATAACAATTTCTGTAACACTTTGTAATGGATGTTAAATATAGCTCAGCAATAAGCAATTATTGAAAATTTATGGTTAATATTAGCCTCTTCTACATCATGATTTTCAATTAAAGTGACATTTTTCTAATGATGAAGTGTGAGTTTTATAGAAATCAAATATTTTAGAAGAGTGAGATGAATGAATATCTTATGTAAGTAGAAGGGTTTCTTTAAAGAAACAATTTTGCGTTTAGCCAGATTCTTCACAATCAGTCAAAAGATTAAAAAAAAAAAAAAACCTCCATTTGCTGGCAACACGAATGTTGCTGGTCTAATGAATGATGGGACAGTGTTCAAGACATTCAGAAATAATTCATCATATGTTGGGAACACATTTTTTTTTTTTATACATTTAGTTGTTTTACATATATTCCTCATCTTGGGCCCAGTTGGCCCACATGTCCAATGAATCATGTCTTGTACTGTACATGTTGTCTCGTTAATTAAAAAGATGAATGCCATTTTTTTTTTGTTATTTGACCAAACTAACATGTTTTCTTATTCACACAAGTTAAACCAGTGTTTCATATTGATCTCTATAAATTTTGGATGATAAAGTTACAGTTTGTCAGATTCTCATGGAGTACAGTGTATGGTGGATAAATAAATTAAACCACCTACTAGTCATGTACACAAGTGAAGCATGTCATGACAAATATGCTCTGGTACTATCAGCATGCTTCCTAAGGGTGTTAACTGGTAAAGTAAACATGGATCAACCCCACAGCATTAAGAAAATAGGTGTTCACTTCTATTTGAAGTCTTTCTGTCTGCTTTCTACCTACTGGGACTGGTGAGACGGAGTGAAACATTTTTCACCTTTAACAAAGAGGTTCTCGATGGAGAGAAGAGTTTTGGCTTTAAGGACTATGATCAAGGCGCATCCTTTTAAGAAGGAGAATCTGGATCCTCGAAAGTGGATGCAGCAGGAGACTGCTCGGGGCTTTGCTGACTTCATGTTCAACAAACATTCAGATAAAGAGATGGACAACAGTTTTGACAGCAAAGAGATGTGTGAGTATAACGACGAAAAAAATGAAAACAGTGGGGAAAACGTAGATTTAACCTTTCAATTTACAACAGAAAAATGATGTAGAGAATTTGTGAACAAGCCTTTATGTATAGCTGAGTTTACTATGTTAATCATTAGCTTTTTACTTGTAGGAGTGACTTCATGCTCATACTGCACACCGTTGCATTCCAAGGAAGACACTGTTTGCTTTATGTTTTTGTGTGGGAGTCTGTAAATAGTGTTTTAAGGGCCTGGAGTTGTGGCCATATAAAATAGGATGGGAAAAAAATACAGCAATGTTTAAAATCTATGTTGATGAGCAGTACTTGAAGCAGAGAAGCAGTTTATTGAGGCAGCAAAAAGGAATGATGTGAAGACCATGAAGAATCTTCGAAAAGGCCTGAATGTAAATGCGAAGAATGTGGTGAGTTTAACTTGTCAAACTCTTGATGTTGTATATCAAATTTAAATCAAACTTTATTTATATAGTACTTTTCATACAACAAATGCAACACAGTACTTAACAAATATAGAATAAAAATGTAGCACTGCATTATTTATTGTCACACGGATGAAAAGGCTGAACAGCTCCAGGGTTTTAGAGAAACTCATTAAATGGCTGAAATACTGTTTATATTCTTTGCCTCAGCATAACAGGACTGCCATGCACTATGCAGTTGCTGGCAAGAACCATGAAGCTGTTCAGCTACTTCTACAGAGAAGGGCCAAGGTGGATCAGAAGGACAAGGTGAGAGGGTTGGATATGTTTAAGCCATAAATAGCTTTAGTAATATTTCTAAGTCTGTCTCCACTTTGTGTTCTGTTTCTGACAGTATGGTGTGACACCCATTCATCTAGCTGCCTGGTTTGGCAGTTTGGAGATCCTGAAATTATTAGTGCACGCTGGGGCCGAACAAAAGGTTGAGAATGAGGTAAAATAGGATTATTACATTAGATTTCTCTTAAACACAAAGAGAGTCAATCTTTTTTTATTTAGAAAACGTCCCGAATTTGATCTCTAACATTTGTGAGCCCATCCTATCAATGCAATCCACTGGTTGACCTGCTTTATTTGGTGAATTCTTATCTAAAACTGGCTTTCCTAACTCAGGAAGGACTGAACATTATGCACTGTGCTGCCATCAACAATCACACAGAGATTGTAGAGTATATTATTAATGACCTGCAGATGAAAGAACTGGACAAGGAAGACCAGGTATGTTTCGTAAAAATCGTTCATGAATCAATAATAAATACTGTATCACTTCCCACTAAAATGTGTTGCAATGGATACTGCTGTCTTTAACGTAGTTCTTCCATTTCAGTCAGGACGCCTGCCATTTGCAATGGCTGCAGAGCATGGGTGTGTTCAGATGCTACAAATGCTGATGGAGCCCTACAACATGGCCACTATGAAACCTGATAAGGTGTGTGTGTTGCTTTGGGGGCATATTTTACAGCATATATGGAGTGTTTTCATGTGCACTAGTGTGGATTTCTGTCACACCTGCAAGAAAGCTCAAAGTCAAACCCTCTTTGATGTGAGTTGTTTCCCTCTCTCCCTTCTGCCAGAGAGGGGACACGCCCCTGCACTTAGCTGCCAAGAATGGCCACTTGGACGCCGTCCAACTGCTTCTGCAGAGCTTTGATACTCGGGATGAAGTCAATATGGTAGACAATCAGTTGAAGCATCCTCTCTATCAGGATTTGGTCTGTGACTGTGTGTTTAGTGGCTAATGTACTGCTGGATGGTGCTTCGACTTGAGTTTAATTAGGATGTATCAAACATGTTCTGGTTGCTGCATCATATCCTGTGATATGGCGTGAATTTTAAGTCTAAATAGAAAGAAACTGATGTCTCTTGCCAAAGATTCCTCTGCCAGTCACATATACAGATCTGTTCTACAACGACATATTTGATCATGTTATTTTATAATTTAAAGTACTAACTGTATGCTATATATTTCAGATAATTTATTAATCCTAATTGCTTGGTGCTTATTTATGTCTGAATTTTCTTTGATTATAGTTAAATCATGAGTCATTTTAAAATGTGGTCCACTTGAGTAGGATGTTGTTCCCATTCAGCCAGCAACGTATAATTCATTGATGAATCCTGTGTTGTAGGACGGTGAGACAGCTTTGTACCAGGCTGCAGTGAACACTCATGAGGAATGTGTCGTGGCCCTGCTGGAGGCTGACTGTGACCCTAACATCCTCACAATGGTACAATAATGAAACATACAAACCCAAGACAATGACATTCGGCTCTTCTGCCCCGTTATTGATTATACTGTTCTATCATATTCATATGTGGTTAATCCTTCGATCAGTATTGTTATATAAAAAAAATATATATTCAAATTGTAAAGCTGAACTCTGGCTCTTTGAAGGTCAAATGCAGTGCTCTCCATCCAGTCTCAGAGAAAGGAGACACTTCTGTTGTTAAGCTCCTCTTAAACTGCAAAGCCCATCCAGATTTTCAGAACCAGGTGAGCAGACACAAGCAAGGTGCCAGCAGTACTCACTTTGAAGTCTTTCTTTCACATAGATCAGTCATGCAAATCAGTTTTGCTGCAAATGTTTGACCTTATACATTTTTTTTTAACCTAATTTTCTTTCCTTTTTTGTTTGTTTCCGTTCATGGAACGATATGTTTTCTCTCAGCACCTAGAGACACCTCTCCACCTGGCAGTGAAGAACAGCCACATTCCTGTTATTCATTCTCTTCTGGCAGCAGGATGCAATATGAATCTCACAGATAACGTATGATTGACCTCATGACACAGTAAATTAAGATGTCTACCAGCATGTATATAAGCAACATTAACCCATTGTATTGTTCACTGTCAGAGGTCTCAGACTGTGATGCATCTTGCTGCAGAGCTCGCCAAGACTGATATAGTGGAAATGCTTCTTAAAGCTGGTGTGGATCTAACACTTCAGGACAGAGTAAGAATGAAGGCAAAAAAAAGCAGAACAAAAACAAGTATATTCAATGAATCTATGTGATAACACCAATGTGTTTTATGTAAAGCATCAGAAAACCCTATCCAAAATAAGGTATCTAACTGTTCTAATGTACTTTGTCCGTGCTGGATCAGCAGGGTAAGACAGCTCTTGGAGTTGCAGCCAGAGCAGATGAGGTGATTATTGTGGACATGATCATCAAGGCAGAAAGATACAACGCTTGGAGAAAGGTGACAGTCAAATAATCTTGGCCAATTTATAAATTTTAAATGGACTGCAATCCATTTTTGAAGGTTTGAAATAAATAATTACATTCATCACAAATGATTTATTTCCCCATCGCATTCACAATCAGCTGAATCCCCTCTAATAACATACATTATCCATTGTTAAATAAACAAATAACTCACCAACCACAAACATCTGACAGCCAATTTAAGATAAATTAAATTAACAATATGCACGATTTCCTAGTGTTATTGATTTTTTAATTCTGGATTTAATATTGCTTATCATGTGTGGAGCCAATCATCTTTCCCTGTGCCTCTGTGTTCTATGTCTGGTGACCTTTATCAGTCTTCTGACATGATTCAATTGCCTTTTCAGGCCAACCCTGAGCTTAATGAGAGCGTTCACAGTGAGTATCCGCTAACATTTAAACTTGACCATCGCTGTGAGACCAAGCCACTCCGTTCGATAGCCTGGCGCCTGGCATACGAGTTCCTGAAAGCAGGAGACTGGAAAAGATTGGCAGAACACTGGTGCTTTACCAAGGAGCAAGTGTCTGCCATTGAGGAGCAGTGGACAGGTGCCACAACACACACTCAGAGACACACAGAAAAAAGCTCTTTGCATTTGGAAACTCTGGAAAACTATAACATAATCATCTTAATGTCAGCATCTTCAGATCCCTGAACCCTGGCAATAAAAAATATCTTATAAGTCTATACTGTATTTTGAGATGCTCCTATTTTCAAAAATGAATCCTCCTGTTTTTAAGCCATTGTTTAAGCCATGATTGCACAGAGCTGCATGTTTGCTCACAGGTCAGCACAGCTATAAAGAGCATGGGAACAGGATGCTGCTGATCTGGCTCCATGGGGAGGAGCTGGCTCAGATGAATCCTGTTAAAGAACTATACCAGGGCCTCGTCCTCATTGGAAATAGGAAAGCTGCAGGTGCATTCATGTAAAAATTTTCCTCAAAAAAAATACCCCAACATATGAAAACATGTTTTTGTGCCAGTGTTTTTCTTCATAAAGTCTTCACTTGTCTTCCAGATAAGATTCGGATGGAGGCCGAAAGCACCAGCAGTAAAAGCTGTTGCATTTCATGAGGAAGACTGGTGCAGTGTTTCGGCTGAAAATGAACTTTTTTTCCACCACTGAAAAGAAAAAACAAAACAAAACACCGATCTGCACAAGAAGCATGTAATGAAATGATTTATTCAAAAATAGCATTGTGCATCACATCATTAAAATATGGCTTTAGCTTTGTAAAACAAGCTGCGGTATTGGTAGTTACCACATTATAGACTGATACACATATGTGATTTTGTTCAATAAAAATACACCGTCAGTTGTGAATAATTTAAAGTAAAACTTTGATAGGAAATAAATGTCTTTTTTACAATTCAAAAATCAGTCAATAATAATAATAATGATGATTAAAAAAAATAATAAAGACAACTTCCCTGAGAAAATACCTGTTGTGCTTTTTACTCATAAATGGAAGTTCATGACATCAAGACAAGTACTCAGATTAAAGTGACATTACTGTTTATGTAACTGTGCCCTAAAATGTTGCATAGAATGAGTCGAGTCTTAAATGTGGACATTTATGATCAGTCAACTACTTTTATGGAGTGCACATGGCATGTGCTGGTGTGTGGTCGGGAGGACCCTCGGCCCGCAGTGGAAGTGTGGGCCTGCTGTGAGGATCGAGGAAACTTAGCAGCTGTGGCCTGTCCAATGGTGACCTAAGAACATGAAAAAAGACAGTAAAATCATTACAATAATATTAACGATTTATAAATTTTCAGGACTTCACACATAAATTGTAATACTTGAAAGTAACATTACCTGTGTGACAGGATGATGACGTTCAACAACCACCGAGCTCACGGGGGGAGCCACTCCCATCACCTGAAGATTGGTCCGTACTGCCTTTTCAACATTAGAGCGTGCAGTGATGCGAGCTGTTACAGTCTTTGAAGGCTTTTGCTGACTTGCTGTTACAATACGACCACTGGCCTGAAACAACATATTAAACAAAGGCAATTATAGCGGGATTTTTTCCCCCCTTTCTTTGAAACTTATTTATTTGTTTGTGTAAATATCTATTAATTTTTACAACAGGTGAGGTAGATCAAATCTGGGGAAAGAAAGCAAAGCAATGACATGCTGTCTGGTTGACAGTCAGACTGGGCACCGTTGGCATTTCAGCCTGCGTGCTATGTACCCTGCCCACTCAGCCACTGAGGACTTGTCTTTGCTGTGTTCTCCGTAACCATATTTTATTTGTTGTGATATACTACGTTTTAATCGTGCATAAAATTTTTCATTTCTTCAGATGTGCAGTGCGAACCTGTTTATGGGAACTTGCAATGCCTCCAAGTGGAAGTGAGCCATGCACCACTGTAGTGGACGGGGCTACCTCATCCTGATACACGGGGCCTCTAGACCCCCCTAAGAGGAAAAGAGAGTGAGTAAAAGCAGAACCTGGATTTCGGGGAAAAAAAAACAAAAACAAACAATCCTCAAGAAAACAAATTTACAATAGACTGTATGATACTATAATGTGTAGACAATATTACAAATACTTGTATTAGTGGCATCTTTCCTGTGGCATTAGGAAATATATGTTTTATTTATTTATTAATTTATTTTTCAAATGACGGATGAGCTGACTGATCCAATGAGAAATTTAAATTAGAAAAAGAAAAACGGCAAACAGGACATGAATCGAAGACATACAGTACGCATCCTGCAAATATGATTGAATTAAATTATTAAGGGCTTACCATTTCATCCGCTTCACTGTGGGAAGGGTCTGGGTGGTCAAAGTGGACCGGACTGAACCTTGTGGAGGAGCTGGGATATGGACGAAGTTGAGCCAGTGTGGATGATCCTGGCTTATCCTGAGAAGGAAAAGAATCTACAGAAAATAAAGAAAATGATTTAATCAGACTCTGGCACTATACAACTTTGAAACAGGTTTGAGAGAAATTAGAAAAATCACTTTGATCAGCCAACTGGGAAATCCGTCTAATATTCTATGGTACTTGGGCATTTTCACTTAATCTGAAAATAGCAAGGCCTTTATTAAATGTGAATATCTCATTTCTTGCTTGTTTGGAAACATCAACACATCTCAGGTATTACAAATATTACAGTAAAGAGTGAAAGAAAAGTTTGCATCCAAGTGTGCATCCCATGACTTGGTCAAAAAGGAAAAAGCAGACCATTAAATATATGTCCTAAAAAAAAAGTTACATGTTTTGGGCAAGAATTGTTGGCAAAAATGGCTCATTAGTGAGGAAGATGATAAAGAAACACGTAAGAGTATTAAATTCAGACAGTATCACAGCTTGACAGCAGGATAATGATATGCATTTCAGGCTGCAAAACTCATTAAACCTGAGAGCAGATGGATGAGCAGAAGACCAGGCTAGAGCAAGCTGAAAACAGCTAGACCCAACTTTAGCAGCCATGTGTTTGATGAAAATGGCAGACTTAGGAGATTAGAGCAGAAGCATTGCCTAATATGGTAAATCCTGGCATCATGATAATATGACAGATGTAAATTTTGGTGTTACCAATAATAAAGCACATTATCAATCTTTGATAGTGTTGTGGGGGCTGTGTAGTGATAATGGGATAATACCAGTCATTTAAAAGGGTTAACGATACAATTTAAATAGTGAATATCCTCTAACTGCAAATATTTCAACAAAAATGATTGTCTGATTTCAGATTTATCTTATTATTTAGTAAGGGTCCCAAATCCTCAAAGTATCAAGAAATTACACCCTTCCATTTCAGCAAAGGGATGTTGCACTTATCAGCTCATCTTTCTTTCAGTGCCATACCAAAGTGGCCAAGCTGTACGAAAGACCTTTGAGTCAGCACTAAATACATCTACTGATTCATCACTCTCTTAAATGAAACACTGAATGAGTTCAAGAGGCGTACAAAGACCCTGCCTCCTCCTTTTATTCATAAATCTACAGAAATGTCAATAACAAATGGCTGCACACTTTTGAAGAACCAGCCTTTCTGTCATTCTTGATAGATGCATTGAATCAATAGAACACTACAGGAAAGCTGACAATGGAATTATGGCAAGTTGAGGATAGGGTCTTCATATGTTGTTAGGGGTTTAATAATCAATACATTCTGATGTGGCAGTTGTTTAAGAATATGAGTTTTCTTGCTCATAGGCTTGTTCATTTTGCTACAGACCATGGTGTTCATGAACTGGAGGTTGCTCTGGTCGTCCTTCTGACGGTTGAAACATGCTGAGAGCCTCCATGTTGAGCGCACATACACCTCTCATGAAGGCTTTCTTCATTGATTCTTCATATTCCTCTCGTTCGACTTGCAGTCTACGGATCTCTGCCTGAGCCTTCTCTAGAGCTTTGGAGTGCTGTTGAGACAGGGAGCAGAGAATGGTAAATAAAATAAACAATTAAATAAATAAATAAATATATACACACACACATACATACATACACAGTGGGTACGGGAAGTATTCAAACACCTTTAAACTTTTTACTCTGTTTCATTGCAGCCATTTGCTGAAATCAAATAGTTCATTTTATTTCTCATTAATGTACACTCAGCACCTCATCTTGACAGAAAAAAACTGAAATGCAAAAATGTTTGCAAATTTATTAAAAATAAAATCACAAACCATGTGAAATATTACATGGTCAAAAGTATTCAGACCATTTGCAGTGACGCTTATATTTTGCTCACAGGCTATCCATTTCTTCTGATCCTCCTCCTTCATTGGAGTCCAGCTGTGTTTAATTAAACTGATTGGACTTTATTAGGAAAGGTACACACCTGTCTATATAAGACCTTACTGCTCACAGTGCATGTCAGAGCAAATGAGAATCATGAGGTGGAAGGAACTGTCCAAGGAGCTCAGAGACAGAGTTGTGGTGAGGCACAGATCTGGACAAGGTTACAAAAGATTTTCTGCAGCACTAAAGGTTCCTAAGAGCACGGTGGCCTCCATAGTCCTTAAATTGAAGAAGTTTGGGACGACCAGAACTCTTCCTAGACCCGGCCGTCCAGCCAAACTGAGCAATAGTGGGAGAAGAGCCTTGGTGAGAGAGGTAAAGATGAATCCAAAGATCACTGTGGCTGAGCTCCAGAGATGCAGTAGGGAGATGAGAGAAAGTTCCACAAAGTCAACTATCACTGCAGGCTCCACCAGTCAGGGCTTTATGGCAGAGTGGCCCGATGAATGCCTCTCCTCAGTGCAAGACATATTGAAGCGTGTTTACAGTTTGCCAAAAAACACATGAAGGACTCCCAGACTGTGAGAAATAAGATTCTCTGGTCTGATGAGACCAAGATTGAACTTTTTGGAGATCATTCTAAGCGGCATGTGTGGAGAAAACCAGGCACTGCTCATCATCTACCCAATACGATCCCAACAGTGAAACATGGTGGTGGCAGCATCATGCTATGGGGGTGTTTTTCAGCTGCAGGAACAGGACAACTGGTTGCAATTGAAGGAAAGATGAATGTGGCCAAGTACAGAGAGGTCCTGGAAGAAAACCTCTTCCAGAGTGCTCAGGACTTCAGACTGGGCCGAAGTTTCATCTTCCAACAAGACAATGATCCTAAACACACAGTTAAAATAAAAAAGGAGTGGCTTTAGAACAACTCTGGGACCATTCTTGACTGGCCCAGCCAGAACTCTGACTTAAACCCAATTGAGCATCTCTGGAGAGACCTGAAAATGGCTGAACACCAACGTTCACCATCCAACTTGACAGAACTGGAGAGGATCTGCATGTAAGAATGGCAGAAGATCCCCAAATCCAGATGTGAAACACTTGTTGCATCATTACCAAGAAGACTCATGGCTGGACTAGCTCAAAAGGGTGTTTTACATTTCAGTTTTTTTCTGTCAAGATGGGGTGCTGAGTGTAAATTAATAAGAAATAAAATGAACTTTTTTGATTTTGGAAAACAGCTGCAACGAAACAAAGTGTGAACATTTTAAAAGGGGTCTGATTACTTTTCACGTTTATATATATATATATATATATATATATATATATATATATATATATATATGTATATATATTAGGGCTGGACGATAATTCAATATCGATATATATCGATAGATAGAGGTTTTTTCAATAGAGAAAAAAAGAGGGTCAATAAAAGTTCAATATAGAAGCACAGTTTTCCGCTGTAGCCTATCAGGTAGCATGATACTACAGTCACTCCTTCCGCCAAACCAATCACAAACGCAGACCCAGGCAAAGGCTGAATTCGAATTCAGTGTTATGCCCCTTGCAGACATGCACTGGAAAGCGGTAATATTGCGGACTCTGTCCTTTATAACGCTTGCATTCAGACATGCGTACCGGTCTTTTACCTCGGAAATGTAGCGGACATGTAGCCACTGACTGGTCTACATGTCACAAGAGCGGAAATGTTGTGGCACGTCGTTTTGGCTGAAAGCACAAGAAAATGTTCGGGACACAGTTGAGGGGAGAGCGGAGCTGTGCTGACTTTTCCGCAACATTTCCTGATGTATGACAGCGCCCGGGACGCGATAAGTCTGCAAGGAAGCGATAAGTTCGGTAAAAATGGACTTTACTGCTCATGTCTTGCAATGCAAGTCTGAAAACGGCTTTAGTGTGATTTTTATTATAAGTAGGTCATTCAGCAAAAGCTTAAATGGCCAGGGCTGCACCTAACATAGCTTTGGATTTGATAATGGCTTTTTTTCCCCTTTTTGATAAATATTGATAGCAATCAATACAGATTTTTTTTTTTTTTTAAATCGATAATCTTTTTTTCTATATCGTCCAGCCCTATAATATATATATATATATATATATATATACATACATATATATACACATACTAATATATATATACGGAAAGTATATACAGTGTTGATGTCATTCACCAAGATGCTGGAATGAAAATGAGATGCATTGGTAATGCATTGCTACTTAGAAAAAGTATTTAAAGGTTGAATATGGAATACAGAACAGCAACATCACGTGTGTCTAGGTTGTAGTTACAACGGCAGAAAAACAACTCCAGCCGCTGGGATGCCAGGCTCACTGCTGATACGCAAGTGACCAACAGTCTGCAGGATGTCCAACAAGTAACGCAAAAGAGTTTATACGTTAGCCACGTTAACAAACAAGTTAGCTTACCAATCCAGGAGAAAAGTCGCCATTTCCGTGTTTTGACGCCGTGGAAAACGTTTATGTGGGTCCATTTAGTGTAGTTTTCACCTGAATTAACTCCAGGTTTTGCTCTTTTCAGGTCACTCCTCCTCAGAAACAGATAACATCTCCAGGGCTCTGAGGCAGCTGCTTCACTCGCCATGTCCACCGTTTCCCCCTGTAGCAGCCCAATTGTGCCCAAAATATTGATGCCACACAGTGATTGTATTTGGCAACCCGCAATGGCGGTGTATATTGGCTTATAGACGTAAATAAAATGCCATTACCGAACCCGTTAAAATTTATTCTATAATTATTTTTAGGCTAAATATAATTTTTCTAGGAAATATTGTACTTTCATTCTGTACCCCTCCAAACGACCTGTGGAGGTATTATTTTTTAAAAATATAGCTTTTAATAAAAATGTTCCATATTCAACCTTTAACTAGTGGTGCTTTGGGTTTGATTCACACAGATCAATTTTGTGAATATACATTTACTATAAACGTGGAACGCGTCATACAGTAAAATATCTTAACGAGAAAGGATCAAGAATGGATTCAACCTCACTTTAGCCACACACTGCCTCCCAGGCACTTCTTATATACCTCTGTTAGCTTGGCTTCGTAGTCTGAGGACAGGCGAGAGCAGACCTCCTCAGCCCTTGAACGGCAAGCTCGCTCCACCTTGACCTTCCAGTGTTTCTGGACTAAAGAGAGCCAGCCTGACCACACCTTCTTCTTCAGCTGCAAATGGTAGTGCTGCCGTGCTACCTGAGCAGCATGAGCCTGTTGGAGAAGCACAGGGACATGAAAATATTCAAAAAGGTACCTACATGTACAATCCACTCTTATGCAACTGCAGTACATTTACTCTTCTCTAAACAATGTATTGATGTGGATGGAGGGTTTTTCTGCTATCTGACGAGCACTTTTGATGAAGCAGACAATCCTTTAAATACCACAAAAGATAACTTAATAACTTGAAGGAAAAAACAGCAAATTTACCTCTTCTTTTGTTTCAATGTGCATGAGTCTCCACTTGGTAAAAGCCCTCATCTTTTCAATGTTTCCTTTTTGTCTGTCCAACACGTGGTTCAGGTTCACAATCACCTAGAGAGGGGGACACACTACACATTAAGAGTTAAGAAAACAGACAATGCATTTATCATCACATTTATTTAAATGCTTGATGAACACGACCATGAAAGACAGCATAAGTATACAAATGGAAAGTTGCACATGTAGGTCTGAAAATTTCTTGATGCTGATCCAATTTGTTACTCCAGCTGTTTAGCAAAAAGCATTCAACAGCTTAACAACTATTTATTAAAATTGTGGACTGGATAGTTGGATCTGTAATATACTTTATTTCATGAAACACAGATGAGAGTTTTTAACCAAAAGAAATGTTTATCAAATGAAAATGGAAGCAATCTACAGACTGAAGTAAAAATATAAGCCAACTTCTGACTGGAAGTGAACTTGCACAAGGTTAAATCTATGTCTTACCAACCATAAAAGGACGTGCTATAGAAAGGAAATCATACCTCATCTTTTCTCTGGTTTGAAGTTTCATAGGTCTGTAGCAACTCCTTAAGGCCATGTAGCTCTGACCTCAGACCAGTTATTTGGGCTGCATGCCGCTCCCTCTCCTTCATCATTTCCAGCTTGTGTTGCTCTACGAAGGCAAACTTCCACTTCCGTAGCTCTGTCAGCACATTCGACTAATTAGAGAATAGAGAGTGGGACATAATATTAGCAAATCGGTCGAAACACACTCATCTTTAATCTTTTTTTTTTTTTTTTTTGTAATTACATGGAACAGGTTTGAAAACCAGATTACCACAGACAGAATAAAAGCACCGTGCATATTTTATCTGTTTTGTTGTTTTCATTTCTTGTTACAATTAATAGGTTCTCAACAATATAAAGCAGATTTATGCTTTTGTGGTCACTGAGTAATTCTTTACCAGTAAATGTAAACTTGAATACATCAAACAAAGCCAAAAGTAAAGTTGCAAGTTAAATCTCAAGGTTAAAAAAACCTAGATGTTACTACTGCAGGGAAAATTGATTAAAAAACAACTCATTTTCACAAAAACAAAAGGCAGTCTATGGTTTTCACTGCCTTTCTCTGGTCAAACTTTGCTCTTTTAGCAGAGTTTGACCACAGACACAGTTGAGGCTCAGCTCTGCAAAATGACAGCAGGGCAGTCATCTTAGCAGGTGAAAGGTTGCCGTCTGCTCTCTATGAATGAGCTGTACAAAATCAGCAGAAAAGGGCAGGATGGACACCCACATGGGGCCACCCACCTCCTCCAGAATCATTCCACTTAGTAGGGAGACATGCATACAATTAAAAGGTCACCGCTTCCATGATGAGTAGAGCTGTCATTTTTTTTAATAACATATTTTTAAAACTTAAACTCAGTCTCTTAATAAGCTTTTATTTGGTCCTGGCAGACAGAACTATAACATTTCAGCTGAAATTAACTATCATAATAAGCTATTGTAATTAACAGTTTGCCTTTTCAGTTCATCAAAAGGCCACTGTTACAGCCAAGCTTAATACTAGTTCAATGATACACACTATATTTGAACAATTAAAGCCATTATTTAGAACTAAACATTACATTTCATAAAAAGAATTTTCTCTTTCGATTGGTGCAATAGTGCAGTGGAAAAAAAAATTCAATTATGATCCAATATGTGATTTTATCACTTGACTACAACCTTCATGATAGGGATGATGATGACTTGGATTATTTAAATGAAACAACTTTTAATGATAAAGTTTAAACAGATTATGAATTGAAATAAATTTTAGATTAAACATTTTTAATAATAAATAAATAAACAAATAAAATAACAGCTTGTCTGCACTGATGACACGCTAGTCTGAAGCAAAAATATATTTTGATACTTTGTATTATGTGTGTTACATTTTTGCATTTTCTTTGTTGCTTCATTGTTTTGTGATTTGGACTTTTACCACTTTCTTTTAAACTTTTCTCTGTTGGTGTGTGCTTGGTTTTAATGTAATGTTAAGCTCTCTGGTCAACTTGAGTGTTGTTATAAGGCTCTCTAGATATCAACTTTGATTGGATATGAAATGAAACGGGACAGATACAGTATGACATGAAGTTTAGACATGGTGCTTTTTCTAAACTGCCAACTGTAAATAATCACACAAATCAGAGATGTTACACTCCTTTAAGACAACAGACTGGGAAATGTTCAAGCAGGCAGCCACTCACAACAACTACAGATATACTGAGGAGTACACAGACACTGAGACCTCTTAGATAAGTGCATTGATAATGTGATCCACACAAAAAGCATGATCGCCCGGGCTAACCAGAAGTCATGGGGGACGGCTACAGGCTGCTGAGGGCTAGAGACAACACCTTCAGAGCTGGGGACAAATCCAAACAACATCCCTGGTCGTGTGCTGAAGGACTGCATGGAGAAGGATGCCTTCACGGACAACTTTGACACCTCTTTGAAGCAAGCCATTGTTCCATCATGCTTCAAAACTGCCACCATCATATTTGTGCCAAAGAAATCATCCCATCAGGCTTTAGCAACAAACGCCAGTGGCACTGATATCCATCATCATGAAGTGCTTTGAATGGCTAGTCATGTCGCACATCAAATCCATCCTATTCTCCCCCTACTCTCTCTATGCACAATATATCACAAATTTATCATCATCGATTCGCAATATTAGCCGACACAATACAGTATACATATCGTAAAGATGGCCTTAACTGCAATTACTAATAATCTCTGTGTTTGTATATATTTAAAGAAGGGATGCAATGGTGTTCCAGTTGCAGCTGTACATTTTTGCACTGTGTGTTTCAGTGGCCAATCAGATATAATTTTCTGAAAGACCAATGTTGTCATGGAAATAATCTGTTTGTTTCCTGTTATCACAGTAGGCTGCTAACTACATGGTGTCTAAAAACACTGCAAATAAAAAAATCATATATATACACATACATCATATATAAAATCATATCATATAAAAACATACATATAACAATTTATTGAATTTCCCTTCTGGGATAAATTAAGTATTTTTCATTTTATTTTACATCCAAGTAGTTGATTTACCACAAATTATATTGTCATTGCAAGTTTCAACAGTGTTATCGCAATTTGCAAATTTTTCTCAATATCATGCAGTCCTACTTCCACCCAGCGCTCACCCACCTGGACAAAATAGACTCTTATGTACAATAAGAATGCTGTTTGTAGACTTCAGTTCAGCATTCAGCACTATAATACCACAACAACTTATGTGCAAACTCCACAAAATGGGCATCAGCACCTCCCTCTGCAACTGGCTGCTAGACTTCCTCAACCACAGTACCTATTCATAACACCACCAAGAAAGCAGCATCAGTTTGAGCACAGGGGCCCCCAAGGCTGTGTGCTCAGTCTTCTGCTCTTTACCCTGCTGACACATGACTATTCAACAACCTATAGCACCAGTCACCTCGTGAAGTTTGCAGATGACTTGACTCTGGTGGGTCTCATCACAAAGGGCTACGAAGCTCACTACAGGAAAGAGGTTGACTCTTTGACTATGTGGTGCAGAAACAACCTCCTGCTAAATGTCAGTAAGACCAAAGAAATTGTTGTAAACTTCCAGAGAGGCCACACCCAACACCCACCACTGACCATCAATGGTGCTGCTGTGGACCAAGTGAGCAGCATCAATTTCCTGGAGGTGCACATCAGTGAGGACTTCTCCTAGACCACCAATACGGCACCTCTACTTCCTGCACAAGCTCGAGTGGCCAGGTGCTCCACCACCCTTCATGACCACATTCTACAGAGGTACCATTGTGAGAACATTCTTCCCAGCTCAATCACTGTGTGGGGCGGGAGCTGCACTGACTACATCATTAGAGCCCTGCAGCACATAGTGAACACAACCAGATAGATCACTGCTGCACCACTCCCCTTCCTGCAAGACATAAACACAATCCACCTCACCCACACAGTGATCACAATTAGGAGCGATGCAAGCCACCCCACGAGCAATTTGCTCAGCCTCCTGCCCTCTGAGAGGAGGAATAGGAGCCTCTGCTTCAGCACCAGACTCACCAACAGCTTCATCCACCAGGCTGTTAGGATGCTAAACTCTCCTCCCTTTCCACTCCCAGCTCGATCCACCAGGCTGGCAAGAAGCTAGGACTCTGCTCCTCCACATATAAAACAACATGAACCTTCTGACCTACATAATGACGGTCTTTGCACAATGTAATTTGCACACTTCTGCTGCTATTACTGGCTGTCCTTGCATACAACTCCTAACTTAACAGATAACTGTGGCTGCTACCTCTCACAGTTCATTGTTTTTTTTTTTTAAGCACCAGTAAAAGTAAAGCCTTAACCTACTTGCACTTTATTTATTTTCTACTTTAGTAGTTAGTTGTTGGTTGTTATTTGTTGAGCCCGTCTTGTCGACACAGGGGATGGTGGGAAACATAATTCTGATTACTTTGTATGTCCAGTATGGATGTGATGAATTGACAAATAAAGCTGACTTTGATGTCCTGGACAAAACCTGTTTTTTAGTTTCATCCTGCACCATTTCACCATTAGGTCTTGTGTATTAATTACTGCAATGCTTAAATTTAATGTAGTTGGAGATTTCTAAAGCCCAAGGAAGCAGACTAACCTTCAGGTTGCAGCTCCAAATGTCCAGAATGTTCTCCATCTTGCTAATGTTCTCCTCTGAAACGAACATCTCTGTCAGGGCAAACTCATGGGGTTCCGGGCTGGCTGACCTGGACCTCTCAGGTGGCAATCGTAACCTGTCTGAGGGAGCGGGTGAGAGCACCGATAACCTGCTAGATGGGCGTCCTATTCTGTCAGCTGGAGGACAGAAAACACAATGAGAGCACGAAACACTGATCAGATCATCTGGGTATTTCTAAGCTTATTGAATAGAAAAGAAAAATAAATATGTGTTATACACATCTCATAATTGTAGTGTTTCTTTGTGCTTTAATTAGTTTACCATGAGAAGCTCTTAAGTGAGTGGAAGGCTCAACAATCAAAGGAGAGGCCTGTGATGATCTCAAGCTCCTGCTGGAATGTCTCCCATCCTTAGCCTCTGTTGCAGGATCTGACAGAATACACATGAACTGCAGCAAGTGAGTCAGAATGGCCAAAAATAGCTCAAAAAGCAATGTCGCTAAAAGAAATTCTTAATTCAATTAATGATTTAAGGGTGAGAGTAGAATTTAGAAAACAGAAGACAGGTTAAGAACAGAAAATACGATGGTGAGTGCTGAATAAGATGAGCCAGGCTTGGAATCCAGGAAAGCATTTATGTCAATATCTTAATTAAATTCTGCAAAGTAGAGAGAGACAAAGAGCTTGCACTCTAAAGAGCAGGGCGGGCAGAGTTCCAGGAGATCATTACCAATCAGCCTGTCTGCTCTCTACATCCTTGTGCACTGCTCCATGACAGTTAAAGCACTAAAACCTCCAATGAGATCTGCAGCTCAGTCCTCTGCTCTTTATAGACTGTTTAAGATGTGGGAAAGGAATACGGGGGTACAGAATCTTTATTTTCTCTATGTTGTAATGGGAAATCCTTTTTGACAGCTGATCATTTGATGGGGGAAGTCATGTCTGGAAGGACTGATAATGCGTTTCTGTCAGAGAAGTTTACAAAATGTGCGTATATCAATGTGTCCTGTGCATAGGGGGGGTCTTGAATACCTGAGAGGAACTGCAACTTTGTAGCATCTTTACTTGGTGAAACTGGACCCCTCAGATGAGTAGCGGCAAGTGTCTGGAGTTTTGGAGTAACAACAGCGTAGTGGAGGAGCTCCTCGTACTCATCCTGTTGATACACGCGCACACAAAAAACAAGAAACAGAAAAAAAAAAAAAAAAAAAAAACCAGAAATCAATCTATTGTGGAATTCTTAGATCAGAGTAAATTCTCATGTCACGTTAGACTTGTCTTGTGGATTAGTCATAGATGATAAAAAAAAAAAAATATTCCTTTTTACTGGTTTAAAATAAAGCTGAAAAAGTTACAACAGAACTGACCATGTTATGTAAAGACATATTGAATTAAACAGCTATTGTGGCTACATTACTGTAACTGTTGTAGTCACATCCAAATAATCTGTCTGGATTATTAGCTGAATGTAGATAAGAAAAATCACACAAACCTGACTGTCCTGCCCTTCATTGTGAAGTCTACAAAATGTTACTGTCTGCAAAAATCAGCAGAGTGATTGTATGTGCATAAAGTCTAGTGTTTATTTCAAATACCTGAAGGTCAGAGGACACAGAACTGCCTGGGTCTGAGTCTTTGGGCAGAACAGGACTGGTTAGTTCCTCTTCGTCTGAAGACATCTAAAATACAGAGGAAGGAATGGTAGCAAACTAATAAAACAGCAAGCTAACATTATCAGGCTATAATGCTCCTTAAGTTACAGACTGTTAATTTCTACATGAATTGAAATTGTTGTCAAAGGAAAGTACCAGTGTTCATCAGGAGAATTTAGCTTACTCCTCATGTTTACATACATGACAAATGTTAGCTGAGAAACAAACTTAAGCCCTCTTTTGTGTCAGTCCTTGTCATTTTGTTCTAGGCTTTTTGAATACATCAGTTTATTTACATTACATTATTTTATTTACAACAGACTTTTTTGTTTTATTTATAAATAGACACTACGGTTTACTTCATGTTTCGTTTATAAACGAAATGGAAACTAACCATGACTGAAAGGTGTAACAAATGTTACATCGTGTTTCATGAAACTCATAAATCAAAATAACAATTACTTCTTACGGTCTTCAAAATTACGCAAATGGGATATTTTGTTTTGATGGTACAAGGATCTAAATAAAAAGTATGATTACCTAAACAACCTCACACTTACTGATTTAATCAGATTTATATCTGATATTTCCTCCTAGCATCAAACAGATAATGCTAGCTGCAGAAGTAAAAGCTAACGCTAAATCTTTGAAGACCGACATACTTTTTAATGCCCGCTGCAAATCGGAGAAACACCCTAAACTAAATCATCAGAGGCAAAAATACCTAGACACTCAAAATGTAGCACACAGTTTATCTGAAATCCTTACGTGTTTGAAAAAATGATGACGGTGCCACACTAGTCCGTTTCATCCGGTTGTTTGTCAGTTGGAAAGTGCTTGCTTTGCTGTTTCAAACAGCTTTACCCTGAAACAACGGGCTCCTTGATTGGCTCAAGTTTTAGAAAGCTCTTGCTGAGTCGATTCTGATTGGTGTAAGTATTTCCTAGGCAACGATAAACGGAACAACGCATGCTTGACGCTGTTAAAGGGAAATGGCATGAGAATAAACGAACGAACGAATGAACGAATGAACGAACGAATGAATGAATGAATGAATGAATGAATGAATGAATGAATGAATGAATGAATGAATGAATGAATGAATGAATGAATAAATAAATAAACAAGGTTACAAAACGATACCTTATCAAGTATGCCTAATAATACAATGTTCTATTTTGTTAATAAATTTCTTATTGGTAAAGAGGTAAAATCTTTATCTATCTATCTATCTATCTATCTATCTATCTATCTATCTATCTATCTATCTATCTATCTATCTATCTATCTATCTATCTATCTATCTATCTATCTATCTATCTATCTATCTATCTATCTATCTATCTATCTATCTATCTATCTATCTATCTATCTATCTATCTATCTATCTATCTATCTATCTATCTATCTATCTATCTAATCAGCCCTATCTTTGTATAAGATTTCATTAGTCTAAACAGCAATGCGTAAGGTTTTGCCCTAAAAGTTTGATTTGAAATAAAACAATATTGTTTTTTTGTTACCTTATTTGTTGAAATTATAACAAATCACTGCCAGTGTAATTGACAACTGATGGTTGAAAGAGCTGTCAAGGTTTCAAGGCCATGTGACTGAATAGAGATTAACAGATCAAGTTTCACAAAGAGACTAAATTACCTGTGTAAAGAAGGTATAAGTCTCCGGGGAATACCACCATCCTGTGAACCTCCGTGTTGTCATATCTTTGTTGTTCATGTAAAAAAAAAAAAAAAAAAAAAAAAAA
Source organism: Atherinomorus stipes (assembly GCA_023101725.1). Lineage (NCBI taxonomy): Eukaryota > Metazoa > Chordata > Actinopteri > Atheriniformes > Atherinidae > Atherinomorus > Atherinomorus stipes. Next base: position 2,121,381 of record JALJCO010006760.1, read on the forward strand.
AAAAAGCCCAGAGCAGCCGATGGCTCACAAATTGAACTGTTGCTGTGATTTCAACCCACTTGAAGACTTAGTGCTTAACAGTATTACGACACGTATGTGGGATAGGCCTAACAGCTTGGCAGTCCGGGGCTTTGACAGACTCCAGAGAAAAGAGACATATGGTCTCTCTCAGCTATGGCAGAGCTGCAAGTGGAACTGTTGGACTTGAGCCTCCTCACCACCTGGCTGAGAGTAGTTTTTTGTCCGGAGGTGTCCTGTTAGAACTATCATAAAACCTGCAAGCTGACTTTTTAAAGAGAGCTGATGCATAGTTAAGATGGATTAAAATAATCTTTAGAAAATAAAATTATTGTTTGAATTAAACAGCACCATCACAAAGTGCCAAGTTCCACAACTTTTGACTATTGCATTGAATAGATAAAAAAAAAAAAAAAAAAAATCACTGCAAGCAAGGCCTGGCATAGACACACATTTTGTTTTTGCATGTCTATGAATTTGAAGCAGAACTTTAAGGCACAGAAAATAATACAAGTTGCTGTGAGAAGTGAAAGTCTCCTGTTAAATGACAAGAAGCTGTTACCACCACCGTTTACTAATTTTCATTTCAAAGCAAACTGTTTTTATGTTTTTAACAGATTATCACTCAGGGTAATTTTTGTCCTCCTGATGCTGTGCATCCATGCCTCTGCTTGTTTTTGATCATGTCACTGATATATTATAGCTAATTTTCTATACTTTTCTGCCTGTTGGTTTTTAGAAAGGACTGTACAGAAAAGATAACTGCAAAAATGTGTTGGCATTGTGGCAAGCCATTGTATTTTTTATCTGAAAGTGGTTCAACAACCCAATACTTCTAATTAGGGTAGGCTATTGTACACAATCTCAATGTGTCTTCATTTTATCTTTAAAAGGGTTTTAAATGGCAGGTTTTTAATTGTAGTATGGGAGATAAATAAAGTGACATTGCTTTCAAGTATGCAATCCATGTTATCTTAATTAAAGCAAAGGGATTAAAGGAATCCAGTACCTTATTTCACCCATCTTCTGACTTGAGGATCGAGGAATATCCATGCTTCACATGAGAAACGATACCATAGAATTCAGTTAAAGACACACAGATGATGGACAAAGACTTACATTCTGTACTCAAGCTGTAAAATGTTTTATTTTAATCTCAGAGAAAGGCAATAAGCTACTTTTGATAGCAGTCAAATTAAAGCTGGTATTAGTGCCGTAAACCCTTCTTTAGATCTGTTTTGTAAATTTCACCTTCCTCTCAGCAAAAGAAATGCACCTGGGCTTGTGAGTTGAAATGGGATTCAGCTCACATTCTTCTCTCATAGCCTGTTCAATCTGTTCCAGGACAATAATCACAATCCATTTGACTTTCTTCCCTCTGGTATTTTAGCTCAGCTACATTATAGACTATACAGGACCTTGCAATGGCAGAAAGAACAGAAATTTGGGCATAACATTTTGCAATTTTATAAGTTGGCTTTGTTAAGGAACTTTTTCAAGACTTCAACATTTTTTGCACTTTGTTTTAGTCTAAACAAATTCAAAAGATGTCTGGTCGTGTGGTATTCATCTGTTGTCATGTATACATGTGCCTTTTCATCTGTTGCACCCCGACTTTGAAACTGATCACAAACTTGGTGTGAAATTGTCTCTGCCTGCCATTGATTTTCAGTCAGACATATTTACAGACTGCCATAACTCCTGAAGACAACATCTAATGTGCCATCATCAATCGCAATGTTATCAACCCATTTTTCTCACATATGAGACAATAATGGCCTCTCACAGAATACGTTACCAGAAGTCATCGTGGAGTTATTCATAGCTGCCTGCTGTTTCCAAATTAGTTTTCATTATATTTTGATGGACCAGGACTTCCCCCTTGGGCCACTGTAATCCATCACGCCCCTCTGTCAGTGACACCAGTGTCCTTTTGTTTTCAGAATGCTTGTGCACCAAATTTCCCAGATATTACTAAACACATGGATGCTTGGTTTTTACACACACATTGCATGCTATTAACTGGCAGATACAGTAGCATGCAGCAAGCCATAATATTTTCCTGGGGAGCATATTCCTGCTGCATGATAAAAGCGGTCCAGCATGAACTGATCAGTCAGATGAGCAGTGGAGACTGACAGTAAACATGGAGACTAAATCAATTAGTCTGAGCTTCTATCTCCACAAAGCAAAAACAATCATCATCAGTGTCTACTTTTGTTTGTTTTAATCTGGATGAAGATACACAGTAGACAGCAACTGCAGTGTACCTCCACCTCTTTATTAATCTAACCTGGAAAGCTGGAGCTGCAGGTATGTATCGTATACGTTTTTCTCTGTCTTTAAACTGCAACACATTCTGTATATGAGAAAGAGCTACCTAAACAACATTTAAGTAATTTTGCATCATTCGAACAACAGTAATACTGATGTAGTGAAATGAAGAAACATTTTCCCATACAAACTCAAAAGAGTTTTAGAATAAAATCAATAAAATTATAAAAGAAGTGCATCAAATGATGAGAAATGAGGATCAATAAAATTTAAATAAAAGTGAAAGTACAGCAAAATTGTGCCATGTTACATTTTAAGTAGATAAAACTGATTATGGGGATTTACCATGTACAGCTGAACATCTTGGAAAAGTTAAAGAAAAATGTGGATTTAAAATTCTAAAGTTAACTCCCCCAGTGGGAAATTCACAAAATCTTATTTTTTGTTGTTGATTTCAACTTCTGATGGAACAGTTTTGGTGGATACTGAGTGATGAACCTGCTTGTTGGCTGCAGTTATTCCCTTTATCTGTATGCTGAATCAGTGTCTGCTTGTTTTGATTTTGGTCGCTACTTTCGCAGTCTAAGGACATTCATGTTAGGTTGATTAGTGCCCCTAATGTTTGCAATGGTTACAAAACTGAGCATGCTTGCTTGCCTGTTTCTATGTGATACCAGGGTGTAATGTAAGTTTCGGCCAGTGTCTGCAGGGACAGGCCACAACTTGTGATCCTTTGCAGGATGAAGCAGTTATACCCAATGAACCATTAAAGCTGTTCTAATTTGTTATCATTAGTAGTGGTATTACTAGTACTAGCGGTACTACTTCCAAAGTGGACTGTAAAAAATACTTAATATTTCTGATGAAAAGTTTGACTGCTTTGTAAAAGCATTTATCATAAAAACTTTTACAATAAAATACAGATTAGATTCGGGGTCACCATTTCCAGACCTCTTGGATGATTGTCCTGTAGGTTACCTGCAGTTGCTCATTCAAATTTAAAGATCATGAAGCGGCTTGTGTGGAACTTGCCAACAAGCTGTCATATGAACCAGCAGGGAAACAGCTAAAACATGAAGGCCCAAGAGGTGTAGAGATTCCTGGTAATCATGATTACGTACATGTAATTCCAGTCCTGTCTTTGTCTCAATGATCTGCACTCATCATAAATGTATCTGCACCAAGTGTTACATTTAAATTCATAAACTTATCAGATTCTGCTTATCAGGATTATGTTCCCACTGTAATAAAACGACACTGGAGTCCGTGAGCATTTCTTTCTTTCCTGTGTGCATGTCTTAGCGACGTGAATGAGGGAGAAAAAATTCTGGCATGCGCAGTGTTGCATGCGGACTGTTCTGCATGTGTGTGTATGAGGGTCATTCTGCTGTCCCGTACATTAAGCTAAGTGCTCCTCATCTCTTCTGCAGTAGTAAATGGAGTCTGAAGGCTCGAGGGGGGGTTTGTTTCCCCACAGAAACAAATCAAAAGCAGAGAGTCTTGAACCTTCAGCAATCATCAAATTCAGATAAAGATTTCTGTACTTCCTCCTATATACTTATGCTTTCTGCCATAAATGTGCCTTTGTGTGTGTATTAACCTTTATAAACATTTGTATTCTGTATGCTTTGGTGAATGTAATGCACAGTCAGTGTTACAGTCTTATTCTAGATGTGCACAAAGAAATGTCCAGACAGCCAGACTGCACTGCTCACTGCATTAGCTTGATGTATGGCGTTCTAGCAGGGAGCAATTGATTTGTGTTTTTTATGTTTTAAATGAGAATGAAGAATCAGATGAACTGGATGGAACTCATGAAAGAGCTTAGTAGCAAACATTTTCTGCAGTGGACAGCGCAGTGGAGTCTCCCTGGTAGTGCTGATATAGTTTGCAGGCTTTAATGATGTGAATACTGAGAGGCTGAATGTCCCTGTGCTTGCATCAGTCAGTTATTTCCCTTATTTCCCTCCCTCCCTTTCTCCAGGAATCACTCCCGGCTTTCAAAGGCATTAGGATCTGACATAGTAGGGACAGGCAGTCGCTGCCTCACACTTCATCTAAAGACTCTACTTATCTCCCAGGAGCCTGTAGGTTATGCTGTTATTGTAAAAGTATTGCATTGTAGGTGATAGTCAACAAAATTACTCCCTCTGTGGGTGTTATTTGGGGCTTCATGAAAAATTAATGTTTTTTTGTGCATACATAATATACTTTGCGAGTTAGGAGTTTAAGTTGCAGCATAAATGAAATAATCTAGTCTAATTAAGCTCAAATGAAAAAGCATATACATAAAATAAATTCAATTCAATTCAGTAATGCCATATAGAAAAGCCCAGTGCGATCTGTAAAAGATTAGCTATAGAATAGAAAGATGACAACAAATTAGGAGGAAAGTAAGTCCCTCTAAAAAAGCAGTCAGTGTGTTTGACCTCTTTAAAAAACATAAATCCCTCTTAATTCTTAGGTTTGTGGTAACAACTTACTTTTGCTGATTAAGAAAATGGTCGTGTGAAACTAAGTTAATCACATTTGTAACCAGTCATTGACTTAAGTTTATTAAAGCTCATTCAAATCAGTTCAACTTGACAGTCTGAACTACTCAAATCATTTGAATTGATTGCTACCCCATAGAAATGTGCTATGTGCTTTATTGCCTGTGTTAAGCTTATATTCGGACAATGTTGTAGAAATGTTCTGTTTTGTTTTAATGTTAAAGTTGGCACCATGAGTGTGAGAGACAGTCAGTGAGTTAATCAATCAACTGAACTAAAACTGTTGAGGAACATCTAAAGTTGGTGTTATGTCGCAGTGTATCTTACTCCAGTAAACTACTTCCATTTCAGAAACTAAGTATGTGAAAGTGTTTTATTAAAGTTTCTTTGTTTCATTTGAGGTCAATCAGATATATAATTTGGAACAACCTGAATCATTTAAATGGACTTTACATGTTACTGAGTGGTTTAGATTCTTTATTTGTAAAAACAAACAACAAAACCAAATGATTTAAGGAAGTCTGACTTAAAACTGTTGAATTAACTCAAAATGGATAAACGTAATTGAATAGCTTGTTAACAACTGAAACAATTCTTTTAAGTTGGTCAACTATTGGTTTTGGTTCCATTAGGGGTTCAAGTTGGGACAGTTTATCCAAATGTAAGCAGTATGTTTGTGGGCTGCAAGCTGTAGTAACAATTTTGAGTATGTTTGCTTTAGAGCACAGGTCCTTGAAGACTGCTATCCTGCAAGTTTTTGTTTCTGTGCTCCTACTTCTGATGTAGTGTAGCAAAACAAGGATTTATGAGTGCTGACTGTGGATGTGTTTGTTTATGTAGAGTTATCCTTCCAGTGTGCCAAGTTTGAAGTTCCTATCTCCAGCAAGAGTAATATTGATGGACACTATTTATAGGCTAGACTATTGTCTGTTTGTCTGCTTTTTAATCATATATTGTGCCAGTTACTCTTATTGCAGAACAAACCTCTGTTTTTCCAGTAATACATTTCGCCATTTTTTCCATTCATTTTTAATATCAAACACATTTCTAAAAAGGTTATGTGTTATATAGAAGATGCATGTATAAATAAGCGAAGGATGATGCACTGAAAATATTCAAATATCGACACAGATTCTGAGAGAAGCGGTGAATGTGCAAATATATGCACAAGTATAGCACCCAAACCAGTCGCACTAATCTGCAGAAACGTTCAGGTGTTGCTGGTGGTTCAGTACCATGGACAGAGCCAGAGCTCCCAGTGGCTCCGGAGTCGACTCTGCACAAGGTGAGCTCTGGATACTTCATGAATATGGTTCAGGCTGAAATAGATAAAGGAGATCTCTGCTGGTAACTCGCATTTTCAGAAGTCGAAAACTTTTCATAGAAGCAGCAGTGCAGCTAAAAATCGTGCTCGTGTTTGTTCGCATCAAAATATTTGTCTGCACAATGAAGAACAAAGCAGAAACAGGGACTCTTAATGCTTAAATTAGCCCTTTCTCATCTGTTTAGCATTCATGCGTTGCAGTGTTTCACGTCAGCCACATAACGAGATTGTTCCATCACACGGAATTGCCCGCATCACTCAATGAAATACAATTATTGATTAGACTGCTCTCTCCCGCTTGCTCTCTCTCTCTCTCTCGCTCTCTTTTCCTCTCTCTCTCTTTTGCACGCTCTCTCCTGAAGTGCTGCAGCCAGATAGGACCGCATCAAAAAAAGAAGAAGAAGAAAGAAAAAAAACCCGAGTCAGTCGTAGCCTATCTGATTCTTTCTACACTAAAAAAAAAAGCTAAAAACCTCTACAATTTTTCACAACGTGAAGGTGGAGTGTGTTGTAATGGGTTACTTTCAGCTGAGTCTATAAATCACGGTAAGAAATTACTTTTGATCTTTTGTTCTTTTCTTTCTTTTAACCCCCCCACCCCCTAATATTATTATTATTATTATTATTATCATTGTTATTATGGTTCTGCAAACATGCTGTCTGTATTTGGAATTAGATGTTTTTACTTACAAAAATGTACTTACAAATATCCCACCATGTCTTCAACTGAAACCAAGGCTGACAGGAACACGCGATGGCTACTTATTTATAAGTATCTGTGCGATTTCTTTAAAGTTGTGCTTCTTGTCACGCGCATTTTCACTCTGAGCGGACAAAACTGACGCAAAAAGTATAGTTGGGAATCGGCATCATTTGCAGAAACGTGCATAATTTAGGCTTATCAGATTTGTGATGGAGATTCAGGTCCCAATTTTTAAAAATTGAATAATTCAATGGCTCTAAAAGTGTTGCCATAATTGTTTCTGTACAATAAAAAGGTGATAAGTATCTGAATGTCCTTGATTGAACTGTGGTTTGCATCATTTCAGTGGTTGTTTAGTTCATCACGATACTGACCGCATCCCATAGTTTGCCCATCTTTAATGCAACAGCACGATTAACTGAGAGTCTTGTGCGTGGCATGAGCAGAGTTTTCTTGGCTGTGGATGGACCGTGCAAGCTTTATAGTGCGGACCACCCACCTGCCCTAGGGCTGTTAAAGCACTCTGCGCTGCCGCCACAAAAAGGAGAGGGATGCGGGAACAGGCAACTGACTCATCTATGAATTGCACCTCAAGAGAGGCAGTGAGCGATTGACAGGCGCACAGCCGGTGAACTGGAAATCTGTGGCAAAGTGCTTTGTTTGCAATCCGAAGGCTGCTGTAGTTGTCCTGCTGGGTTAACACTGGGGAGCACTCGGCAGGAGAGATGAGGAGCACATTTGTAAAAACTTGTTCAGGTAAAGTGATTGCAGGTTGCAGATTGTGTTCTTTTACCCTCACTTATAATTGATTTTTTAGTTGTTTCCTTTTTTTTAATGTGAGCAGAAGATTCCCAGTGCCCTCCCTCTGTATTCAGCAACACATCCATCTCAGACATGCATGGCTTGCTTTGCAAGTTTTTATAGTCATCAACACACAGTCTGTGCACTTTTCCTGTTACTGTGGAAAGGAGAAATGACTACAAAATGTCTTTCCTTTTGAGGTTTTTTTTTTTTTTCACTTTTAGGTCATGCACAGTCTCATGACTTACTTTTAAGTTTCTTGTGGTCTGTCTGTTTTTACAAAAAGAAGAGAGATTGTTTTTTCTGCTGCAAAATGAAAAAATTATTGTCAGGCATCACCAGTAAACATGGCACATCTTGCATCCCTTGCCTCATTTGTGATGTTGCGTCACCGCAACACAAAAGGCCTGCACCAGCCAGCGATGGTGGCACATTGTGTGTTGTATATTCAATGTGCTTTAGCAGCGGTGAGGCCTGGCAAAACAGAGACCATGTATTTACTAAGATCAAACACATCAGCATGAAAGAAAAAACAGCAGAAGGAGCACCAGGCTTTACTCTCTAGCTGTGAGTGAGGATGTGATAGAAATTTTTTCCAGTATCTACATCAAGATTAATATTTCTATCTCTGAATTTTATGGTTTAATTCTTCACCTTTTATCCGTTCAGTTAAAGTAAACAGATTCAAACTATTCTTGCAATTATATTTTGTATGTTGCCATAAACAGAGGATTCCCTTTTCCTAAGCCAAAGTTGCCAAGTGTTAGAATTTGTGGTAACCATTTGTAGTTTTCATGGTTTTGGGGCAAATATTGTCGCCACTAATGTGGTAATAAGGAAGCATGACTCATGTACGTGTCCATAGCTAAATTATTATCATTATTATATCATATCCTTTTTTTTATTTATTTATTTGTTTCTTATACCTTTACTATCATTGTCCTCTCTTGTTCCTCCTCTGAGTCACTAATGGCATCAGTGTTTGATGAAATCTTCTTGCCAAAGACGTTCCTGGCTGCTCGTGCTTCTGCCTTTCAGATGAGGTCATGGGCTCTCCTTTTTGATGCGATTACATGCGGCTCTGCCCACTTAGAGATTGGACCTGCTTTTTGCTACAGTGCTTACGCACGTCTTTGAAAGGGCACAACACTGACGTGTCACACCTGACTGAGGTTTCAGGAATTGCAAGTTCCTGTTGATTAAAGAGTGATAAAATGCCTCTATTAAAACACGCAGGCTACTTTAGAGGGTTTACTGTTAGTGATGTCTGAGGGGAAAAGACTGAGACATCACCTGCCTCGTTTCATGTACTTCTTTGTACAGTTATAATTTACTACAGCGTTAAGCTAAAAGAAGGACATAATTATTGTTCTTTAAACCCCTTTTTTTTTTATTGACAAAGCACATGCTTGTGGGGAATCTTTATTCTTATAATTTCTTTAAGTTTTTCTTAAAGAATTACTGTGTGTATTATATCATTTCTGAGTTATATGACATTCGTTAATGTTTTATTGTCACTCCCAATTTTACATGCAAATGCTTCATAATAAGCAGCAGATGAACACACTTGCTGGACATTTACTTTTTTTCTTAGATTGACTGACCTCCGTTGTACATGCCCTAAACTCTTAAGAATATAATCTCTCCATTTGTCTTTATGTTTATGCTTTTTTTTTTTTTTTTAGTAAAGAGGTTGAAGGAAAGCAGGGCCACCATCCATCATCCAGACAGGGTGTATCGTCAGAGCAAGGCCTATTTTCAGCCAAGCTTACATGAGTCCCAATAATGGGACACACACACAAAGTATATTCCCTCTTCTTTATGTTAGTTTGACATCAGCAGAAACAAACCTATAATTTTGTGAATAGTTTAAAGAGAAAGAATGGTGTGAATTGTATCTAGCAAGGTAAAATCAAAATGAAGGCATCAAACTAGGACTTGGGAATAATGTCTTAAAGCTGGATTTCAAACGGCAGACAGTTGTGCGTTGATTGAGCCTTAGGAAAACAATGAGTGTTACAAAAAGTACAAGTGAGCTGGTTGGTTTAGGAGAAAATGACCATAATGAATAAAAGATGCTGAAAGGTGACAGAGGTTACTGAGCTTGAATGTGACTGTTCCTGTTTACTGTCTGTGATGTCAGGGTCTCATCAGCTGTGGTCAGGTGAGGGTGGGCTGTTTGTGTGCTTTGGTGTCCTCTGAGCTTCATCATCGCTGACAGCATGCTTCACCATACACGCCATTGATTCTCTGACAGACAAGCTCCACCACCCTTTCATGCCAGGTTCAAGAAAATGTAACGTCATGTCTAAATCCTGATGTAAAAAACAGTTTCAGGTTGGTGATGTTACTGAACTCTGACATATTCTTCCCAGGATTTTGGTCATGTGAGGAATTCAAAATTAATCTTTTTCCACACGCGACAAGAAGCTACAATATTCAGAGCTCCAGAGGACTTGTCTTGCTAATAAAACAGGATGTGCAGAAAAGAGACCTTTTGCTTTGGCTGTTTGAAAGAAAAACAACAGAAAAACATGTTTTCATTCAAGTTAACTCTTTATATTGTTGCTTTTGGTGATAAAAATCAGTTTCTCAAATCAGTTTCAAAATGACGATTGTTCAGGCTAACATTAAGGGTCATGCAGACATTAAGAATCATCAATTGATGAGCAAAGGAGTGGGCTCCTAACTACAAAACTCATCCAATGAGCCAAAAGGGATTAGTAGAGTCACCTTGAATCTGCAGTGTCATTTTGCCTGGTAAAATTGCATTATGGGAGCTGGAGCCGGGCCTGTGATTTGTATCCTCCTGACAAGGCTTCAGTGTTCATTAGGGGATGAGGCGAGTAGCTCTTAGACACACGGGAACCTCACATGCTGGACAGCTCTCACCATACCCACCCTGCTCATAAATATCCGTGCTACTTTGTGAATCTTTTATTATAAAATCAGACTTTATAAGTCTCTGGATTGGTTGCATACAAATAAACAGGCCAGAATGATGCATATGTCGTTGCGAGAGGTCTCACAACTTTGTATTCAGAGGAGCATGCTGGTTGTGGCGTCAATAGACAATTAAACCTATGAGTGATAAGACAGTTTCTTAGCTGTACCGACCTGTTGAGTGTTAAGTGGTTGCGCAGAGGAAAACCTTGGGTCCGGACGGACCGGTGTTGAGTGAAGACGCAGACAACCGACGTAGGTTACTCACGTTTATTACAGGCTAAATACTTTGTCTATAAGAGTACAAACGGAGATGTTTGACTGACTCTGAGTAGCTGAGCTGACTGTCCCTGGACACGCACGAGCTTCTTCCAAACTTCTGTGTGCTTCTTCCAAGCTTCTCCTCTAGCTCTGGGCTGCACTGATTTTATCCCTCAGTGGCTGTCCACTAAGCATTCTGGGAAATGTAGTAGAAATACGTTACTGACTCCTAGACAATACTTAGCCCCTCCTTAATTACTGGGACTACAACTCCAAGTTTGGTAAAGTCAGATCTGAGTGCAAGTTGCTACGTGGCAAGATATAATTCCATATAAACATGTTGTTCGCTGGAACACGAATATCGAGTCTGGAATGTGTTATTCTACGCAAACACTGAAATGGTCAAAGTGACCTGTTTCTGCACAAGGCTTCATTAATCAGCTAATTGGCCTTGGTTGTATAAACAATGTCTAATGTTTATCTTCACTTTAATGCTGAACTAAACTTTTAATACTCTCTAGGGAAACTGGCTCCATCCTGTTGATGGTCCAGTTGGCTCATATCAAGTGTACTCTTATTTCCAACAATTCCAAACAATTTAACCAGAAACTCCTTTGGATCCTTCTGGCCTGTTCCAACCACACATACTCTCATGAAATCATGTTACATCATATTAAACTGGGGTCTCCCTCCTCACTAGGCTCAGTCAGTAGAGGAAATTATTTCCCTGGTCCTTGACGTTGGAAGGGCCATTACATCAGGTTTGAGAGCCAATCCCTAGAAGAAATTCATTATCTGGATTCTGGCAGGAATATTCCTAAGTGTTGATATTTATCCCTGTTTATTATCTTTAACTTTATGTCAAAGGTTCTTGTTTTGTTCAAAGGACAAATGCGCTGAAAAGGAAAGTTTTTTTTTATTTTTGCAAACTGCCTGTCTTCCTCTGATATCCTCATTTTTCTAACAGTGCAATTTACTTTAACAAAGTTGCCTGGTCCGTTGGCAGACAGAAAAACAAAACAAAGCAAACAAACAAACTTAAACATCACATTCCCAGCACTATGTTTACCCTGAAGCGTGATGCTCTTGAGGTTGAATGCTTCTGCTATTTTCACCAAATGCAATCCACATTTCTGTATCTAAAAAAGTCCATTTTCAACTCACCCAACCAAACTCTTGCTTCTTTTTACAGGAGTAAAAAAACAAAAATAAACAAAATAAAGCCAACAACCTTCCACCCCCAAAAAAAAGAAAAGAAAAGAAAAAGAAAACAAACAAAAAACAAGCAAACAAAAAGCAAGGTTAGACAATCTTTTTGTGTGTCCGTCTTGGAGAGACAAGTCCTCCTTGGTTTGTCAACCTTGGGCAGTTTCCACCACAGAGACTCCAGTAATTAGTGGAGTGTCTGATTGAAACATCGGTAATATCATTGCTCTGATTTATCTGAAAAGAGCACTTGCAGGGGAAAACGTGAGGCAGTCTAAAGTAAAACAGTAAAACATAACACTTTACTTGAATCAAAAACGCACTTTGATCTAGAAATGGTCCAGTCCAACTAATAATGACAATAGTCTAAAGAAAAAGATTTGGATTTAACAGCTTTGCTTTCAGAGACATCTATTTATCTGTACCTCTTGCAAATACAGGTATATGACACATTCTATATGTTAAAAACAAAAAATTGGCAGATTCAGACAGGAGCTTTGTGTGTGTGTGTGTGTGTGTGTGAATGGGCATGTATGTGTGTTATCCACTCGTGACCACTCTGCTTTTCCTCCGTTTTGCCTGGATTAAATATGACAGTGTCGTTCCAGTCGGCTTGTCACTCCCATTATAATGATCCAACTCTTTATTGGGGACAAATTGATTTTGGGCAGAGCCTCGTTTATTAGCTTCTCTTCTACAGAGCTGATCATGAGTCAGCAAATTCAATATTTCCGTTTGAAGTAATCATGCCTTCAAAACCAATGCCAGCTCATAAAATATAGAACAATGGGGGCGTCTCTGGACATTGAATGTTAATTTTTAATAGAATCTGAGGGCTACAAAAAAAAGGAGCTTTTTTCCTGACATCAGTGAAAATGAATAAAAGGTCTGTGAAAGTGTGAGTGATTAAAGAGGTTTGTGTTGTCAGTAGGGTGTCATCTGTTGGTCTCGGATAGATATGGATATTGCGGCAGCATCTGATAAAAAAATCTTGCTGTCTCTGACTTTCAGTCTCTTATGTCTGATATATTTCTCTTTTTATTTATTTGTATTTTTGTTTACTCTTCCCTCCATGTCTTTCAGCTTGGTCGATGATTGCCACAGCCATCGTGGGTTATCTCCTGTGGTGACTGCAAACTCAAGAGCTTCCTTCCCCCTGGATCATCTCCAGACCCACTGATTGCACTGTTCCTGCAAACCTTCCTTCCTCTTATTTTTACACCTTTTTTCCACTTTTTTTCTGTATCAAACTGTCCTGTTAACCCCCGTGAGGTCCTGCCTTTGGAGACAGAATGGAGGACACTTACAATAACAGGACTTCCCTGGTTAAGGGGGCCAAGGACATGGCCAAGGAGGCCAAGCGCCATGCAGCAAAGAAAGTCAACAAAGTGGTAGACCGTGCCACAGATGAGTACTCAACTCATCGTAACTATTCACGATTCCAGGATGAAGAGGATGAAGATGAGGATTTCTATCGGAACTCACAAGGTCAGGATGGACAGGGCTACCGTGACAACGAGGAGGGCTCCAGCGATGCCACAGAGGGTCATGACGATGAGGATGAGATCTATGAGGGAGAATACCAGGGGATTCCCTCAGCAGAGAACAAGAAGCATAAGGAGGGCCAGGTGGCGCTGGGACAACCAATGTCGGATGCCACAAGGGACCGTAATGAGTTGGAGCAGGAGAGGCAGGCTGATGAAGAGGAGCTGGCCCAGCAGTATGAACTGATCATTCAGGAATGTGGACATGGGAGGTTCCAGTGGCAGCTGTTCCTGGTACTTGGGCTGGCACTTATGTCAGATGGGGTAGAGGTGTTTGTGGTGGGCTTTGTGCTGCCCAGCGCAGAGACAGACATGTGTGTGCCCAACTCCAGCTCAGGATGGCTAGGTAAGGACCCTGCATGTGTTGTGATTGTCTATATACATGTGCTGACAGCTGAACATAGCAAACTAAGCCAAATCAATATGAACCTTAACAATTTATGCACAACTTGCACAGAAAAGTGAAGCACACTATGAAAAACAAACAAGCCTTGATCACAACCCATAAATTCAGCTTCACTGGCATTGTAGGACAATAGCATCAGCTGTAAGATATAATTCACTTCCTACTTTTACACTCCTCTGTGAGAAACCACATGGTCTTTGCATCTGTGAGTACATCTGGCAACAATATTAATGAATCCATTTTTGCATCTTTGCAAAGCAGCCATTATGTGTCAAATATTTTGATAAGACAACAATATGAACTGGAATAAAGCTCTGAAACACTGAATATCCTGATAATGTCAGACCGATGTTAATCATAAATGAACTCAGACTTGAAGACTATAAATCTTAAACAGAAATCCCCATTAAAAACAGTGCATGAAGAGTATCAAATACATGCTTACCTCTCACTTTGGGTTTAACAAAAAGTATATATACAGTTGAAATGGATCCTAGGATCCAGGGACTTTGTAATACATGCTAATGATTAATAAAGGGCTTATTACCTATTAACTAACCCTTTTTAGAAGGACTGCATAAAGCATTACCTGCTTCTTTTTATGGTGATCTGAAAGTATTTGGACAACAAACTAATGCATTTACCTAAAAAAAAAAAAAAAAAAAAAAAACCTAATTTACATAGTAAATGTTTTATATGATTGTTGGAAAAAGAAAGAAACTAAATGGGATTGGTGTCATATGACTATAAAATACAAAACATACTTTATTCTATAAATGCACACGAGGTGTTTCGGTCCACTGGTCTCTGTGTCAGGATTAAGGGGGTAGCTGGTATTCCCTTTGTGCTCTGTGGGTGGAGGTGGAGTTTCAACAGTCCCTGTAGCTGCAGGTGTATAATCCATCACCACAGAGCTGCATACAGGGGCTGACTCACTGTGTCAGTACCAGAGTGGAGAGGACATTAAATCAGGCACACAGTCTTTAGATACAAACTGCCACAGTGAGGCATCACAATACATCAACTTAACAGCAACACCTGATGCAAAGCTGATAGGAAGGGGCTTCTTTGACAAAAGAGCGCAGTTGAAAGGTTGAAAAACTGGATTATAGTCAGCAGACGCAATAAATACATGATGTCTATAAGCTGTCACATTTAAATTATGTTTTTTGAAAATAATCCATATGATATGTATTCAAGATTATTTATCTCATGCATTAAGAAGAGCAGACAGAAATTTATTGCTTCATGTTCTTTCTGTTAATCCTCACAACATGTAAGCAGCACCTTCATTTTTCTGTCTCTTTTCAAGTATCCATAAACTCCTTTCTTCCTCTCTAGCCAAGCAAAGTCCTGCAGGCATTCATGCTCTACGCTCTGCTTCCCCTTGTTTGGACTCCCTCCCTCACTAACTGCCCCTCCCTTTTACCCTCCATTCAACGTGCCTCTCTTTTCTTCCCCCATTCTCCCCCAATCTCATCTTTCTCCCACTGATTACCCCGAGGCTCCTCCCCACCGAGGTGAACATGATTGCTATGTTTTGTGTGTATATGCCTGAGTGTTGCCTGCATGATTACTGTGACCTTGTTGGTTGGTACTGTATCTATTTGGAATTTTCCAGGCTGATTACGATAATATAGCTTATAAAAAAAAGG
Source organism: Atherinomorus stipes (assembly GCA_023101725.1). Taxonomy (NCBI): domain Eukaryota; kingdom Metazoa; phylum Chordata; class Actinopteri; order Atheriniformes; family Atherinidae; genus Atherinomorus; species Atherinomorus stipes. The sequence goes on from JALJCO010006760.1 coordinate 2,137,008, forward strand.
GAAATCAATGCACAGGTGACATGCAATATTCTTTATACAGCGTAGAAATAAACAAGTTACATTTTATCTGAGGATGAATGCTGCTAGTGGTAGGGCTGATCCTGTTTTTTCTTTTGTGTTGTACATGAATTTTATATAACCAAACTGGATAAAGATCTTAAAATGAGATGGTGTGCCCAAAATGTTCTTTGGAGTAAATTAAAAGAACAAAAACAAACAAACAAACAAAAGCTTATACAGTACATAGACCATCATGCTCTTTAGAAGTTTGTGTAAAATCACAGCTGGCAGATTCAGATGTGTTGAAAGCATCTAGTATTGCTGAAGGGTGGGGCCTGGAAGGGACTTTGTAAGCAGTTTGAGATGACAGAAACAGTATGTGCTATAAGCTACAAAACAAACATATGGACTTACACGGAGGCTCTGCTTTGACATATTCAACAATATTGACCATAAGATGAAATCACAAAATGTATAAAAGAGAATATAGTCTCTGCACAATGCTACTTCTTTCTCTCTGCACTAGCTTGTCTTGAAGCTAGATATCTCAAAAAGACAAAAGTCATTAAAGACCTGACTTGTTTGTGATAAACCAGTTTAGTTGCTCCTTCTAACTACAGTCAGTTTCCCTTTTTACTTGCAAATCTGACTGGCTACCGTAAAATCTAACAAGTCGGCTGGCTTTATCTGAGAAACAAACAAACAAAAAACGAATAAAAAAAAACCATTGCCTCCAAGCGATTAAGCTTTGTAAACTTGAGTAAACTGCAACAATTGAGCTTAGTTAGTTTGTTAAATTTAAAGGGACTTGAGGCAAGATTAAGAAACGAAACCCTCCACTCCACACACTAGCGCTACAGGTAAATACGGCCACGACTCTAGCCGTCACGGGTTGAGAAACTGAATTAGCTAACTGTTTACTAGCTTTTTCTCCGTAGTTACACTTTTTGTCTTTCATTGTCGGCTCTATTTGCTGTCTGTAGAACGAAATATCCTAGAGTGTTTGAATTTAGCGCGACCGGCTTCGTCCTATCAATACAGCGGATGGGAGCCAGCCAATCAGACGGAACTTCCATGAGAAGGAGCCGGAAAAGCCTGCCGTTGACCACTAAGCTCTCTCTTCTAGTATACAATTTACAGCTGGATACTTTAAGTCAATCCAGAAGGTTTTTAAACAGAAACGAGCAGAATGCATTCAATAATAATGGAGAACACAGAGATATTAATGAAATAACCACGGATTTGTACAACTTTAAAATCTGACTTGTTTGTGATGAACCAAAGTTGTACACTTTAACTGCAGACAGTCTTCTTATTGCAAATTTGACACTGTAAAATCGAACAGCGGCTTTTTGAAAGCACACAGACTGTTCAAACAAAAAAACATGGGGAAACAAACCAATTGCCTCTAGCGTATTTAGTTTTGTAAACCCTTGATGTAAACTGGGACAATTGAGCTGAGTCAAGTTAGTTAAATTTAAGTATGTGCATGACGTTGCACAAGAGATGATGTGATCAAATCTGTATAATTAAGAGGTGATTTTATTTTCAAAACACATGATGATTTCAAGTTCAACTTGCCTCTCACCTGTTTTGCAATAACTTGATGGTGGAGTCATCTGCTTCGATTACGTCCCATCAGGGTTTCTCTGTTACAGTGCAGCAGCTTCCTGTAGAAGTGTACAGATGCAGGCATTAAAATGTTCCCCTTTCTGCCGACTGCCAGCCACTTACCAGCGACTTGTCTGCTAATTCAATCACACAGAGAAACGCCTGTGTGCCCAGGGGAAATGATTTCAGAGCATAAATGAATGCCCGGAACAAGGACGTTTCCACATGCCAAGTTTGGACACAGTGTGTGATGACGTATTCGCGGGACAAATCGCTCAGCCCGTGATAGTGGAGTAATAGTGCACGATAGCGCATTCGGACAGAGAGGTTCTAAGAACGCAGTTCCTTTAACTACGCCTCCCGAGTTTAGTTATAGGAACTACCCTCCGCTTTCAGTGTGCGTTCGCACATGAGGAAGGACGTTGTTAGGGACCATGTGTGACACAAATGTTGCAACAGTGACAAATTCATGCCCCAGCAGATCTAATACAAAACTGAGGTCTCTCATCTCTTTTATTCAAAGCTATTATAAAAGCTAACTTACTAGCTTTCCCTTCCTTTCCCTTGTTTACCTTTTGTTGAAGTGCGCCCGGAACTTTAGTGGCCGGTCTGAGAGTGTCCGGGCGGCAGCTGCAGATTCTACTGCTATACTTTGCAGCTGTGTTTGGTCATTAAATTAAGATGAAAATAATTGCTTTTGGACATTTCAAAATAGTTATTGATTCGGGATGTGTACCATTGTGATCGATTTAATAATGAATTGGTACACTCCTATAGTATTAGTTCTTGTCGTTATTACAATCTCGGTAAACAGTTAAACAGCTGTGAGACTTTTTAAATATGGCGGGGCTGGAAGAAGCGGAGCTCACGTAAGGGGGGCGGCTTGCCAGTTCTACCAGTTACCAAACACCTACGTATTTCAGTTCCTATGGAACCCCGAAAAGACCCTGCCTCGGAGTAGGAGCTAAAAAGGTTATAGGAACTGTGGTCCAAGGTCCCTAGTTCCTATATGTCCGAATGCGCAAAAAAAAATGCCCTGGTTCCCGAAAAGGTTATAGGAACTCAAAAAGGTTCCTACAGTCCGAAAGCGCTTTATTACTTCGCCACTTCTGGCAGAAAAGGTGGAACATTTTCATGCCCGCATCTGTATGTTTGGAGGAAGAGATAATTAAGATGACACAAGATGCTTTTCTAGCTTTTTATTCCTTCGAAATTAATCAAATTTTATAGTCTGTAACAATAAAAAAAAGATCCAAAGACAAGATTTTTATGGGAGCATTAACACCAGGATTGTCCGCTAGACTCGGTCGGACTGGGAACTCAGCTGGTGGGGTGGGGGTGATCTCCCGGACTGAAATCACTTTAAAACTGCACTTAAGCCAAACAAGCCAGAGTCTTGCCACCTGAACTACCACCTTTTGAAGCATATTTACTTTAAAAACTGCATTATTTTTTGTGAGTCCTTTTAAGGAACTGGGATGTTTTGTTATGATCAATGGAAAACTGAGACCTGTGATTGTGAGTGAACCATGTCCACTTTGGTCCGAATCAAAGTTTCCCCCAAATGAAGAAGAATTTGTGAGCAAATGAACCCTAATTCAAATCAATAAGGCTGGTGTGAATGTGCTCTAAGATGTAAAAATAGGCATGAAATGGTTTATTTAAAATTCTTTAGCTCTTACTGAAAACTATACACCTTTTTGTATCATATGAATTATTGATCAACCAAACTGAAAATGATAAAGAAACCTAGTGCTGCATTAAATGAATTACCTCTAATTTATTCTTTTATAAACCGACAGTATTGCACACAACCATCACCATACTTTCTCATCTTATTGACATTGATTCAGCTAATTTACTTTGGTCAATTTACCCTTTTGTTTGCCAAAGTGCATTTGACTTCTTTAGGATGGATGTTTACAAAAATTTGATTAGAATCATGTTGTATCTGCAGAGTATATTTTTAATTAAAGCCAAAGTTAGGTATTATTGTGTAGATGGTTATAATGTATTGATAGATGATACTTAAAAACAGGTAATTTATGCCATACACATATAATAATAAAATATGTAAACATATTAGATTTTTTCTACAGCCTGATTTCTCTGAGCAATCTGGTTTCTTGTTTGCATGTTAACATACTGTAGCAGAAGAAAAGGAGTTATGTGTTAATAGGTCCCACCGGACCTGGAATTATCCCCTCAACCTGCCAATAGACAAATAGGTTTAGAATAAATCAAAAGTTTATTGCATTCTCATTTATTTACAGTAGGTTCCACCATTTAAAAGTTGGATTTGTATTTGGTTACTTCCTCTTCAGCTGACCTCATAGTTACATTGTGCAGCTCCGTTAACCACAAAACAACCAGACATTGTGGACACAGGCTGAGCTCAGAGTAAAAGGATGACGCTGGATGAAAAATACAAAAGCTAGAGGAGGCTGGATGAGTGTTGATTCGATTACTGAATTCAATTTGGTACCAGTGTCCTGATCTCGCTGGAATCTCTAATGTTACATCAGAATGAGGAATGGAGCGTTGGGTTTAGAGGGAGGGATTATTGTAAATAACTTAAATAAGAATGGATGATAAGGGAAGGAAACAGTGGGGAAGACAAGCACTTTGAGGTGCAGAATGTGGTGAATTGGCGAGAGTAGAAGAGAAGAGACAGCTCTGAAAAGCAGGGAGATTACAGAATGGAGTAATGGGAAGGGAGGTGTGGGAGGACTGGAGATGAGAGGTGGAGACTGGTTTAGTACACAACACAGTGAGGGAGAGGCTTCACTATCTCCACAGACACAACAGACAAAGGGAACGCACCATCCTATTATTACTTATTTGTTTTATTTGTTCTCCCAGCCCCCCCCCTGCTGCAACGTCCCTCATTTTCTTTCTCTCTTAACACAGCCCTCCTCATTTTTCTTTAACAACCATGTCTTGTCCTCTATCACCAGTTCTTTCCCTCCTCTCATATTTCCGCTTTTCTTCATCCTTGCTTCCCTGTCTTCTGATCTCCTGTACCTTTTCCTCATTTGCCCTTCTTTGTGTCCCAGCGTCACCCTCTGTCTCCTCTTGGGCTCCATCTCCAGAGTGCTTTTCCTTATTTGTCACTTTTCATTTCCTATCGTTCCCTCTCTTTCTCGCTGCCAGTATGAGCCAGCTGGCAGGCTGTGTGGGGCTGCGTGGTCCAGGGGCAGCTGAGCATGGCTAAACTGCAGTAAGATCATAGCGTCACTGCAGAGATTACACTACTTGAATACCACAGCTAGCTATAAATTGTGTGGGAGAATGTGTTTGTGTGTGTGTGTGTGTGTGTGTGGGAGGGGGCATTTGATGGGACTAAAATTTCCCTGCATATGGGGCATCTCAGCAACAAACTGCCTCTGAGTGCTTAATTTTAGGACTTGAAAGCAGCATGATATTTGACTTAAATTACCAGAGTTTTTATTGCAAATGAAGGTTTGATCATAGCAGATGCTGAGTGAGAAATTTCAGATCACACACTCTAAACCCTGCAATGAAATACTTTCATATGGATTCTATTGAAATCATGCCCCCGCTGATTTGACTTAAATGTGAGGAAACGCTTCAATCTCTTTTTCTGTGGAGGTGGCAGGAGACGGAGGCACGAATCCGATCAAACAGACACGATGTAGTACAAATATGATTACACGCTGCTCAGTGTATAAAAGCTGTTGATAGTGCAGCACAGACGAAACTGATGCAAATACTATAAATGGTGGGGCTGGATGGCGGAGACAAGAGACGGACAGGAGTGAAGAAGAAGTGAGCCACGCTGTTAGTAGCAAAAAAAAGAAGAGAGGATGCAAGCTTAGGGGAAAATGAACAGAGAAAATGTTGGGAAGGGAGATGAGGTAAATGGAAAAGGCACAAAATCAAAGGAATAGACTGAGGAAAAGAGAAAAAGTGAGTCGGGTAGGAGGGAGTAGCTGTGGGGACCACCAGACACTATGATAGCATCATCATTATGAATAAAAGAGGATGGGTGTTTCACACGATGCTCAAACAGTTTGTACCACTAAGAGTGAGAAGCATCAAAGCATGAAATCAGAAAAGAGGTCGTGATGCAGCTCAGCGCTCCCACGTCTCTCAGGGGGGCGCCTTGGTATGTGACAAGGCAGAAAACACTACACTAGGGTCTGCCCTCATCTCTCCCTCTCCACTGTCGGTCTGTTACCCTATCTGGTAATTACTACACTCTCCTCTCTCATTACCTCTCTCTCTCTTTCGACACCCCCCTCATTGCTTTGGCGCTACACATTCATTTTGCTTGCATTTGTGCTTGAGCATGTCACATTTAGATTTTATTCATTTTCCCTCCTTCAGATTGATTTCCACTGGCAAGTTAAGCATCACCACAGGAGATCAAATACATTTCTGATACTTTAATCTAAAGTTCATTTTGTCTTACAGTATGTGGACTTGTGATCTTATGAAAATAAAAGCAATGTGGAATTTGTCTCATGTTTAGAGTGTGACAGCGATTTTGCTGAATATTTAGCACTCCCCGAGATGTGTTTTGACATCTCTGCATAGTGTCATGAGCTAAAGCCCTTTGTGTCTGCTTGAGAAGTCTCCTGACACACTGTCATTGTCTGGTGGCATCTACAGTCTGTACAGGTCCTCAACTCTCCATTCAGATGTATCTCAGAGCCTTATGAGAGATGTTTGTAGCACTTGGTATCTGTTTGTTTATTTTCATTTTCATTTAACCTTTATGTAGGCAAGTCATGACAGCCTAGCAAAAGCCAAAACATCTAAAGGAATCTGGGTAAAGAAGAGAAAAAGCAGCACATACTGTACTAGACAAATACTTTTAAACATTTTTCAGCATTTGTGGGGACTTCATTTGTTTGAGTTAATAAAAGCTGTGTATTGTAAAATATACTGCTTGTGGGGATAGCTTCGTTGGACTGGGAATGCTATGGGAAATTAGATTGTCTTATAGGCTATATGTGTGTATAAGTCAGAAACAAATGAGAAAATCCCTCACATGGAAAAGGGCAGAGAATTCCTACCACCCATTGCAAACATGGCAGGTTAATACCAGCCAAACTACATAATGGTACGGCATGTCTGTGCTATTTCTGTATTATATTACACCACAGTTCACTGCTCTCCCCTTTGCTGGTGCCGACACTGCTGACATCATGGTCGAAGATACTGTGGAGCTAGTCGAACTGGGCATCATAAACTCATTACGTAATTGACTGTCCTGTGAGAGATGTATTCATTACTTAACCATTTGTTGCTTTTTTAGGGGCATCGGAATAGCAAAAAAGTTTTCTTTTTCCTTTGCGCCAGCATCTCAATCAACCACAACTTAAAAAATGTGTTTTTTGTCTAAAATTTGAATACTAAAACAAAATGAAAATCCCTAGACTTTGGTGCATGACACATAAATGGGAGGCCAGTGTCTGTGTTTCTTAGTTGTATCTAGCCTCTCCCTAATAAAGCAAATGTGGATTGTGCATAGGCTGCAGACATCCTTTGAATTTAGAAATTAATTTATGAGACCTTCAGGCAAGTAACTACATTACTGCAAATGTAACAGATAGTTTTGACCTCTGCAGTGAAAAATCAAACAGAAATACTATGTTTCCAGCAGAGAAGAAGGTACCTGAATGCAGACAGATGGAAGGTTAATGCTTTTTTTTTTTTTTTTATCAAGATTTGGATGAACAAATTCATCTTATGGCTATGTTATATCAGTCAATACATGACTCCAATTTGCACATCCCCTTAGTACTGTGTGGACTTTTGAATGCATGTCTGTTATCTGTGAAAAACCAGGGTTTTGGCTGTCTAAACAAGGTTGGACATAACAAATGAAAGCAAAACATGAAATGTACTAGTGTACCATGCATGACATTTCAGGCTGGAACAGAAACATTTGAAAATGGAGAAAAAAAAAAAAATCCAGTTGGAGTTGGTACAGTATGTCCACAATAGTTTCTATCCCCATAGCAGCACACACAATAAAAACTGAAGTAGTAATAATAGCCTCCTCTCTTCAGGGCAGAATCATGATGATCAGTGAAAGAAATCAATACTGTTTTGTTGGAGCATTGATCCCGTGTGTGATGAGAGAGATTATAAGGGAGCAGCGGGGCCCTTTGTAAAGTCATCCTGCATTACTGTTCACATTTGTCTCCACATTGTTCAAAGCTTGTTTTCTGTCCGCTACACAGTGAATTTACTCATCAGTGTGATGGTGTGTGTTACTGTAGCCTGATGTCTTCCAGTTGATTTAAAGAGAAAGTTAATCTTCACATCATATAAGCATATTTTCTCTCTGTTCTGCACTGTTAAATGTCAATTGTGATTTGTAAGAAATCCCAAAAAATATTTATATTTCTTCTACACCAGAAACTATTGTAATACCATGTTTTCTTGAGGTGGTTAAAACAGGTTCCTGCACAAGGAAAGCTGTGCATTTATTTCCATTTTAAGTTATTTTACATTTTTAAGTTTGCAGAAGTAAAAAAAATATCCTCTTCTTTGGTCATTTAGTCTTGACTTCGTTCTCTATGGGGAAAAGCCTCCTGACCTGATGAATACATTGGTGTTACACAATTGATAACACAAACCTCACAGACTGCTAAAGTAGCCATGTTGCATCAGACATCCCCTACAGACACATGGTGACTTACCTGTAACTTCTACCAAAGGTTCCCAGCTTCACATGGCATTTTTGGCCCTTTGATTAAAAACAATACCAGTTTCCAACATCTGTCTGACGACTAATTGAGGTCACCTGTCAGTCACCACAACAAGCCACAGCAGCAGCAGGACCCAATGCATCAATGTCACATCCCACTGAATCCAGTTGATACTGTTCTTTGTGTATTTTGGCTCAATTATGTGCAGCTGAGCAAAACAGCTTTTAATGTCTTTATCAAAATTTAACATTGAAAAATTTTGTACAGCTTATAGATATTTGTAGATATTATTTCTGTTCTGCTAAGGAAGTCAGTTGTTTCCAAATCGTCATGCTGGCATGAGCATGTCATGTTTGCATATTTCTCTCTGCATATATAGTTCCTTTTAAAGGAATCCTTTACACTCAAAAATAGAGGTATGACACAGGAACATTACTGTACCTGTAGGTACATTTTTTACAAATGTTCTCTCAAAAGTACAGTATCGGTCTTATGAGGCCAGAAATGTACCTAAGGGTTCAAAGTAATATAAAGTACAAATTTATACCATTTCAACCCTAAGGGTACCTGCAGCATTGAAAAATGTGCGTAGCTTGTACAAAAACAATAAATAGCAGTCTTTCTATACAATAGTATAATTATAGTTATTATATTATGATTTTCATAATAATCATAGTAATCATAGGAATAATTATATATGCATTTGGCCTAATATTTACATAATAATTATTCATTTATTATTAACATCTTTGACTGTTGTCATAATCTCTATTTTATTGACCTTAATTCATAATTTTTAATTGGTTTAATTATACTTTATTAACTCTTTCAGCTCGATAAGGTAAAAAAATGGACCAGGACCGAAGGGTACAGAAATGTCTTTCCAAAAGGAACACCCTCAGCAACAAGCTTTGTACCCTTTTAAGTACAAATTGGTACCTCTATTTTTGAGTGTGTATAGAGTCAAAAATAAATTACTTCATATGTGAAATCAGTGGTATTTTCAGACTGATTCAGTCATTTCATCAACCTTTCTGGTCAGAGACAACGCTTATTTGTTTTGCAACTGCATAGCTTTGGTGCTTTGAGCGCCATAGGGTCATCCATCTCTGTCATAGTTATATAATTTTTTGGGGAAAACCTTTAAACCAAGATAAGTACACTTAATAGCACAAAATCTCACAGAGAAGTTTATTTTGTTTCAGAAAACCACTTAAATGATTTGTATTAATTACATTTTACGTACAGTATGTTCTTACTTTTTTGAGAAGGCCATACACAATGTTTTCTTTATAGCCATTAAAGTATGTGTTATAAATTTCTACACAAGAGGGAAAATGGTGAATTTCATTCTGAAGACCTCCAGAAGTGAGTGAGAGCACAGAATAATCTGTTTTTTGTAAAGATCAACCAAAACTCTCAATCCTCAAAGTGCACATCTCTATAAATATATCATATTAAATAAAACTGTATTCTTAGACTTTCATGTTAACCTTAGATCACAAAGCACTTTTATGGAGGCCTACAATAAGTCTTTTGTGTAAATAAAAATAAATGAGCTTTTTAGACCTTAAGAAATCTTTCAAAAATGATATAAATTTCACTTCTTGTAACAGTGACATTGGAAATAATCATGCTGTGACATGGTCAGGCATAAATGTCACAGTGGTGAAGAGGTTGTGGAGCAAAAACTGAGTTGAAATTTACCTTCTCAAGGTGGCTGCAGACAAAAATGCACTTGCTAGTTCACTCTCAACCTTAAAGCAAGAGTTAAAAAGTAGTTTAGAGTTCCAAAAGAAGATCTTTGTCTTTATAAAAGATAAAAAGAAATAACTTTGGAAGGTAACTCATTTACTCGTCGCCCACAGCACAAACACATGCACACACAGGAAAGCAGAAATGTGAGCTGATGCATGGGAGATGCAAGCAAACAAAAATATCAGACTTGTTTCCTTTCCTTCCAGGCAGCATTGTTTACTTGGGGATGATGGTTGGAGCATTCTTCTGGGGAGGGATGTCTGACAAAGTGGGCCGCAGACAATGCCTCCTCATTTGCATGTCTACAAATGGATTCTTTGCCTTCCTGTCATCTTTTGTTCAGGGATATGGCCTCTTCCTTCTCTGCCGTATCGTTGCCGGCTTCGGGTAAGTCTGATGAAGCAATGGTCATTTTGGGGCCAACAATGAGTCCAGGAAGACACAGTAGAGCCTCCAAACTTGCTTCTGCATTGGTGAGGTAACACTGTAGAGCAGATTCAATCAGTCAGGAAGACATAGGTGCAACCAGCTCAAAGCAGTCTATCAGAATAAGCATCAAATTAATAAACAATGCTTGGTATATGGTTGCTGCTCCCCTTTTTGCAAAGAGTGTGTACCAAAACTGATGTCACAATAGTTGGTGCTTCAGGTGCTTTTGTGTCAGTTATGTTGGTCATAAACCTCATGACTTCTGCAAGTTGGTCTGCTTTGCAGAAGTGGCATGTTTGAGAAACAAAAAACTGTGAAGTTAACATTTGTGTATGCTAACTTCCTGCAACTATGTTCAGAGCTGTTCCTGCTGTGTCATTTTTTAGCTGCCACATTTGCTGAAATGTGAAAAAAGAAAAACTAGAGTGAGTAAAGCACCTGAAGAAGCAGTATAAATGGTTTTCGCATTGCACTGACATCGCAATTCACTTGGGCCTGTTTCTTTGGTTTCTTCATATCAAATCAAATCAAACTTTATTTGGGATATGGGTAAAGTGGGACAGTTAAGGTTAATCATGTTTATCTTTACATGTGTTTACTTCTGTTACTAAAAATTATTATTGAGCTTATCATAGGGCAGCATGAGATTTAAAAAAAAAAGCAGCTGTATGGATGACACCACTTCCTGGGGGGCGTGGCTCACTACTTGAACTACGTCTGCAGCGAAACAAGATGGTGGGTAAAATGACAGTGTTTTTAGGAGAGCAGTGTTAGTGTTCTAGAAATAAGAAAACTGGTGGCTAATTTGTAATTGTGATATTTTTTGTCAAGGGGTGTAATGCTGACTCATAATTTAAAAAAATTACATCCATTTGAGTCTTACTTTTTTTTTCTTTTTTTTTTTTTAAATGCTATTTAGCTACTGTCCCACTTTTGCAATATGCCATTGCTAAAGTGGGACAGTGTGTTATTGGCAAACTGGGACAATCATTTGACTCATTCTACAGGCGGAAATAAGTTTTCTTTTTATTCATCCCTCACAATTTTTCTGTCTAGCTAGCTAGATACACAAATTTACCTACATTGCATTAATCAAGCTTGCTACAATGAAAATGATGATCGTGATGCTTTGCCAGTCTATGCTAGCTAGCTCTTGCCCTGCCACCCCACATATTTTGCATACTCTTTAAATTGAGGTGGTGAGGAGAATGGCATTATTGAAGATGGAGAAGCCTTCACTTGTCGTGAGTGTATTGATGTCTAGCCACTGCACTTCACACAGTTTGCTGTTTGTTCTTTAATTTCTCCAGTGGATTATAAAAACATTTTGCCTTTGTTCTTCAGCCTTTTTTTTTTGTTGTTCTTTTATTTTTTTTTTTCCAATAGGTAAACTAATATGTTTTTTTATTTTATTTTTATTTTTACAATACTGAATTTCCCTTCTGGGATGAATAAAGTATTTTTCATTCATTTCATTTCATTCTTTCATTATCGTCCAAAATAGGTTATTTTGAAGTGACTTTTAGTTTTTGAATAATAGTCGACTATTTGTTCAACTTCTTCAGGGAATAAATTTGTGTCTTTTTGTCTCGTTCTCTTTACATCCATGAAAGTTCTTGTTAATATTTATATTAATCAGAAATTAATTGTAGTTGTTTTTATTATTGTGTTTACATTAAAATGGAATGTGTTGCCAGTGTCCCTGGTGTCCCACTTTACCAATAGTGCCAGCAAATTTTGGTTTTGTGTCAGTGTGTTTTCAGTGAAGAGTCATTTATGCAGTGTTTAATATTTCTTTGTTATTTCTTCTACATAGTATAGTAGAGATCTTAAGCTATTTAGAATGGTATCATATGATGGGCTAAGATGATTGGTTCATAATCAGAAATTACGTTGGAATTACATTTTCAGAAAGTGTCCCAGTTTACTCATATTAACTATATAAAGCACCTTTTGTGCCAAAGCAACACAGAGTGCTTCAGCATGAAACATACGCAAATGTAACTACACTGTAAAAATTCTCCAGTCATCTAAAAATGATGTGGCTCAACAGCCATTTCTAATAACACCTACCTCTGATGTTCAAAACAAAGAGAAAGGTATGCAAGAATGGAGAAGAGCTTCTGCAGTCATACACTCTCCTGTTAAACACGACTTGTCTCACAGCAGCACCCAATCACAAAAGCTAACACACGCTTCTGTTTTAGGTGGTAAATGATGCCACAGTCTGCAGTAAAACACAAATTTCTCTTTGAATCAAATAATCTCCTCTCCAAATTTTAGAAGTGAAATGGAAACTCCCGTAAAACTTGTGTAACTCAGGTGTCGTAACTAACCACTGCACTGATTTTGTAAATACTGACAGTACATTTTCACCTGTGCTAAAAGGGTTTGTGCCATTTGCAAGCCATAATTCTGTCCCCTACCGTCAAAGCGTATATGCAGTATAGTGAAAGAAGGCGATTTAATCTCTGTGAGATATGACGTCTCTACAGACAAATCTTTTGCCTATCTCCATATTTCTTTGCAACCACTAAACTGTTGGAAAAATATGAGAATTTGAAGAAATTATATTTTTTTATATATATATATATATATATATATATATATATATATATGTATATACACTGTATATAAGTAATTATATAATTACTTGCCATACAAATATATTTTTCTTGCACCTCCAATAACTATTCATTAGCTATCTTTGGTTTAGTCAATAAAACTCTTGTTTACAAGATAATTTTGATAGGGTATAAATATCTTGTTAAAATGAAAATGCTATCTGAAGCTCCTCATCCAACACAAATGCTTGGCAGAGACTGTGATTTATTGCATTAATGTCTTTGGCAGCATAACCATTCCTTTAAGAGCTAATTTAGTAATTGCATCTACATCATTCTACCCAGAGACTCTTAGAGTAATTGAAAAGGCTGTCCAAACTGTCAGAATGACCTCTATTCCTGAATTGTGAAGAGGCAGCCCCCCCCCCCCCCCCCCCCCCCCCCCCGAATTACATTTATGGGAAAATACTTTGACCATTTTCACTGGAGAACAACCTACAAAAAACAATCAAACAAAAAAAGGACAAAGGTTGTTTTTTTTCTTCTTCTTCAATTTAATGAAATAAGCAGTCCACAAACTGAATTGTGGGATTAAACCTACAGTAGCAGTTCTGAATGCAAATATATGAAGCATGCAAAGCCCATGAACTTTTACGCTTGCAGATCTTTTTTCCTGTTACTGTTTCAGGTTTTTAGGCTAATTTGATCTTTGTTTTTAGTTATTTTTCAATCACTCCAGTGTTTTCCTCACGGGGGTCCTCCACATCAGGGGCTATGCCTGCTCTGGCTTCGGGGTTGCTGCCATGGTGGGTGTCCTTGTCTGGGCGGTTGGGGTCCGACTAAAGTGGTCCAACACTGCAGCCAAATAGCTGAGGTGTGGGCCTGGTCTGTCTGGATCTGGATGGCTACAATGGTGGCGGCCTTTGTGACAGTGGTTGGGGTGGGACATGGTGTGGACGGACCCCCAGAATATTATTCCTTCACCTGGTGCCAAGACATTTTTCTTTCTTTTCAGTCATTTTTTCAGTCTATTTTTTTTTGGGGGGGGGGGGGGTTCAATCTGTGTGTGTATGAGAGTGTCTGCATATTTGTCTGTTGTGTGTTTGTTTGTGGTAAACTTGGGAGACTTCTTCGATGTTTTGTTTGTTTTGTTGTTTTTAATGTGTAAAGCACTTTGAGAGGCTGCTATAGAAATAAAGTTTGATTTGATTTTGGGATTAAAAGAGCTAAGCATCTGTCCTGGCTGGTGATACATCTGCCTCACTCATACAAACTTTCTCCTCCTCTGGTTCTTACAGGATAGGAGGTGCTGTGCCCATTGTTTTCTCCTTCTTTGCAGAGGTGTTGTCCAGGGAGAAAAGAGGAGAACACCTCAGCTGGTTGTGCATGTTCTGGATGATTGGAGAGATCTATGCATCTGCTATGGCCTGGGCCATCATACCACACTATGGTGAGTTTTAAAGTTCACCATTCTACTGTAGAGCACCGACTTTGCAGGAGATCTGTAGGACAAAATGGGGATGCAGTAAAGGAAGAGTTTTGATTTTTCTTCTTATTTAAAGCTAACAGCCAATTTCTTCTAAATTCAATGATGGATTTCTCAATGAAACAGAAAAGACCAGACAGTTATGCACTGAAAGAGTTATACCAGGTGAAACCTTTTATAGGATTAAGGTCAATAGCCTACTTTATGCCGAGCAATGTCACTTTATAGCAAGCTCCTGATTGCTCACAGTTACAAAACTGCAAGCCCTTTCCATGGTCATAGGTTAAGGTGTCAGTTTTCTCTGCTCTATGAATCAATCACTTAATAGCCCTGAGCGGCTGAAGCCTGCAAGAGGTGGAGGTTAAGAGATTAACATATGCATGGATCCCATAGGCACAGACTGAAAGGGAGAGGGTGGGCCTGTGGGAAGAGAGAGGTGCTATTATGACAAAACTGCCATTCAAGAAAAAAAAAAATGATTGTGGGCACTTTTATTCGGTATGAGAAGACCAAAGACTCAGATGGAGATCAAATTAATGACATTCCCTTATTAATCCTCCAACATATTTACTCACACAGCCATTTTAGGAAACTGACAGTGTATATCCCAGATATCCTATTCACATCTTTTTAGTCAGCCAATAAACGATTACACCATTAATGTTCCATAAAATACATAATAACCCTTTAGCTTTTATAATATTGCTTCAATGTTCTTTGAAAATGACAGTCTGGGCAAATCTTCCATTCCATGACAGACACAGTGCTTGAAATAAAAAGTTTTAAATTTCCATCTGTAAAGACTGATATGAACCAGAGGTTTTAAAAGAAACTATGAGACTGTGCTTGCAGCTGCAACTTGCTTACACAATGACTTAGGATAAAAAGGTTTGATTTGTCCAAATGCAGAATGACTGTTATTTAATATCTTAACTGCAGGCTATACTTACAGGAAAAAAAAAAAAAAAAACAAAAACAGCAAAAAACAGACAAACAAAAAAACAAACAAAACAAAAAACCCAACAATTTTCTGTTTTGTGACGTTCAAAGATGACAAAAAGAGATCTTAGACGTTCAGACTCAGTTTCACCCAGTTTAAAAAGGAAAAAAAAAAAAATCCATGTTGAATTCCCAGTTAGAGCTCACTGTAGAGATGGCTTCTGAAGCAACATTTTCATTTCTTCCATGCTTTTAACCTGCTGTCCCTTCACTTTACTGCTTCCCCTCTCTCTCCTCCTGTTTTGTACTCTCCACATCTCTCCAACTCCGTCCTTCCTTTTATTACCTCCTCTCTCTGTCTCTGCAGTGTTCTTCTTGATCAAGCATAATTAGGTTTTTCTCCTTGCTCTAATAGGACAAAGCTACATCTAGAGGTGATTTATGGCCAGACCATGCTTTAGCCAACCCGTGACGTCAGTAATACAGAGAGAGTGTGTGTGTGCTGCTGAAAGTTGCATGGGTGATGTTTTACTAGGGCTACAGACACACATACTGTAGGTCTTCCTCAAAGAAAATTGAAGGCAATAACATTTGACACTAGAAGAGGTCATTCAAGCACACACACACACACACACACACACACACACACACACCCCCACACACCCCCCCACACACACACACAAACACAAAAAGCATTATAAATTAACTTTCCACGAAAGATCTTCCCAGTTTTCTGATACGTCACTCAGAGGCACGCTGCTGCAGATCCTTTGACAAGGATGCACAGAAGCACACTGGCAAAGGACTTACAAAAACCCCCCTAAAACAGGAACTTAGCGAGTCTTCATGAGAACACTTTGCTGTGTCAGATCTGTTGATATCATAATGAATGGGTAGTAGTGGTCTTACTTTGCTCTTATTCTCTCTGACACTCACGAGCACTCTGCCTCTCTATCTCCGAGAGGGAACTACGTGTCTTGCATACTCATTCCAACGCTTACTAGTTTTATCTTTTCCCTGAAGTGGTGCAGTACCTCCAGCCAACAGCACCAATATGTGTGGGCAAAAGACTATAGCATACATACTTTTATGACTTTAAGTGAAACATGAACGTGTAACTGACTGGTAAAACTACGAGTAGCCGAACACTGTTGTTCTGGAGGTGTCAAAAGTATTCACATTCACTGCTCAGGTAGAAGTATAGATACTAGGGTTTAAAATGACTTCTGTAGAAAGTAAAGTATGAAGTCAAGCTTTTTACTCAAGTAAAAATGTCAAAGTACTGCTTTCAAAACATAGAAAAGTAAAAGTGATGAAAAGGAAAAAAATACTATTAAAGACAAAAGCTTAGGCTGAGCCACAGAGGCTATAGTGCACGACAACAGCTCCCAAAAAACCCACATTATTCTCAAAGCTGGTGCTTGGACATATTTTCAACTCAACTCAATGCAGTTATACTATGTAGCCCTTTTCAATATGCTGAAGGTGCACACATGGCAAAACATAGAAAACAATTTACATCAAAAGTGCAAATAAAAATCAGACTAACCCATTAAGAGGCTGCAATGAAAGGCAGCATCAAGCCAGACACTAGTGGTTAAAAGCCAAGCTGAAAAGGTGCATCTTCAGTTTGGACTTGAAGACAACAGGGCCAGTGGTGAGATGAAGATAGCTTAGGGCCAGCTGAGCAGTCGCCCCATTGCCTGAGTCTGGTGGGTGGAATGGCAAGAGCTGCTTGGTCCAAGCTGCCCAGGATCCGGGCATGACCAGGACCACTCAGACGTTCAGACAAATGGGGGAGCTCGGAAGGTGAAGAGCAGCAACTTAAACTCGATACAGTGGCGGAGCCAGTGTATTTTCATTTTCTAGACTACAAACATCTCCCCCTGCTGGACTGTGATGTGATTAGTATCATGCAGGGATGGATTGTGTACAAACCAACAAGGAGTCAGAATGATATTTGTTTGTAATTCTCATCCAACCACAATCAAATTCATCCTATCTGGATGTATCTGGCTAAGTTTTTTTGAAAACCAGCAGAATTGAAAGTGGAGTAACAAGGCTATTTTCAAAATGTAAGGAGTAGACAGTACAGCTAGTAGCTGGAAAATGTAAGAACTAGAGGTAAAAAGCCAGCTGAAACAATTACTCCAACAAAGTATAATCAAAATTTAACACCTCTGTCCATTCATCTATTCTAACTTTATGTAATTCAAGGATCCAGGGGGGTTGGAGCCTATGTCAGCTGCCATTGGGTGAGAGATGAGGAGCACCACGCATAGGTCGCCAGTCCATCACAGGGCCAAAAAAAAAAAAAAAAATAAATAAAAAAAAGAGACAAATAGCCGTGGTACACTTTGACTCACTCCGAGGATCAAGCATAATCAAATTAACCTTACATGTACTACGTGTTTGAACTGTGGAAGCAAGCCAGAGCACTTGGGGAGAGAATCCGTGCATGCATGGAGACACCATGCAAACTTAAAACAGTCATTTATCTTCTTGCTCACTCCTAATGTCTCCCAAAAGCCCCCTGCCGGACTCACAGCTGAAGCACTAAAGGAGGTCTGCTCAGCACAGATTCTCATCACATCAACAGAAACATTTTAGGATTTTACTTGCTGCCTTGTGAGATCATTTCCATAGAGAAAAACTAAAATATATATATATGAAAAAAAGAGATTAAAGAGGCCATTTTATGATAACTGATGGGCTCATAAGTTCAGTAAGGTTTTTCTTTCTAGAAAGAATATCATTGACATGATATCTTGTTCTTTGTCAAGCTCTGCTCCAAGTTTCAGAATCAGTTGCATATGAATAGCAGCATAATCTTTCCAAGCATTAAGTAAAACTTTGCAGTTTCAACCGTACAAACTTTCATTTGAACTCAATGCTGGTTTAAAAAAATAAAATGGAAAAGAAAAAGCCAAAAAGCTATAGCTTTACTTTCATTACCTTAGAGGGACATTTTTTAGGGAACTTGTGGGTTTTTAGACACTTTTTAGTGCAAATGTTGAATAAATCTCTCTTGTAACTTAACTCTAGAACAGTATCACTCTTAAAAGAATATTTGAGCTTAGTTGATATGAAAGAATAAGTTTTCATTGATCTAACGTCATCCATCTTAAATATAAGATGGATGTCACTGAAGTTAATAGGATTAATGAGAGAAGGACTCAAAAGAGAAGAAAGCAAAAGGGACTCCTGTTATACCCCTATTCAGAATCACATCAAATTCTATCCAGAAAAAGAGACCTCAGGTTCTTATAAGAGACGTTACGTTCTTTGAAAAATTACCTGGGATCAGTGTGCTGGTCCATCACTCATTATCAAGAAGATGGTAAGTCCCAGCCTGTATATTTTATATATATATATATATATATATATATATATATATATATATTTTTTTTTCTTCAAAAAAATAATTCACTTTCCAGCTCTTCCCATTGCACATATATGGTATTTTGTTAAAAAAAAAAAAAAAAAAAACTAAGGCCAACAACATGGTGAGGGCTTCAAAACAGCAATTTACAAGCTAGTGGATGACTTAGCTTTGAAACCAATTCACTAGTTACCTACCTAAGTACTTTCATATCCATCCATCATTCTCAGCCAAAGATTGCTGAATCAGTCATCCATAGACTATCAATTATGTGTATAATCCCTGTAATGAGATTTGCAGTGGTACGAGGGAAACACTAACCCTAGGGGACAGGAAGTCATGCTACATTTCTGTAGAAAAGGCAGTCACTGCTGAACAACTCCCTCCCTCTTTCTTCTTTCTCTCTGCTACTCTCCCTTTTTTTCTTTTAATTTCATTGGGTCACTTCAGATACTACTTTAACCACATGCAGCGAGATACTGAGTAAAAACCAATCACAAAACTTTGTATGCATTATAAGATGAGAAAAAGCCAAACAAAATTTTAGTAAAATGTTTGGGTAATATGAGCAAATCATAAAACCAGTTCAATTTTAATAATTTAACAAAAACAACTTTCTGTCATTTGACTTTGAGTTCTTGGTTTTTTTAATGTTTGTCAATCATAATGAAAAATTTTCATCTATCATTTAGGATGTGCTTATGCAGCTTATGACAGATGCCCACAATCTTTGGAAACAGTTGTTTTTAGCAGCTATCAAAGCTGGATTTTAATATGCTGCAAGATTAATTCCAAGCAGCCTTTTTTTTTTTTTTGGCAAAACCATTAGCATTAACCCCCTCCCCACCCCATGGCTCCCCTCCTACGCCTGTTGATGGATAATGGTGCTACATTCCCTTTGGAGCAGTATCTCCATGAAGCACGATCTGTGAAGAGACGTGGGAGGTCATGACGAACATGATGGCCCCTTTTTGTGCATACCATGCAAACATTTTTAAAAATGAAGTCTTTGAGAGTCCATGCAAAAGTCCAGGTACACAGTACTTTATACATTTAGAATTTGTTTATAAATTCTTCAGTTTTTATTTTTTTTTATTTACAGCATAAGTTTCAGTATCTAAAAATATACTAAATAAATCCATACTCAAAAGATAAAACAGTCATTTAATTGAACTCAAAGCTTCACTTCCAGTTTAATCTATTAATGCCACTGCGTATTTATTTAGCATATTATACCTCTAAATTTTAAATGTTTTCCATGCTTTGCGGCATTTTCTATGGTCATAATGTTAAAACTGAATGTCCTCATCTGAAGTAAAATTAAATGCCTGATATTTTCATGTGTATTTGTGTAATTACTTGTGTATTTGTGAGTGGGAGTGTGACATGGCATTATGTTGTGTCAGTGTAATCTGTTATTGGTTACCCATATTATTATTTTTTATGTTGTTTTTCTCTGTTGGTGCACATACCCACAATGTGTGTGTAAGTTTGTGTCTCCTCCTGTGTGTGTGCATGCTACAATGATGAATGAGTGTGGAAGAATGCCTGTGGGTTGAAATCAGGTATAACAAGATTTAACTTAGCAGAAAACAGTCAATTCTATTCCTACACATTCAATTAACCCGTCCCTGTGCACTTCTCTCCTCTTCCTCTGCAGAGCCATTTATCTCTGAGCTCACACATCACTCAGCTCAGACTGTTGAGTGCTCCCATTTAAATGCCATCTTTTATTTGCAGCTCCTTTGTGTTTGCAGTGTGATATTCACACTTAACATTTAGAATTAGCCCTCAAGTTCAAGTAATTCCCCCTCTGGTTAAGACATAGAGTGTGGGATTTATGGTCAGATCATGAATAGTATATAGTAATATCTACCGTACATTTAATGTTATTTGATCACTGACTCTTCAACACGTGGTTTCAAGACTTACTAATAAACAGAACTGTTCTAAAGGCTTTCAGCTTCCTTGGAGAAGAACAACACCTCAGTACAGAAGACAGGGAGTAAGTGGCTTCTCAGGAACAAATGGCTAAGAAGGAAAAGAAAGATCTACACATGGTTCTCTTAGATTTTGCCAATGCCTTTGGATCAGTATTTTAATGAGAAGTTGTGGACACCCTTTAACTTTTTCCAAGCCTCAGAGGGCATCACAATACAAGTCAAAGCCTACTCCAACAACCTCCAGCTCTGCATAATGGCAGGCTACACAATCCACTAGTTTTCACCTTGGCAATGGAGCTAACAGTTTGAGCATCTTAATGGGTGGTTGGAGGGGAGCAGTTGAAGAATGGCCTGTGTCTTTTCCCTTGATCAGGGAATACACGACGGTAATCACAACAACAAATGCATACACCAAATGCCTACTGAATAAAGCTTGAATGAATGCACATCAAACCCAGCAAATCCCTCAGTATCCTTATTGTCAAGGGCCAGCTTTCCACTGAGCCTCAATGATCCTGGTGAAGCCCAGCATTGGTTGCTGGTACAGTGCGGATCTCAAAGACTCTGAGCAGATGGGGAAACTCAAGCATGATAGCATCAGGAGTTTAAAGCAGACCAACACCACCGCTCTCCCAGGGATGCTGAAGCTTTGGTGCTTACCGTTCAACTTGCTCCGCTATCTTATGTCCATCTACAAAGTTGCACCGTTCCATGCCAAGCACCTGAAGAGACTGGTAAATGCCCAGGCGAGGAAGTGGCTTGGACTATTGAGATACTTCAGCGACATGTACCTGTATGGAGGCTTGTCTGCTAATCTCAAGCCTGATGGAGGGTAGAAATGAGCCAAAGCAAGACTAAAAATGACCCTAACTAGTAACAGCTGCAGTAACATGCCACACCTAATTACTCAACTGGAAACCTGTTAGTAATTTGATAAAAAAAAAGAGCATATCATAAGGGCAGAGTCTCTTAAGACAAAAGACTTAAAAGAAAAGAAAGTATAGAAATTGTACAGCTTATGAAGAAGAGTAATGCTTCTCAACAAAAATGCAAAGAGTTTGCATATTCTAACATTTACAGTCCATTATGTAAGATTAATAGAGTGTGGAGACATTTCTGTGCCTGAAGAGCACAGATGAAAAACTGGGATGGCTTTGGTCTTCAGGCAGCACAACATTAAAACAGTCATTAACCCTTCTGGTCATGGAAATCACTACTGGGGTTCAGCAACACTGTCAGAAATCATTGTCTGTGACCACAGCTCACCACAAATGCAGGCTAAAGTTCTTCTATCCAGAGGATAAGTCATATGTGAACATGATCCAGAAACGTTCCAACTCTGGGCTAAATCAAGTTTAATATGGACTAAACCAGAATGTGAGACTGTTTGGACATCAGACAAATATGAAATTTGAAATGATTTTTGAAAATCTTGAACACAGTTCAGACCCTGCGAAAAAGTAGAGGGATCTTTTGATTTGTTTGTTCAAATGCCCTGAATTTCTGATGGTATCTGGGGCACATTAGTGTTTTCAAAACTGGAAACTAAGATGTCTGAAAGGACTCTGTCCAAACATGGTTCCAAAGCAACATATGCTTCCATCTATGTCATGTCTTTACCAGGGAAGGGCTTGCAAATTTACTATGCTAATGCTAAACTGCGTGCCAAGTTTACAACAACAGAGTCCATGTCCTGGACTGGTTTGCTGGCAGTCCAGACCTTCCACCAGCAAAATACTTTTGGCACACTTTTAAACACAAAATAAGAGAAAGAGGACCCGAGACTGTTGTACAGCTATTACAGACTAATGAAACAATATTCCTTCCCAAAGAATCAGCATCAGATTTCATGACTTTGTAGAAAATATTCTGACTGCTGATAAAAGAAGAGAGAGAATGATGGTAAACATGATCCTGTCCCAACTTTTATGAGATGTTTTTCTGCCATCATATTCAATGTTTTTCATGAATAATAGTACTTTCAGCATTTTTATGTTTTTCTATGTAGTACTATTGTGAGCAAAATATGAGTTCTGAGATTTGCAAATCATTGCATTCTGTTTTATTTAGACTACATTTCTTTCTTTCTTTCTTTCTTTCTTTCTTTCTTTCTTTCTTTCTTTCTTTCTTTCTTTCTTTCTTTCTTTCTTTCTTTCTTTCTTTCTTTCTTTCTTTCTTTCTTTCTTTCTTTTTGGAAATAGATACATTAATATCTGCTGTTTCTTCTTTACAGGTTGGAGCTTCAGTATGGGCTCAGCATACCAGTTTCACAGTTGGAGGGTGTTTGTCGTTGTTTGCGCCCTGCCATGTGTGTGTGCTGTGGTCGCTCTTACCTTCATGCCAGAAAGTCCAAGATTCTACTTAGAGGTAAACAGACCTTTTTGAATGCTTAACAAATACCCAAACTAAAGTCTCTTCTGTATCTGTCACATTAGTTGTGCCTATGAAAGGCACATCTATGGCGAGATGTGTCGTTATGCACAACTTTATTCACATATCAGGAAAAAGCATCTGTCAGACAAACTGAGGGACTTAAGCATATTTATAGCAGATGTCTAGTTAGACCAAAGCTGTGTAAGTAATGCAATACTCTTCAAGGAAGCCTTCTGTGTATTTGGATAACAGAAGTGTAGATCTATGATGGTAGGCTGCCGCTGTAGGAAAATTACCCTTTGAAGTAAAATGAGTCACCATTGTTGTGACTCTCATCATGGAGAAATCAAAGGACCACATTCAAGTGCAGTAATTGTGAAAACCAAGCTGTTGCTGTGAGACTACACCGGTGAATGTATCTCATCTTCTCTGTCACCCCCTGGCTTTCCTTCTTGTCAGGTGGGGAAGCATGATGAAGCCTGGATGATCCTCAAACAGATCCACGACACCAACATGAGAGCACGTGGGCAGCCGGAGAAAGTCTTCACCGTGAGTGTTTGTTTCTGCGGCGTGCAGTCTTGGCTGGGGTTCCTGACGCTTTAGGAAGCAAAGAGGCTTATATTCTGCCACTGCTGGGACAGGTTTTAATGCTCTCACAGCGCAGGATCATGTCTAAATTATGATGGGTCTGAAAGCTGTTTTGTGTCATTCAGGCTTATTTGCTGTGTGAGCTGCTCTCAGTAAGAGCCGCTTAGTCAACACGTTTCTTGAATTGATAATTTACTGTACTACACATTAATCATCTCTGTTATATGAATGTTAAATCATTAGCATTGTTTACCTCTGGAGTTTACTATAGATCTGTAAACATAATCATAATACATTTTATTATTAATTTAACAGGTAAACAGGATCAAGATCCCCAAACAGCTGGACGAGTTAGTGGAAATGGAATCAGAGTCTGGAAATCCCATTTCCAAGGCTTTCTTTAGGATAAAGGCTGAAGTACATGGGGTAAATATTCACCTCCTAATGCATTTGAAGCAGCAATTTATATTGTTGCTCATCATAATTCCTCTTCAGAGTATTTCTATTCACCACCTCAGTTAAAACCAAATTGTAATTTGTCTCTCCTTCCTTTATAGATCTATCTGAACCTTATGAAATGCTTCAACTACCCCATGCAAGAAAACATGATGCGACTGGCTGTGGTGTGGTTCACCCTGTCATTTGGGTAAGACTCTTTTTTAAGTAATTTTTGTCACAGAAAAAGCAGACGAGTGTCTTTGGTCAGATAATAGCTGTAGGGAGTCTGGCTTGTGGCGACATTGCATTTCTGTCATTTTCATCTCTCTGCCGTACAGAAGTTGCATGGTCCTGAAATCAATCACAGTCTGTAGATCAATACTGTTTCACTGATGTGGAGCGATAGGGAGGAAGCACTGACAAAAGAGAAAGAGAAGAAAAAGAGGTTAAAACCGTTAATCTATAGCTGGTCAGGAGATCAGTTAATTCTTCATGTTCTCATATTGTTGCGCTCCTGTTGTTGCAGGTATTACGGGCTCTCCGTCTGGTTTCCTGATGTCATCAAACACCTTCAGGCAGATGAATATGCCTCCAAAGTTAAGATCTACAACAATGAACGCATTGAAGGCTTTACCTTTAACTTCACGCTGGAGAACCAGATCCACAAGAACGGCCTCTTTATTAATGACCAGTAAGAAATGTCAGCTTGCTTGCAGGATTAAAGATTAACAAGAATCTTGCTGGGAATGATTTTGCTTTACATGTTTTTCTCACTGTTCTTACAGCAGAATATAACCTCAGTCATTGTGATCTCAGCCAAATGTAGGTTTCTATGCTGTAGTTTAAATGAACAAAACAACTTTTTTCCTTCAGGTTCATCAGTATGAAGCTGAAGTCGGTCACCTTTGTTGACTTCACCTTTCGTAACTGCTACTTTGATGATGTGACCTCGGTGGGCTCCTTCTTCAGGAACTGCACTTTTATTGATGCATTCTTCTTTAACACAGGTGATTCATTAGGATCATAGTTTTTTTCTTTTGCTTTTCTTTAAAAGAGTACTCCCCCCTCCCCCATTTTCCAACCAGTTCTTTCACTGTGCAGCTTCAAGTTCAATCTTGTTTTTGCTTGTCCTGTACAGAAAATTAGGTGATCAGCACGGTGAATACCATCCAGTGCAAATATAACATGAGACAAAATGAAACATAATCGATACAAAATCATAAAAAAAAAAAACATGCAGCAAGTTAATGCACGAAATCTTGAATTAAGACTGTCTAGACACCAAAGGGAGTAAAATTTATAAGATGACAACAAACAATTAGAACGCTGAAAACAGATTTGAAAAAAAAAGAAAAAAAGCATTCTTAACTAAAATGAAATTGTGAGAAGTAAGTAACCAAAGAAGGCAAGTAAAGGTTGTCGTAAAATTACAATTAAGTAATGATTCTGAGAGGAAACTTTGCATGCCAATAGGTTTTTAGCTACTTATCAATAGCATGGTACCACCTCCTAGAAGCATACAATGTTTGTATCTATTTTACAAAAAAAATAGGAAAATTTAAAAAGTAAACTTCTGTGACCACAACTTCACCAATAAAATGTTTATAGAGGGGGCGGATGGAAAAAAAAAACTGACTGACACTAGTAATTTGCTAAAGCACTTATGAATCAGCCACATCTACACAAACAAGAAGACAAAGACATCTCTGAAAGCCACTCAATAAACAGCGCATCAATGCAAAAGCCAGTATTGATGATAAATTGGGACGGGGGTGATAGGTGCATACCTAGGCACCAAGGATGACAGGGATTTCAAACTTCAGTCTCTGAGGGACAGTTGTGCAGGTTTTAGATGTTTCCCAACTCAAATGAATGAATCATTATGGAAGACTTGACAACAAACTGTTGGATCCTTTTTGATTGAATCAGGTGTGTTGGAGCAGGGAAGCATCTAAGACCTGCAGGACAGAGGTCCTTGAGGACCAGTTTGTGATCCCTGAATGATGATAAGCAATGTATTGACCTGTGTTTGGAAATGCTTATATTAGTATGACAACACCAAATCTTGTTCTACTTACATGATGAATCATGTTGGTGTCCTTGTACAACTTTCCGCCAATGATTTTGTTTTTGTTCACATTTACTGGAAAACAAATATATTTTTATCATTTGTGCTTCTCACTTTTACCATGTACAGTATAATTATGGTTTTTTTGTGTGCGTGTGTGTGCATGTGTTTATTATGTTGGCAGATATTGATGATTCCAAGTTGATTGATGGTACAGAGGTGATCAACAGCACTTTCACCCACAATAAGACAGGATGTCAGATGACATTCGACGATGACTACAGTGCCTACTGGGTTTACTTCATCAACTTCCTGGGCACACTGGCTGTTCTGCCTGGAAACATTGTGTCCGCCCTTCTCATGGACAAAATTGGGCGCCTGTCCATGTTAGGTAAGAAAGGGGAAAGCAGTTTATGTTTGACTGGGTAAAGTATTGCAGGCTGACTGCATTAAACAGCAGGGCGTATTTTTAATTTGACTTTGCATGTGTTTGCACGTCCATCAGGTGGCTCCATGGTTCTTTCTGGCATCAGCTGTTTCTTCTTATGGTTTGGCACCAGCGAGTCCATGATGATTTTCATGTTGTGCTTGTACAACGGCCTGAGCATCTCCGCCTGGAATTCATTGGATGTGGTGACGACAGAATCCTTCCCAACTGTCAGGAGGTGAGAAGACTAACATGAATAAGATACAGATTATGGACTTACTCATGGAGTTAATGAATAAACAAGCAGATGAATTGCTGTCATTTTTTCCTTTAATCACCATCAGCACATTTCTCACTCTTATTTACATATTTTCCTTTTGTCCTGATTTTTGTCTCACCAGGGGAACGGGCTTTGGGTTCTGTAATGCTCTTTGTAAGCTGGCTGCAGTCCTGGGAAACCTGATTTTTGGTTCTCTTGTCGGCATCACCAAGGCCATCCCTATCCTCTTGGCATCATCTGTGCTTGTTGGGGGAGGTCTGGTTGGACTCCGGTTGCCTGACACCAGGGCGAATGTCCTCATGTAACACCAGTGTCATGTTTGCCAACTGGGATAAAACCAGTTATTCCTGGAGGTAGCCCAGAAAGCTTTAGAGAAAAGAGTGCAAGTTGTTTGGTTTATTAGTTCTTTAATACCAATCACATTTCATTCATTTAACTTAGGTCAAGCAAAATAGCAACCAAGCTGTTACACAGTATTTTTGGCTTTCATTATACAATTTTCATTGTAAGCTCAGTTGTTATATAGACGATTTGTCGAGAAGTTTCACATAACTGTGATGAGAATTTGTCTTGGTTTTGAAGCTGACACTTTAGTTGGAGTGTTTGAATGATCGTACCCCCAAGCTGCAGTCATAACCTTGCACCAAGACACAGCATGGTTGAAGCTCAAGGCTTTTAATATTGATACAGTCTTATTAAGACAAGCCAGATGGAGAAAAAAGTGAAAAACAAGCTGTAATGAGCACAACCAACCTGCTGTGTGACAACGCAGGGAATAGATGATCAGACAGAGCGGACTCATTGACAGCTGGTTTACCCAACGGACCCGCATACACAACACAGAGCATGTGTGCAGGAAATCATCATACAGAAATGCATTAAAGAAAAGTTGTTTTTTTTTAAAAAAAAAGGGAGAAGAAATGAGCAAAAACGTGACTCTCAGTTGCCATCATGCATTTTTCAGCCAAACACATCAAACTCGTACTCATAAATATTGTATTTTGCTACATGACATTTTCTCTGACATCTGCAACCTTTCTAAGTAGATCATTTGTAAAAAGAGACCAAGCCCTGAGCATTATGCACCCATCTATGAATCAAAAAGGCCATACTGGAAGAAAAAAAAAATCAATCTTTTGTTGTACCAACTACTGTATGTAAAATTGAATCTGAAAATGAAACTATTTTCTCCCATGTTCTTGTGTAAGTTAGAACGATTGTCCAGTTGTTGATCCACAACCCCATCCACGTGCTGTATTGTTATTGTACAAAATGCTCAGTGATGAGCTCTCCTTCTGATTTAGTTTGGTGTAAAATCCTGCTTGTGGCAGCAACGTGTCCTACTGCTTCCTTTTAAAAATGATGAATGGCCTTTTTAAATGTGCCTCTCCCTGGCTGGTGCAGTCAGTATGTAGTCATGTGCTGTCCAAAGGCTATGAGGAACAGGCAGAAACTAAGCTTTTTATCTAAAGTATTGCATAAATTACTTTGAAAATAGGACTTCTAGGAGTCTTGTAGGAGTCATTATGCATTTTGTTTAAAATAGTAAAACTTCAGTGAGGATTGTTTCGGACGGGGGTGTCCAGCTCTGGTCCTCGAGGGCCACAATCATGCAGGTTTTCCATGCCTCCCTGCTCCAACACACCTGACTCAAATCAATGAGTCATTGTGAAGAACTTCATAGGCTGTCCGATTAATTTTATTGTGTCAGGTGTTTTGGAACAGGAAGGGAAAGAAAACCTGCAGGACAGCAGCCCTCGAGGACCGACTTTGGACACCACTGGTTTAGGATATTGTTGAATTGAAAATAGTAAAAGATACTAGTAAAAAATCATTTCAGAGAACTCCCATTGCTACTTTTATAGTTTTATAATACCCTACTTTGAGACATTGATTTAAACCGATGCTATTACTCAGATTGATAAACTATAAAAACGCAGTTACTCTGTGTTGTTTAATTTGTACCTGTAGACTCTATAGCCAATGCTCTCCAAAATTTCTCTGAATTTGTGGTATTTGTAATTGCGACAGTATTGTGGCCCACTGCAATGGGCTCAATCACAGCCAATCAAAGACAAAATAAAATGAAATAAAACTGATACAAGAATATCCACTTCACAAACCTTAACTTTTCCCCACATTTTGTAAAATGATTTGAAAAATATAGTGAAGTGTGGTGCTATTGCTTAACATACATTTTTGACCCTATGATTTATATTATTTTGAAAGAACACGGTATACAGATTCTGGATAAAAAGCAGCAACCTGTCACCTGCACCGTTTGCTGTCTGTAGAAACAATAAGAGATGGAGTGATCTGCTGGATGTGTTGAAAGGTTGGTAAAAGTTTAATCTGATGGTTGGAATGAGTAGAAAAATATTTTGTTTTAAGGTATTTGATGTATAGCTTTCAGTGTAATGTATTTTTTCTTCGTGTGTGTAAGACAGAGATATTGAGAGTATTGTGTGTGTGTGTGTGTGTGTGCGCGTGTGTGGGCCTCCATATGGATGCATGAATGTAAATAATGTGTACATATCAAAGCTAACATATATGAAATTCTGGGTTAAATCTATCCGAGCTCCTTGACTGACTCCTGTTTCCTGATTTGTCGGAGGGATAATTTCACCTGCTGTATCTCTGTTGTACATCTGTGTGTTGTTGGCTTTCACCTGCTAATGCTGTGTGTGCGCAGACTTGCATGTATGTAAGAAAACTTCTTCTGTTCTTCTTCTGTGTTTAACTTTGTGTTCTTCCTGTAAACTCTCCCAGCAGAAAATAATGGCAATATTCAGATTTTTGTTGAGGAAAATGTGAATGTATCACTCTTGTTGGTTCTGGTCAACCATTTTATGGCGGTAGTCAAATGTATGTGGACTATTAAGTTGTGTACATTAACGTGAAGGGCCTGAAAGTCAGAATATGACTGAGATGTGTGTTCCGAGGTCCATAAGTGTGAATATATGTGAAGAAATAGTTGCCAAATGATGCCCTGTGAATATCATAAAATACCGGAAAGACAGGGACTGCAGACTGTGCTGCTTTTGAACATATATATAGATATATATATATATAAATTAAAAGCTATGTTCTCTAGCAATTATCCTTTGTTTTCATTTCCTACTTTACTTTTTTTAAGTATCAAACTGAAATGAATTTTTATGCTTTCTTATCCACAGAAAATTGGACCAAGACCTAACCTTTTGTAAAATTATTATTATTTTGAACACACAATCTTGGGGAAAAACTATGTCAACACAAAGGCTAAATATTCTTGCTTTGCTTAACTGTAGTTTGTATTTGTAGCTGAGCAAAGAGTAGTATCAAACTTGGCAGTTTATCCTGAACTGCAACCATCATAGCTTAGTGAGAACTGCCACTTTAAAGCCATGTAACATAGCAAATCGACATTTTTTCTTAGACTTAGTATAATGATTATTTCATAGAATAAGAATCACCTCTTACTGTAGTATAAGTTCAATATGCACAGTGAAACACAACAGGATGAAACTTTGCTAATTATTGCTCAGCTTATTTTAAAGCTGAATAATCCTGCCATCTAGTGGCTAAAATTGAGTATTGACATAGTTACCATATCATGTGAGGGTTTGATGCAGGAGGGAAAATTGATCAAATATTGCGTAACTGGATTTTCTGCACCAAAATCTTGAAAATAAAACTTATTCATTTTATGATTACTCATGAAGTTTCTCTTCCCATTTGAATAAAATAAATAAATAAATAAATAATGGGAACTCAGAACATCCAAATGCTAAGGTCCAATATTATATCAAGCTGTTTTATTTATTTGTAGGTTTTTTCCTACAGTTGACCTCAAAGTTTTCTATGGCTAAAATTTTAACTCACTGGTCATTTATAGGTAAATCTAGAAAAACCTTATATTACAACATCATCTATGGCTGAAATATTTGTTTAAAAAATAATGAATATTGGTTCATTACAGCCACAAGTAAAATATGAGTTAATTTATGAATAGGTTAAATAAAAACTTTGAGTCAATAATGTATAAAACAGTATGTCATCCCCTTAAAAAAAAATCTGAAATAATTCCTTAAAAAAAAAAAAGAAAAAGAAGTGCCCAATCAAAATAGGCCTACATCAGTTTCTTTTGCCCTTCCCTTTAATTTTCCCCCCAAGTTCTGGAGTTGTGTTTTTAGTTGTGTGGTAGCCAGACAAGATTTCTTGAGATGCTGGGTTAGAAAAACAGGTGAGATTTACATAGAACAAATAAAATAAATAAATAAATAAATAAATAAAATAAATAAATAAATAAATAAATAAATAAATAAATAAAGTGAATATTAATTATGAGTGCAAATCAAAAATACATAAAAGAAAAAAAAAAAATCAAACTAATACTCAGATCATAACGATGTTGCCAAAACTATCTTTTTTTTCATAAAAGGCCGATTTAATTGAACACAAAACAGTTTAAAATTTTTAAAATTCGCACATAAATAATACTGAGCAGGGAAAAACAAAACAAAACAAAACAAAACATTATTGTAAGCGGGATTTTGACTTTAGCCCGTGGCCTCGAATGCTGCTCAAATCAGCTTTTGACCAGCAGGTGGTGCAGGGTGCTACATCTACATCTACTGTCCCGTCAATCACTTCTGGGCTGAGGCAAGATAACGCCAAGCAGCAGCACTTTGTTCAAGAGGCAAGTAAAACTGGAGCTCACCATGGGGTTGGTCTGCGGCAAGTCACAGTGGGAACTTTGATGAATTTTCTTGGGGAACTATTTTGCCCAGCTTTCGGCATCCCCACCTATTTCCACACACCGGTTACTTCATTCATGACAGTATATCCTGAGAGGGGCGGCTCACTGCTGAAACGTTAGCTTGCTGGCTGAAGTTATTTCCAGTTCAGACGAGTTCAAAAGTGAAGGAAACGAGGCAGGATGTACCATGAAGAAACTACAACGTTACCGAAGCCACGTTATGGAAGTAAGTAGCATATTTTCTGACAGGTCCTATAAACCTAACGGTGTTGACTCCTGACTTTATGTAGCCACGAGGGGCGCCGGCAAACTAGCGTCAGGCAAAATGACAGGGATGTCTGATGAGCAGCAGGTGGTTCACCTGCACCTGGCTCCAGGAGACCTGCCAGTCTCTAACAACATGATAACACAAGAATGAACAGTGCTTACACAGAAACTGTCAATAGAAGCACCATATCCAGTACACTGAGATTGAATTATCTTTCAAACTGTTTTTTTTTTTTTTTTTTCTCAAGGTGTCCCTAAATGCACCACAGTGATTCTATTTTATGTTGGACACGAGAAGACAGCTTATCAACACGAGTGCACATAAGCCTTTTTCTCATAGGTTAATCATTAACCTTTAGGTTTATAATCTGAGAAATATACAACTAGCCTACCCAAGTCAAGGTGTGTTTGAATTGACTAAAAAGTTTTTAGAAAGAAAAATAAATAAATAGATAATTAAAAAAATCTTCGAAATGCCTCCAAGTCGAGTTGTCCTGCAGGTATCTTGTCACTGACCTACATCTGTGGGCAAAGTACAACTCGGTAACATCAATCAATTTTCCGATCAATGCAGTTTTTTGTTTTGCTTGACTTGGATCCTTGAATTTTATTGATCAACTCATACTATTGTGGTTCAACAGGGGGAAAAAAGCATGATGTAAATTGGATGTAAGTGCAGCAAACTGTTGACTTAATTTGACTTTATTACATAAAAAAGCTCAAAGTTTTAATGCACATCATTGTGGGATTAGAATAGATTTAGTCCTGGAAATGATGTCATTAATGTCATCCAAGTTGTAGTCAAGGATTAGCTGATGAAATGGACAAATGTAAAAACTAATTGTGTATTAATTTATTTCCCATCTGTTCCCCAATAAAGTCACAGTAGAGA
The DNA here is from genome assembly GCA_023101725.1 of Atherinomorus stipes. NCBI lineage: Eukaryota > Metazoa > Chordata > Actinopteri > Atheriniformes > Atherinidae > Atherinomorus > Atherinomorus stipes. Next base: position 2,169,880 of record JALJCO010006760.1, read on the forward strand.
AACCCCTGCAGCTAAACAAAAGCACGAGTCATAATGACAGTGACTGCATCTCCGGTCCAGTGATCCTGTGACACACAAAAGCAACAAACCCATCCTGATAGTTAAATATAACACTTTGTGCAAGAGTGCAGACAGGCTCTTCCAGGAAGTGAGCGAGTGAGTCAGTAAAGCTTGTTTGAAAGGTCTGCGCTAAAACTGCTGTGACTCCCTCAGAGCCGAGCATTCAAATACATTTTCATCCACGTCATTTACACAGCTGGGCCACTTAATTATGGTTGCATAGCCGGATAATATGCTCATGTGGGTGTTAACATGTTGCAGCCAAATGGTGGGACGATTGTGTGTGTTTGCATGTTTGGCTTGCGTCTGTCCTCACATGTGAGTATTATATGTCAAGCTTCTACTCAGACTTAGTGAACGGATGTCTCTGCAGGTGCACAGAATTTAAGAAAGTGCCCTTGAGAGGTTTAAAAGATTCAGGTTGTCCCTGTAGATGCCAGATTTGAGAAGAGGTAACTTTATTTTTCCACATAAACATACATTAATCTCTTTTGTGTAGTCAAAGAAAATAAGGGTGGGGAAAAGGCATTTTTAAATTTCCCTTTGGGGATCAATGAAGTGTTTTTGTTTCAGTTCATTTATAATAGTCATTAAAACATGCAGCAACTTAATGAATTTACATCTTTGTAAATGGATCAAATGTCTTCATTTACGTTATTTAAGTTATCTAAGCGACAGAGGTGCCCACTATTTTTTCAGTTGCAGTGTTTAAGACAGTCAACAGGTTTAAAATATGATTTGGCATCATATCACTTACCAGCTAAAGGGGGTAAAAGTCTGTTGTCATTTCCATTTGTGTGCAGTATCTCTACTTTTCTTAATGAAGAAGATATGAACCCTAAAAAATGTACCAATTAAATGTGAGCCCATACTCCCATGGGAGAAAGCTCTGTTCCTAAGCTGAGCCCCTGGGTCTGAGATTGTCTCTTCACTCAGCCAGAAATAAAGAGATTTCATTGGATTAAAGTGGGGGTAAGGTGCATCTGGGGGAGGAGTCCTCATTAAGCTGCAGGTATAGGTCAACTCCCAACAGAAGGCACTTGTTAGTTGGGCACCCCATGTGGGGCTGTTGACAACTCTTACAGGGGTAAATTTTAGCCTGACAATTTGAGTCATCAGCATGAATTAATGCTTAGTGGGCTGCTGTTGGATACAGGTGCCTGATGGAAGCCTATTCTCAAGAAGGTCATCCAGGCCCGATTGCAATTTGCAAAACGATCTTCCAAAAAGTCAGAAAAATTGACCAATGAGACCAAGTGTGAACACCCCAAACAGATTTGGGGTGTGTTAAGGAGGAAGAAGGAGCAAAAAATGACAAGTTGAGTTGCACCCTGCTGATAGACTCTCAACCAAGAATGCTGTGATTAAATCAAAACGTGCTACAATAAAGTATTAGTTTAAGGATATGCACCATATGCAACCATCCTTCATAACTTTCAACTGAACACCCCCCCCCCCCCCCCCCCCAAATCCAAATTTTGCAGGCTATAGGTCACAAGGGGAAGGTGAGAAGTTTTGAAATGATTTGTGATCGAATTTTTCATCATCTCAAAAACATACAGGCTGTGTACGTATATATATATTTTTTATATCCACTGTAAATTTGCTCTTCTAGGTAAACGTTTAGGCTTTGTGATTTGCCTGTATTTTACAGTCTCTTCAGTGTTTGACAAGATCATAAACATAAAAGGTTTTTTTTTTTTATTTGAGGTGTCATTATGTTCAAAAACCTCAGCTTTTTTTTTTTTTTTTTTAACAGTTTCAGTCTTGGACCAAATTCAGAAAGAGAATTGCTAAATATTTTATATGTCATGTGAAGAGGTATTTCTACAGTGTATTGCTGGAAATCTATAGTAGTGCATCAAAAAAGCTTTTATATTAACATTCTGCATGGATAGATCAAACATGCATGACATTGTCTGTATTAAAATCTGGCTGAATTTGTTTTTCTTGTTTTACTTGATAAAATGACCCCGTGTTAACTTCAGCAACCTAACTTGTATAAAAGTACTGCATGCAAGTCAAATAATGAAAAAAATGATGATTTTAATGGTGCTTGCTTTAACCAGCCATTCAGGATGATGAGAGGCTGTCGGCAGAGGAAATGGATGAGAGGAGGCGACAGAACATCGCTTACGAGTACCTCTGTCACCTGGAGGAGGCCAAAAGGTAAGATTGGAAGGGATGAGGGGAGTACAGATAGCATGTTTGTTTGAAGTATTTGCTTTGTCAAAACTCTGCTGATAAGAAATGTGAAAGTTGTGCTCTTGGGTTTGTTTGCTCCTTTACTACACTGAGTAGTTTAATTTCAAACTTTTTGTGTTTGATGAATATTGTTGCAGTTAGTAGTGGAGGAGTGAGGGCATGTAGACACTAATATATGCATAACAAAATACAGCAATATCCTCAAACTGTAGGATTATGTAGCTGTAATGATTGGTAAAGGCACACTTGTTTAGTTTTGATAAACAATTCTAAGCCCTGGTGAGAATAAGTCTGGAATATGCTGACTGGATGGAAGAGTGGCTCTTTGTCCACAATGGCCTGAAACTGTCTTATAACTGAAATTGTTGAATGAAAAGTTTTGATTTCTACGAGATTTTTGACGCAAAAGTAAATCTGAAGACGGCATAAATATCATGAATCTTAGAGGTGCCTGAACAAAGTTTGAATTAAACCACTTCCTGTCTTCTTCTCAAAGACATCCTACTGCACAGGAAGGAACAGGAAGTGTTATCATACCTCTTCTTACACTTAGCATTTGTAGCGCCTCCGCCCAGTTGCATAGTGATTATTTTCTGGGATGAATTATTTATGTTTAAATTCATAATACAATCATACTTCTGCCTTGACTTCCACAGTTTTCCTTTAAACTTTTCTCACAGATTATTGCCTGACAAGTGAATTGCACTTTGGCTGATTGTTGACTGAGGTTGGCTACATTATCTGCTTATGTCACAGGATAGTAAGGGTTTACAAGGCTAAAGTGAGCAGATTCAGACATCTATCATAATCACAAAGATCATGACACTTTTTATGGTGTTTTTTCAAAACTCTGGTGAGGTTATCTGAGTTGCCCAGAGACTTTTTTAGGGAAAATGATCTATTGTGAAATAACAAGGCTAACCTTGAGAAGACCACTTTCAGTTTATAAACTTTCTCTTTTTTGACTTCCTGTTTTTTCCCTCTGGGTCTACTGACTTTCTGTTACTCCTTTCGAATGTGGAATGGAACCTCTATTCTGCGAAATGTGTCAAGTTAGATTAGGATTAAAAAGGACCTCTAATGAGGCTGTAAGCCACAGAGAGCATAGGATTAGGTTCTGGTCTCAGGAGTCAGAGGCCTCCACTACGAAACCGGCTTTAGAGTTGGCAAGGTATTGCCATGCAACATTTGCAGACCTGTAGATTATCTCTGACAATGCAGGGAAATAAAATGTGTCAAAATCAGGAAAGCTCAGAGAACAAGTTGATGCATTTCTCTGTTGTATAATGGTCAGTACTGCAGGCTGGACAGTTCAGTACCCTGACTCTCTTCTTCTGCAGTAGTGTCTTTTGTAATGTGTGCAGAATTTGGTTTTGTATTGTTGCCTTGAAAATTGACCGCAGTCACTTATTTTACAAATGTGATGTCTAATAAAATTACCATTCGCAATATTTGTGGTGTTTATTAGTTTACTTGCATCTAAATTGACCAAATGTGGCATCACATTAGCAGCTCATGGGCTGCTGCTCTGCTGGACAGAGTGGTGGAGAAAAAATATTGCCCTGGCTTGCAGCACTCATCTGGTGATATTGCTTGTTTTGTTTAAAGAAATATCAGAATGATGGTGTAAATAGAACAATGAAGCTTGTAAGCGGGTCTACATCTCACCGTTTCCTAACAAATACTAAGTCAAAGGCAGCGTTGGAAATGAGAAAAATGCACATTCCTGCATGGCTTAACAGGATAAACTGATTACCCTGTATCTCTGTATCAGTGTTTTTTTTTTTTTTTTTTTTTTTTTTTACTCTTTGCATTTTTGTATCTTGCTTGAATAAAATTTAATAAAATTTGTGTGCCACTCAAATCTATATAGGCTCTTTTAAAATGTCACTGGGATAAATTGGGATAGAAGAATGAAGGAAAGACAAATTATGTTCATAACATCAAAGGCCACCTTTTGTTGACTTTATAATCTGTGTTTTTAGGGCGTCTTTGACCTCCATAATACCTCACATTTAGCCTGATGCATAATTAGTGGAAAGACTTTAGTGCTCTCCATTGAATTATAGTGACCAGCTTTGCATTGCTGTCATGAGATGTGTGCATTAGAATTTGTTTGAATTTTTGTTTGAATTTTTTCATAAAGTCACAGATTAAACTATGTGTTCTTAAAAAAGATGTATTGGAAAAAACTAAATAAACCTAAATTTTTGAGGGGAAAAAAAAAATCTCAGTACATGTTGTAAAGGAAGTAAACATCAACCTGCCTGGTCAGTGGAGGAAATCAAACACACAGCTGTAATTCCCTAATTCTTTGGTTGATTTGCTGCTGCTATGAGGTATGGAAATGAATAAGTGGTTTGGTTGAATCTGACGTTATACAAAAAATTGCTCTTTTGCTCAAACGCTCTTGATCTTGGATAGTTGTTTTCAGTTGGTAGACACGCCCTCCCACAGACCACACAAGCTCACTCAGATTTCTAGACTTTGTTCCCTCACCCCAGAGTAGAGCTGATGATTTACATTTTTAGTGGTTTTTTTTTTTTTTTTGGCTAGGAACCTTTCTGGAATTCTATTTTTTTCTTTCTTTTTCTTTTCATTTAATATACTGTATGCAGGTCTGACACTTTTGCTATGTTTGACCAAGCCTAACTTGGTGCGTGTACTGAGTTCATCCATGCAGGTACACATGTAGAAGGGGGTGGGTGATCTAGTGGAAACGCCACAGGACAAGCTCCCAACAAAATTACTTTGTCATGTAGTCACATGATTAGTTTTGCATTTGGTTGCCTGGATACAAAAACCTGTCACTTCAGCTCAAGGTTAAAGGTGCAATTCATTATTTTCTGCATCCTGTTTTTTGCTTTAAACATTATGACAGGAAGTGTTGATCCATATCTAACTGTTTGGACACTTCTCTTAAGATGCCGGCATGCTAGCTGAATGCTTTTTAACAAGCTCTTTTGTTCACAAACTAAGATGTACCTCTGTCTGCATCCAACTAGTGTCGTCCTACTGTAATTTAGCCACAATCAAGCACGCTTTATTTTGTATGAAGTAGAAAAGCTTGGAAAAGGTTATTTAGTGACTCAGTCTGTGTGGTTGTTATGAAAAGCAGATCATATGGCAGATTAAACTTTTTTCACTTGATACAAGATCGTCAGATTGCTCACCCTCTAGGCACACACACTAACTCATGACCAGCGTGACAAAACTCCATGACATAAGCTTCCAAAAGACATTTTATCTAGAAAGAAAAAGCGGTTAGTTTGCTAATGATGTGTTAAAGGTGGTATAGATTTGTGTTATTCAGAAAGCTGTGTTTTGTTTAGCACAGTGTGTCACATGTTGGACAATGACAGGAAGGCCTTTTTTGGGGAGACATAAACAGGAGTACTAGCCTGTCCAGCTTCAGGAGACAAGTCCTCTATTGTTTTAAGTGCAGGAAGTTAAGTTTCACAGGAGAGCTATGCAGCCATTGCAGGATGTTCCTTTACTCTGTTTTTCATGAAACAAACAGTTTTGCTTTTTTAATTTAGACTTTCATCACTACTTGCTCTGCCACAAAATTTGACTGCTATGGAAGATGTAAAGATTAATGTATTTTGGTTTGCTTTGATTTTAACACATGGGGAAAAGTCATTCATGTAGCTATCAGTATCTTAGCTAGTAAGTGCCAGATGGGCTCTCTTTATGCCCCGTGTTGTGTGGTTATTGAACCTTTACTGTAATTGCTTCAACCTATTTCACCCACTTATTGTTTTAAAATTCTTTTAGACAAAAAATGATTGAAGTGTACTTGGTGAGCATAATCCTGTAGACTTGTACTAAAATCACACTTAGCTAACTGATCTTTACGATAAATAAAATCTATTGAATACAAATGGAGTAATGAACAGCACTGGTTGGCATAGCTGGCAGTGGAAATTGTTTATTCTTCGAAGTGCATCTTGAACACTTCACTGGGTCTGCTATGGAAGTGCATGGTGTGCTTTAAAGTGCTGACGCATGTTATGCTAGACTGGATCCTTTGAGCATCTGCATGGACTTAATTAATCTAAACAAGGTGTCATCTGCGTACATGTGGGCGGGATGGCTGCATTGTTGTCTCTGATATTGAAGGGAGGCAGGGTATGTTGGCATGTGTGAAATCCAGGCTACATAAACAAGCTAAATCACAATGAACTGTGTTTTCCCTTTTCAACAGGACAAATTTAGTTGTAAATGAAAGAAAAACAAGATAATAACTCCTCAGGTGCAACCATAGCAGTAAATTTAATGTCAGATTGTAGCAGAAAGATAATGTGTAACAGACACCCACACCACAATGATTCACCATGCTCACAAATCATTTGCTAGCTCTCTGGAATGGGTTTTTCCTAATATCTCTGGGAATAGTCTGGCAGACACTGCAGCCCTGAAGCCTCTGTTAAACCTTTCAAAGGGAAATTACATCAGTTTGAGATGAGGTCAACACACAAACGCTCTGTGTATTCCCAGTCCATTAGTTTTTTTATTCTAAAAGGCTTTTTTTTATCATCTGATGCTGATTTGTTTTTCCCTGATAACATATTATTGATTTTTACAAGTGAAACTCCTAAATCTTAATAATTGTTCAGTCTTGTTTACATACTAAACAGATGATTCTGATCAGTGTGGATTTCCCTGAGTTCAAGTGACTACTATCAATAAGCTGAAAGGACAGACTGTAAGTGTCTGCAGCCCCCTTTTAAAGCATGCTGAACTTGGTGGGGGTGTTGGCTGTAACGGTACTCATTTCCCTCACACCAGCAGCCTGTTTCAGTGTTCTGTTAAATCTGGGTATCAGTACGGTAAATAGCTTGTGTTTGGTTGCTTAGTCAGGTGATTTCCTGTCAACAGCATAAGCAGTGTAACCAGGGATTCTGTGTTATAGTGGTCTGGAGGACAAAGCTTAGGAGATGATGATTTTAACTTTACACAGAGTTGTTAGTAATCTTGTTGGTCATCATGCTGAATACTAAAACCCCAGTTAATCCTGTAATTAGATTCATCATCACACAGTTTTGTATGCCTTGTTGAGCTGTTTCACTTCTGCCTCTTGTGTGAGGAGGGTAACGTGAAGGAAAATTCAATATTGACTTGCTGACTGCATGCAGGCATTCAGCCACCAAATATCTATGCTCCACTCTGTGTAGATATCAGATAGCAAACAATGGACCTGTAACCATAGTGATGTTACAAAGAAGTCAATAAATCTCATGCTCTAAAAGATTTTCTGAAAAAGACAAAAAAAACAAAAAAAAAACAAAACATGCTACTAAGCTCTGACTGTGTGTTGCTAATTTTGTTGAGCGGATTCCTCTCTTTTTTTTCTATTTTCACCTTTGCTTTGAAAATTGTCACTTCTTTGTTTTATATCAATAACAAGCTTGCTTAGACTTTTAAGTAAATTCCTCCTAAACATTTTTTTTTTTTTTGGGGGGGGGGGGGGGGGGTAAATTAAGAGAGATTATGCTTATTAAAATCTTGTGCCTCAATTTTGGTCTGTTTGTGTACTTCCAGGTGGATGGAGGCCTGCTTAGAAGAGGACTTGCCACCTACCACAGAGCTTGAGGAAGGACTTCGGAATGGCGTTTATCTTGGGAAACTTGCTAACTTTTTTGCCCCCAAAATGGTGTCTGAGAAACGAATCTATGACAGAGATCAGGCCCGATATAAGGTAGGCTAAGGACCACATTTGGATGTTTCAGATTTATCACGTGATTGTGATGAACAGTTTCCAGTCCTTTCAGGCACTTCCTGACTGTTGAAAATCGTTTCAAACAGGAAAAGGGTAAAGTGGCAGGCCACCGTCAGCCAAAGATTTTTTTTTTTTTTTTGGTAATAAAAAAAGACATAAAAAAGAAAAAAACATACTTTCAGTAGAACTGAAAAAGTTACATGTTGATGCAAGAATAAGAAGTCATTGTAGGATTCATAGATATCAGAACACATCAACCACTGGACATATTATCAGGTCTATAATGGTTATATGTGCGCAAACTATTTCTTTGTACTTCTTAATTATGTGGCTACTTGTTTTTTTAATTGTTTGTTCATTTCCAGAGCAACGGACTGCACTTCAGACACACTGACAACACAGTGCAGTGGCTCCGAGCTATGGAGTCAGTGGGCCTTCCCAAGGTAAAAAGTTTAACAACCATCAGTGATGCATATGTACACCTCTAAACAGACATTCTGCAGATCCTGTTCAGCCTGCCTGTACATTCAAACAGGCAACACTTGAATGTTAAATCTGTCACAATGAATGTCATTAATAATGGAAAATGACATTTGATGCAGCATGTAGACACACACACCAGGCCATGATGAGTGAAGATGTCAACATGAAATTTTTCTTTAAAAAGGGCTGAGCAAATTATACTGTCACGCAAAACAGTATTTGATCACATGTTAAAGTAGTTTTATCAAAGTGTTTTTTTTTTCTCATTGACTCAGACAAACCATTGGTCACAGGAGGGAGAGTACTAGTTTGGGATGGCTGTCATGATGCTTCTCAGCCATTAGGATTTTCCCTTCACAGTCCTGAGGTGCAGTGACTCTAATCCTCAGGCCTCAGTCCTGCCAGTTTTTACATGTTTCCTTGCTTTAGCACACCTTTCAATCAAATGGATCCTACAGTCTATCAAGCTCTGCATAATGACTCATTCATTTGAATTGTGTATGTTGGAGCAGGGAAACATAAGAAAACTTGCAGGAGGGCGGCCAGGGTTACCCGCCACTGATGTAAAGGCAATACTGCTGTTTAATAAGAAACTTAATTGTTCATTGTGTTTGTAAACCTAAAGTAACTGCACTTTCCTTTATATAGCAGACCTTTTAACAAGAAGCGTGCAATTAACTGCATTTGAATTCATTTAATTTTGTGCGTAACATTGCAGTTATCACAGAAAGTCGTGTGGTTAATCACAAGTAAACATTTTAACGGTTGCCCAGCACTACTTTAAATGTAAATAATCTGAGATAAAAGGGCACAGTAGTGATAACTCATGTTAATGTAATAATTAAAATTACCATCAGATCAGATTAGCATTAAATTCCCTGAAAAACTTGAATTGATTTGTTTGAAGAGCTTCGAGTTGTCAAGGGTTTTAGTGATATATTTTTCTTGGCTGTGTAACAAGTTGTTTTATTCTGACAGGTGTTTCAAAAAGCCAATGGCCTCGCAGCTGTTTATTATTTTCATCTGACTAGTAACGTCTAACACTGCTTTTGAGGCGTATATTGGCTTATACATATTAAAAGAGCTTAAACCCTATTAGCAACTAAAATTTTTCTTTCTGAAATGAAACAGAAAATTTGCTATTTATGTTTAATTGCATGTCTGAACAATGTGCAGTTCAAAAAGAAGAAACTTTGAAATACCTGTTTGGGAGGACAATACGTGTGGAAAAAAGTGCTGTGTTAAATATTGTATCCATATTAAATTGCAGCAGACTAGAGTTAAAAAAAAAAAAAAAAACGAAGAAGCAAAACATTATCACTGTCTTGGTTTCTTCTTTCAGATATTCTATCCTGAAACAACAGATGTGTATGATCGCAAAACATGCCTAAGGTGGTATACTGTATACACGCACTGAGGTAAGACTGAAACGATTCCAGTCATTTTAACTTTTTACTTTTTTTTCCATCATTTTGCACCTCTGACAGCAAAATTACTCCCCTTTTTCTCTGATCTTTTGTTAATGCAGTGGTTCGGCACCATGTTGTCTTTCCCTAAAGGTGCCTGATGTCTGTTGAGCATGATTTCACTTCTTGGTTAAGAATATAAACTGATATTGTTAGATGACCCAAAGCCACTTGGCTCTGCATCTAGTTTATTCTCAGATTTCTCCTCACAAATGTTGGACAACACTTAACACTTGAGTGATTTAGGACAGCCTGAGTGTTAAATGATGACTGTATCATACAGATAATTCTGTGTCCATGAAAAATGAATACCTATACGTCAAAAGCAGAAATGGTACCCGGCAAGTGATATGAAACGAACTGTCAGTAAGGCTCTGAGAGTATTTCTTGTCAAACATCCCTTTAACCATTTGTGTTAAATAGGTCATACCTACAGACTGTCACACTTTTATCTATGGGAAACTTATAAGGCAATAATTTGCAAGTTAAAACAGTTTTGAGGTCCCGACTGTGTTTTAGCTCACTTAACTAATAATGGACAAGAGTTGGGTTCCATCTTCTGGTTATTGATGAGTTTTTGAATACTTGAAGCTTGTAGATTTTAAGGTTAGTGCTTATAAAATCCTTGATCCAGTTGCTTTAGGTGTTTCAGGGCTCAGTTGTTTTGTAATAGTTTCATTAAAAGGGATAAATTCCAAGATTTGGATTCAGTTTGTGAACATTTTTACAGTGAAATTTGGTGGTCTTACTGTATGCACTGAGGGGTACATTTTTGCCTCTTACCCATGCAGTCATCCAAACACAGATTTGGGGAGTGGCTATGTGAGCTGTCTGGATTGTTTTCTTTGTTGTAGTGTTTCAGTTAGGTCCTGAGAGAATTTGTTTCCTTCCCTCCTTATGCACACACGTGCACTTCCTTCCTGCAAGTCCAGCTCAAGTCCCACAAGCTCCCAGTAAATACTTTGCCTGCCCGGGTTCAAACGCATGGAGACACTGAGGCAAAGCAACGGATGCTTCTGCACATGTGGAGTGGTTGAAAACTGAAAAGAGAAGAGATGGAAATGGAGGAACAAGTACTAGTACAGCTTGAAACTCTACTCCAAGTGGCACTGTGAAAGTGTAGGAACCAGAGGAAACTTAGTAGAGATGCTTGTCCTGCCTGATGGGTGGTTTGCTCTAAGCTTGTCAGGTGATTGTTTATAACCCCTGCTTCTTGTACTGTAATCAGCCACTTTCATTAACCCCAGTCAGCTGTTACTATGTCAGTATCTCTGACTGAATCAGCTGCCTGAATGTCAAAACATTATCTCCCTGAATAAGCAGAATTTACATGGTTGTTCGAAGCCCCCGTGTCCCCCAGGACAGAGTGCATCCTATGTTTACTCACACATACTGTGACCAAAGGGCAGAATAACCACCAGCTACAAAACTACAACCCCTGCGTTCAGAGCTGCGCTGAGGCCAGACCTTCCCTAAATATCTATAATTCATTGCCACTTATCAGGTACCTGTGGGAAGATGAAAGTTTTATGAAGTTTCCACCCACCTGCCTATTGAATGAATTGCATTGTGGTGGACTGGGTCTGCTGGCTGCTGTCAGTTGGTGCACAGTGTAATCTGATCCAATACTACCCCCTGTGGTGTAAGAGGGCATTTAGGAGAAATAAAAATTAGGGAAGCAGGAGGAAAAAAAACAAAAAACAGACCTTTTACATTATTTTTATGAACAATCTTTTCTATATGGTTTATTTCAGCTTGTATTTGTACAAATTGGGAGTTGCACCACAGATCCAGGACCTACTGGGAAAAGTGGATTTTACAGGTAACTGCTCTGGGATCCAGCTCATTTTGACAACTGTTTCACAAAAGTACAAAGATTATAGAAAACATGAAGAACAGAAGTAACAAATTTTCCTTCAAGAAAAAAAAATACCCTATAGTGTTATGAGAATTTATCACTGCCAAAGACAATCAATAAAACTGTAGAATGAAAAAAAAAAAAGAAACTTTTTCCATATTTCACTGCCGTACTGTACAGTTATCTCTTTTACTAATGTATATCTGTCTTCCAGAGGAAGAGATCAGTAACATGAGAGTTGAACTGGACAAGTATGGCATTCAGATGCCGGCTTTCAGTAAAATTGGTGGTATCTTGACCAATGAGCTCTCAGTGGATGAAGCTGCTTGTAAGTCCTACTCTTTATGATGAATTTTGCCTGATGCAAATAATGACACTTATTTCTTAATATTTTAAGGCAAACACTAACATTTATCAACACATTTATTTTAGTGCATGCTGCTGTCATTGCCATCAATGATGCTATTGATAGAAGTGTGGCATCTGAGACACTGCGAGCCCTGAACAATCCTAATGCAATGCTGAGGAACACCCAGGATGCTCTGGCACAAGACTACCAGGACACATTGAGCCAGGCCAAGGCTCATAAACAGAATAAGGCCTCAGGGAGGGTGAGAAGTCTGACCTCTGACTTATTGCATTTTTTCCTAATGAGACTGAATGTTATGTTTATAACTCCAGCTTGCATTGTGCTTGTAGATGAAGCAATGAACAGATAAATTACTGCTTTTTAAATCTAGTTTTACCTAGTTTGATTTTTGGAGAAAGTGGGTCCATAGATGTATGATCCCCAACAAGTTGTGTAAAAGATAATGTTCCAAATATTTCCATCACATCATTGGGACAGATTTTTTACTTTCTCTTATTATAGCAGCAGTATGAATAAGCTGTTGATTGTATAGCTTACAGCACATAGATATTAAGGTAATAGAAAGTTTGTAGTGGAACTGTTGTTCCTGCAGGTTCTATTCCTTAAAAACAGTAATCCCATTTTTGTTGACTCCCAACAGATGTTGGATTTTAGCCAACAGAAATGACAAAACAGCAGTATGAAATATTGCAGACCACTGGATTATTTTAACATTGGATTTAAAAAAGCAAAGAATATAAACTTATCTTTAGCAGGTGTTTTTGACTGAAGTATAAAAACTCCAGAGGACTCTGTGTCGAGGTCTGAAAGGAGCTGTCTGTACTGCCTCTCTCCACAAGCCCTGCCAGCACATTCCAGTCCCTGCAGCGTCAGCTGTATTTACCAGACAGTACCCTCCACACTGTCCAGCATGTCCCCTCCCATTCTCTTTCCAAATACTGTACAAACAGGGACCTTCCACCACATGCTTGAAGTGTACTGTTTTACTTGAAATATGCAAACTAACTGATATATGTTTTAGCAGCTATACATCAAGTTTACTTTGTATGCAGTATATGCAGAAACTGTTACTTAAAATGTTTTCTGTTTGTCTCCCTCTGTTAGCGGTCCTCAGTTGCTGCTGAAGAACGAGATGTTTATGAGGAGCTTTTGACCCAGCAGGAAATCCAGAGCTGCATTGACTTGGTTAATTGTAAGAGTCTTCCTCCTTGAATACTTTTATTTTTGTATGAAGAAATTAACACATCTGTCTTTTAAATAAAAAAGGGTGTTTTTGAAAGAGGAATTAATTCCATTAGATTACCTTTGTTTAAACTCTAAAGTGAAATGAAATGTAACTTCTGTAGCACTTAGCTGAGCTTGTCTCTGTTTTCTGTCCTCAGTCCAGGCAGCAGTAAGACAAGTGAACCAAGCGGTTTCGATTCAAGATGAAGCCGCTCTGTTGGCTGCACTTAGACTTGAACCGCTGGCTTTGTTGGGTGTTCAAGATGCCAACAGTCGTTGGTACCTGGAACATTTTACAACATACTGCCAACATAAATCCAAGGTATAGTAAGACAGAGCATGCTTGCATAGTTGTTCACTGTCCTGAAAGCCAGGGAACTTTTTTTTTTTTTTTGAAGTGCTATTTTATTTATTTTTTTAACCTCCATCTACTGAAGATGTGCAGAAATCCTGAAAACTGTTAATTAAAACTGTTGGTTAGAATGAAATGGTTCATATTGTTGCAACAGTGCTGACATTCATAGATGCTATTTTGATGCATTCCACCCATGTTCCACCATAAATGTTACTATTGATCAGACATAATGCCCACGACAGTAAAACTTCCACAGCAGCAGCTTCCCAAGCTAAGGGCACTTTGTACATCCTGTACACTTTGCCATTTCTTGGGGAACCCAGTTAGCACAGGGTAGACCTAGGCAACGTATTGTTGACGCTTGATCTGTGCATGATCTGTGTCAGTTAAAATAAACCGTAAATAAAAAATGCTACGTAAGAAAAGTGTCTATAGAAACTTGAAGGGGAATGAATAAACATTTGACATTTCCTTAGAAACAAATTATTAATAACCTGATAGTAACCTGCTTTACATTTCCAGCTTCAGTCTAATATTGTTGTGAATCTGATCAATCTCTAAGAGAGATGGTGTTGATTGTAATCCCCCATCCAAACCACTCGAGACCATTTTAGGTCAACACTAAGGAGTTTCCATGCCAACACTGGATTTTCCTTGAGATTAGAGTACTTGAACCACATATTACAAAGAAATAATCATTACCAAATAAGCAAGGCAAATTCATAATCCCTAGATTATAAAACATTGTTTTACAGGCACATAAAATGACATGATGCATAAGCCAAACCTGTTGAACCATTTGTTTGGCCACGGCAGATAAATGGACTAGATGGTTGCTTAATTTTTGTGGATCAAGACCCACATTTTAAAGCAGCATTTAATTGGTGGTTTGGTTCACATTGTGTTTCAATGGGCTCTATGCACGACTCCACCACTTCCTGAAGTTAAGATAGCGCCTCTGTTTCCTGTCTCTCATTACTGGACCAACTGATTAACCCAGGTGTGTCTGGCCATTTACTGAGGTCAGACACACCTGGATTAATCAGTCTCTATACCAAGTATACCAATAAAATAGATGGACTTTGAGTTTGTTTTAGTTGAATGAGGCTCTCAAACTGAGGAAACTCCCTCTACCGGGGCAAAGGATATAACTATTTTCCAGTGGTTCTCTCCATCTTTTGGTCTTATGGGCTTAGAATACTGAACATCATCCATCAGAGTTTGGCATACGGCTCAGTAAGTAGTTGCCATAACTCAGACAACCCCTGACTGCTGTTGTGTAGTTTTCTACTTATTGAGGATTTTATGTCTTATTTCAAACATAGTCTTACTTTTTTATCTTTATTTATTCCAGCACTCATTGTAGCCTTGTAATTTCATTGTGCATGCATCATGCTTGTACAGTACTCTACTAATAACAAAAAAGCTTTTGAATCTTTAAACATTGATCTGTTCCTCCATTAGAGCAAATAAACAAGAAAGAACAACCCACCATTTGCTTTTCTCTACCTATTTCCAGTAAGAATTAAAAGATCAATGAACAGAGAGAAGGTCTCTATTTGAAACTCAAATGAAATGCAAATGAAACCAGCTGCATTTTTCTGAAGAAGAAAATTGGAGCAAAGTTGCTAGGAATTATTAACTGTTGCAATTACTCTGACATGCCAAATACATTTTTTGTTCAAACCTTTGATAAGAATTTCTTCTTGGTTGACCGGTTGTTGTTGCTTGATGGGAGTTTGCTAATGATGTTTGTCCCTCCTATACCCCAGATTAGATACTCGTACATTCTTTCCTAGTGCTGAATGGATAGTCAAAATAGTATACGGTTGTTTTGGGTCACGAATCGGCACTTATCAGTCTACTTACTAATGGACTAGACTGCCATAAAATTGAGAACCAGGAAACATGTTGAGGCTCCCTTTTATTTATACATTAGTCCAATTGATAAATCACTTTAATTTTGAATAGATTAGCGTGAGTTCATAGCAGCTTTGTAGAACTGAATTTGCTGTGCTTTCATTGTCCACTGTATAAACAGATACAGTGGATACCTTAAGCTTCTTGACCTTCCCCCAACCTGTATGAAAGGATGCTGAATTGCAATGTTTTATTGTCAGCCCACTAATCTAAACTTTGTCATTTTTGTCCTGCAGGATGGAGGAAGGGCTTTTATGCTGGACAAAGAAGAGATTCAGAGAGTGGTCAGCTCTTGCAATGACTTTGCTGAAGCAGAGAAACGAAGTAAGCTACATTTGTAACTTGCCATGCAAATTTATTAATACTTTTTAGTGAGCATTTAAAAAAAAAAAAAAAAAAGTCACTTAAGTGCTTCCTACATAGTTTTTTCATTGACAAAAAAAATGGAGCAACTAATAGATACAGTTATTGGTAAATATTTGTGCTCCATTTACCATTTCTATATGTACTTTACCAATAAAGGGTAAATAATATAAAGAGATAAATTTTTTTAATCAATTTTTAAAATATGGGTTTTTTTTGTTGTTGTTTTGTTGTTGTTTTTTTTGTATTTTTTACAAAATGTATATTTTGATTTTCTCAACAGAACTGGAAGCAGTTGCAAGGATCAATTCAGCCATTCGTCTTGGCAATGCTTTAGAGACTGTGGAGGAGCTGATGAACCCTGAGGCACAGTTGCCAATTGTCTACCAGACTGCTGCCAACCTTTATCAGACTGAGCTTTTCAGTTTGCAGCTACAGGGACCGCGGGTGAGACAGCATGCTTCAGATTTTAGCTCCAGGGACATATGCATGGTGAGGTGGATAAGCTTACATCCACGTTTTTCTGCAGAGCAGATATACAGGACTATTGTAGTGGAATGTAAACCCATGTGTTTGATCAAGCACTTAAATTTGTTTATTAGTCTGGACTGAGCCATGAAGAACTGAGTGTAGCTGTGGAGATGCTGTCAGCAGTAGCGGTGCTGAATGAGGTGCTGGACACCAAAGATCCACAGGCTGTGATTGAGCAGCTGACAGACTCTCCTTTGGGCTTTACCAACATAGACCACGACAACCTTAACAGGTGAGATGGCTACGGGACAGGCAGATCTGGACTGCTGAAAAACTGAAGGTGGCAGCAATATTTATTGCAAAAACAAGTGATAGGAGCATCAGTACTATACATTCAGTATTGATTTAAGCTGTTGTAAAATCTTTTTTAAACTAGCCTGACATTTCTCTTCAGGTATGCTGACATGCTCATCAAAGAGCGAGCTGAATCTCTTGCCAAAGGCCAAGAGTTTCTCTCTTGGAACGATGTACAGAAGTGTATCGACACTGTCAATGTTCAGGTCCATGAAGAGCATGAACGTAAGGAAACCTTGCAGATTGTCGTTCACTCTGTCCTGAGCAACTGATTTTTGTTACTGACACACATTTAAATACATTGATTTAATGTTTTTTTTTTTGTTTTTTTTTCCAGGCATCATAGCTATAGCAGAGATCAATGAGGCTCTTAACTCGGGTGATCCTCAGCAGACACTCGCAGCGCTGCTTCTCCCTACAGCCAAGTTGACGGGAGTGAATCCAGCCACAGCCAAGCACTACCATGATGTCTTGAACCACACTAAACGGCTTCTCTGCCAGGTAGAACGACAACATTGTTCCTTAACTTGTTTAGAACACGTGTAGATTAACTTGCAGATTTTACTTACTTATGGTGCAAATTGTTGAATAACCATTATAACATGCTCATTGTATGTCATATTCTCAGTTTTATTGTTTTTTGTACTGCATCCTCTTAGTCCTGACATTTCTATTAACTTATATAAATCGGCTTTGCTACAGTAAATTACGTTTAAGAAAAAAAAACAAACTTGGAAGGATCAGAGTTGATTCCTACAGAGATATTGTTCTCTTTGTATTTCATTCCTGTTCGTACTACATCTGTAAATTTTCTCAGTGTACAGCATAAACTTTCATAATCAGTTTGTGCATTACTTCTTAGATTCTTTACAAAGACAACATAATGGTGTTGCTTTGGATCTAACATACTGTAGATTGTCCTCTTGTCCTACTAGATCACAAGATGTTGTAGGCTTCTCGTCTCTCCGTTGGGTCTCAACGCCCTTGGAAGGAGATGTTTCTATTTGTTCTTTTTTCCGCCCCATTTTTCCTTGTGTTAAAACATCATGTTGTAACTGCTCGTCTTTGAGGTATCCTACGGAGGGAGATGAATTGTAGTTCTGAGCCTGCAGTCTTTGAAATGAGCATGCACAGGAAGGGATCCAAGCAACTGTGAAAACAGCAAAGACACACTGCTAATCTATAGTATCCATACAGTCTATCATCCCCTGCAGATAACAGGCGGATGTAGTGGACTATATGCAGGATGCCACTGGGCAAAAAACACACTAGAAAGATGATGAAAACCAGAGTGCTGACTCTGATGAATGGTCTCCAGTCAGAAGCACTTTGCCCCAGGTGGTATACCACTGCCACATGGGCATAGATGCAAATGGTGAAGGGCAGAATGACACCAAGAAAAACCAGTATCAGTCTGAATAGCACCAGTGGAGAGTGGGATTTTTCCTCGAGGGGAAGAACGTCATGGCAGGTGGTGATTCCTAACTGGGTAATCTGGTAACTCTGCCTGACCAGGAGCTCAGGAACAATAGCTGCTCCAAACATAATCCAGACGACCAAACATGTCCACACCGCCAGTGTAGTTTTAGCCATTCGTCTGTACAAAAAAGGTTTGACCACAGCCAGGTAACGCTTCAGACTGATGCCTGCTATAGTCTGAGCGGAGCTGTAAACATTGCCGTAAAACAAAGCCGTAATAAGCCGGCAGGAGATTTCCCCAAATATCCAGTTGTTTCTGTTGAAGTGATAGTGAACCCGCAGTGAGAGAGAAAGCAGGAGCAGCAAGTCAGACAGGGCCAGGTTCAGGTAGAGAACTATTGTAGACAATGACTTTGCTCTGAGTCTGACTCTGAGGAAGGCCAGAATGTAGGCGTTGGAGGGAATACCCACGAGCATGGCAAGGATGTATGATGACGGTATCACCCAGGTGCTGATGACTCCTGTGGTGTAGGCTGTCACTGGGTCCTCTAGGTCCACATCCAGGTGAGGTTCTGTACTGGGATGAAGCAGGCCAGGCAGAAGCTTTGTGTGATTTAGTTTGTTGATTGACCCCTTGAAGGTTTTTGGTATCAGTATTTGAGTGTTGCTGTCAGTCCCGGTTCTGTTCCCTGATAAAAAAAAAAAAAAAAAAAAAAAAAATTAAATCCGATTTAACAAGACTACTGATCTGACGGCTTTTTTTTTTCTTACTTTTTTGATTTACAAAAAAAATAAAATTTGTTCCTTTTTGTTTACATTTGTAATTATGGAATCCTGTACTGCTAAATTAAATCAAATTTAATTAAGCTTTTTTTTTTTTAAATGAGACTTCACCCAGTTGGTGTGGAACAAAATTAATTAATGTCTAATGGGCTTTATGCACAGCTCTGCTACATCCTAACTTAAGGCAGCTCCTTTGTTACCTGTCTTTCATTATTGGGCAATTTGATTAATCCAGGTGTGCATGACCTCAGTAACCACAAGGACAATGGCTGGAAACACCCGAATTAATCAGTTTGTCTAGTCAATAAGGACAGGAGGCAAAGGAGCTGGCTTGAGTTCAGGAAGTAGCAGAGTTGTGCATAAAGCCCATTCTCAATGTGATCTTAAAAATTGAGTACAGCTATACTGTAAGTAATCCAGGTTTTGATAAACTTACCAGCATCCTGACTCGTCTGCACGGCCATCAAACAAAGGAGTAGTCCTGGTACAACATCAACCATTTCCCTTTCAGATTGATATCCCACAGTTTCTAAACGTATCTCGTCTTCACCCCTCTTGGTATTGGTTCTTTCCAGTTGTTCTCCACTGGTAAAATTTGCTGTTTTGCATCTCTGCTGCACTGCGGTCGAACATAAAATGATGTGTGCCAAAGCTCGGCCTCCCGTTAGTATGCGGGACATTTATCTGCGTATGGTTCAGTGAGCATGCTTCCTGTTCAGGCCTGAAAACTAAATTCCCTTCTGCCTGCGTCAGTAACTTCCCCTTTGACTCACTAGTGGGGGGCGCTTGCTTCATGGTTTAACAGCTGCTGTTCATAAACTGTAATTGTAAGTCATTTTTGTTCCTTTTTTTTGGCATTAGAAATAACTTCATATTTTGTTAATGTCTGATTGTGGTCTCTTGCAGTCTGTTTATAGAGGGTGGGAGTCACTGCTGAAATGGGGGGTTTACCCTATTGTTCTATTGTTTGCGCTCTAAATGATAGTATTCTAATAAAGATGGTAACTACTCATTTCAGGGAAATTTTCCCCTGTATACCACTCTCTCACTTTCCTGTTTCCCTTCATGTTCTTCTGCTCACACTGCAAAGACATGAACATTTCTGCACTAAATTTAACACTGAAATAATATTACACAGCAACAACTAGCAGATTTTTTTTTTTTCATTTCATTTCTTTATCACATTACTGTGATTGGCTGTGTTGCTCATGTCTATGAAACTCTTTCAGTGTGAGTTTGTTAAATGCAGATATAAACAAAGATATTTTAGACTTCTCAGTGGTTTTGATGGTGACTTCCTTCCTGATGGCTCTGTGGTCAAACGCAGCACACTACAGAGGGCTAAAATTAGCCTGAGAACAAGAACAGTGGTCAAGCTGGATAAACAGCGTTTTGTAAGTTGTTGTGATGTTATGCTGTTAGGGTCAGTGTTCTCTTTCTTGTGGTTTTACCACTGGACACAGATACCGTTTACTGTAATCTGTGGTTGCTCTAAAAGCATCACATAGTGCAGTTTCGTGTTTTGATATAAAGTGCTTCTGTAGTAAATAGTACTGCATTATTAAATTGAAGCAAAAAAACAAAACAAAAAAAAACCCCTTTAAGATGTCTTTAACCAAAAATTACCTAAAAATAACCTTCAATAATTTACACATACAGCTGTGTGAAAAAGTTTTGCCCCCTTCCTACAGTAATTTCTTACTTTTTTGCATGTTAGTCACACTTAAATGTTTGAGATCATCCAAAAAAATTAAATGTGAGGCAAAGATAACACAAATAAACAGAGAATGATTTTTTTAAATAAAGATTTTTATTTTTAAGGGGGAAAAAAATCCAAACTTAAATGGCCCTGCATGAAAAAGTGCAACCCACCCACCAATCAAGGGTTTGTGATATCTGGCAGAGAGTCTTCTACAGCGCTGTGGAGGAATTTTTTCCCACTCATCTTTGCAGAATTGTTGTAATTCAGCCACATTGGTAGGTGTTCCAGCGTGAACCGCCTTTTTAAGGTCATGCCACAGCATCTTAATTGGATTCAGGTGGGGGCTTTGACTAGGCCACTCCAAAGTCTTCATTTTGTTGTTCTTAAGCCATTCAGAGGTGGACTTGCTTGCGTGTTTTGGATTATTGTCCTGCTGCAGAACCCAAATGCGCTTCAGCTTGAGGTCATGAACAGATGGCTGGACATTCTCCTTCAGGATTTTTTGGTAGACAGCAGAATTCATGGCTCCATTTACCACAGCAAGTCTTCCAGGTCCTGAAGCAGCAAAACAGCCCCAGACCATCACACTGAAACCACCATATTTTACTTTAGGTATGATGTTCCTTTTCTGAAATGCTGTGTTACTTTTATGCCAGATGTAATGGGACCTACACCTTCCAAAAAGTTAAAGTTTTGTCTCATTAGTCCACAGAGTATTTTCCCAAAAGTCTTGGGGATCATCAAGATGCTTTCTGGCAAAACTGAGTCGAGCCTTTATGTTGTTTTTGCTCAGCAGTGGTTTTGGTAGTGGAACTCTGCCATGCAGGCCATTTTTGCCCAGTCTCTTTCTTATGGTGGAGTCATGAACACTGACCTTAATTGAGGCAAGTGAGGCCTGCAGTTCTTGGATGTTGTTCTGGGGTCTTTTGTGACCTCTTGGATGAGTTGTCGCTGTGCTCTTGGGGTAATTTTGATCGGCTGGCCACTCCTGGGAAGGTTCACCACTGTTCCATGTTTTCACCATTTGTGGATAATGGCTCTTACTGCTGGAGTCCCAAAGCTTTAGAAATGGCTTTGGAACCTTTTCCAGACTGACAGATTTCAATTGGCTCTATGCACAGCTCCACTACTTCCTGAAGTTAAGGTAGCTCCTTTGTTTCCTGTCTTTCATTTCTGGACAAACTGATTAACCCAGGTGTGTCTGATCTCAGTAACTGGCCAGACACACCTGGATTAATCAGTTGGTCCTGTAATGAAAGACAAGAAACAAAGGAGCTTCCTTAAGTTCAGGAAGTAGTGGAGTCGCGCATAGAGCCCATTACTTTGTTTCTAATTTTTTACTGAATATTTTTTTGGATCACAGCATGTCTAGCTTTTGAGGATCTTTTTGGTCTACTAAACTTCGTCAGGCAGGTCTTATTTAAGTGATTTCTTGATTGAGAACGGGTGTGGCAGTATTCCAGCCTTGGTGTGACTAGATAAAGTGAACTCAGCTTTCCAAAGATGTGATAAACCACAGTTAATTTATGTTTTAACGGGGGGCAATCACGTTTTCACACAGGACCATGGAGGTTTGGACCCCCCCCCCTCCCCCCTACTAATAAAAATCTTTATTCCAAAACTGCATTTTTTGTTTACTTGTGTTATCTTTGACTCACATTCAAATTTGTTTGTTGATCTGAAACATTTACGTGTGACAAACATGCAAAAAAACTAAGAAATTAGGAAAGGGGCAAAAACTTGTTCACACAGCTGTACATCACTGCAAGATTTACATGTACTGTTCATTAAATTTTTAAACTGAATCTGATCCAAAAAATTCTGTAATTTGATTATCAAGCTACATCTGCGTGGTTTTAATTATTTTGTACCTTAAGATATAGTTTTAGTCTCTTGCTCCTGAAAAAAGAAGTGACTGTGTTTTCACCTGTTTGTAGAGTTCTGGTGATGAATCAGCAGTGTTGTGGCTGGACCAAATCCAAGAGGCCATACTTGAAGCCAACCAGGATGAAGAGGAGGCCCTCACATGTCTGTACCCACAGTTTAATTGTGCACATCAAATCAAAGATATTTTATTGATCCCTGAGGGGAAATTCATGCATACATATTTTGATAACCTTGTTTGATGTTGAAATGAACAAGAATGTTGTGATCTTTGGGAAAGCACATATTGAACATTTCTGCCAGAAAACTGAGTTTTGACACTTAGCAGAGATGCACATGAAGTCCCACAGTGCTGTTTTGACTTGACATCTTTGTCTTGTTTATTCTACTAGTGTCTGGAGCAGTGGCTCATATTAACAGGATGGTAGCTGAGGGGGACTCCCAGACCACTTTGCAGTCTTTACAGGATCCCAGTGCAGGACTGAGAGCAGTGCTCCCTGAATGTGCTGACACATACCAGGTTGAACTGGCGCAGAGGCAAACCAGCAGTGCTTTTGCAGGTAACTACAGTACTAACAGTACAAGTATCACCTAAGACCTGTACTGCACTGCAAGTTCAACACATCAAGGGAGGGTTTTTGTTTGTTTGTTTGTTTGTTTTTTTGTTTTTTCGACTTGTCCTGTCCAGCATCATAGCAGGCAAAATGATGATCTGGCTGCTTTGTTGTGTTGAATGGATTTACTTTGCCAAGGGAAACTTTATAAATATAAGGCTCCTTCTTGATATTCATTTTAGTTAATTTTATTTAATTGAATGCTTGTTTATAGTAGCATTTTACATTATACTGGTGGGCCTGATGAGAGGAAAAAGAAGATTAAGAAAAGAAACGGGTGGACAAAAAAAAAAAAGAAACCAGGTGAAGAGAAGAAAGGAAAAACAAGGATACACTAACAGCCACCTGTTGCATCTGCACAGAAACCCATCATAAAACATTCCACGGTCTTTGCTGGAAAACAAAGCTAGAAATCCATAACAGGAGGACCTGCAGGTGACAACTCTGCTAAAAACAACTTAAATCAGGACATCTATTGGAGTATTATAAGATCATACATATATACACACAACTACACAAAAAAAGAGGCAAAACCTAGGCAGAGAGCGTTTTTAGTATACTGTACACCCAACGGAAAGCACAATCACCGTGTCAGTATGCAGAATAAAAGGTGCTCTACGCTGAGTGCAGTCATGCAGATGCAACCTCGTCTTTCAATGGCCGGAGGAAGCCCATAGTGCCCGAGACCTGGGCCACCAGTAGCCACCCAAAGGCCCGGATCCTAGCCACCACCCCAAATATCCGGGCTTGGACCAACAACTGCCAGCCCTGCCAAGTGCTGGCCACCCAGGACCGGCACAATGCAGAGCCCAAGTTTACCTAAGGGTGCATTCACAACAAGCCTTTTTGATTTGAATCCTAGTCTGTTTGAACTCTGAACTCTGATTTGAATCAAAGAAGCGCACTCTGGTTCACCTATAAATGCAGATCTGGGTTCTGTAGAAAGTGGACTACAAACCACAGGGGACTTTGGGTTTAGTGCACAGCATTGCGGGTAAATGCAACCAAAGCATCGGCACGTTAAGGACAATGGGTGGCTGTGGCTAGAAGAAATGGGTCATGATCAGACGTGGAAGAACTTGGTTAAAGTTCTGATAGAAATATGGTCAACCGAAGACCGCCAAGATCTGATGCAGCTCCATGTTTTGCTCTTACGTTATGTGGAGGAAAAAGAAGTTACTTTAACCAATAGATAAGCAAGTTTTCTTTTTCGTTATGTGTTTCTTCTTCATCTTCAGTAATTCTTGATGCTGTGCTTCATCTGGTGAGGGCTGGAATATGTTCACATAAATCTCCAGTTTTGTTTGAGTGTGGCATAGCACAGGATTAACAGTTATCTGTATACACTGCTAAAAATAATAAAGGAACACTAAACATCTTACATCTAGAAGGATGAAATATTCCAGTTGACAATCTTTATTCATTACATAATGGCATGTGTTGAACAAAATAACATAAGAATGATCAATGAGAAATGAAAATCAATAACCCATGGAGGTCTGGATTTAGAATCATACCCAAAATAAAAGTGGAAAGATCAGATCCAAGGCTGACCCAACTTTTTTAGGAAATTCCTCTAGATAGTTCAAATTGAGGTTCAGTGTGTGGCCCCCACATACCTGTATCCTCTCCCGACAACATCTGGGCATGATTAGACAACAGATGTTCTCCTGAGGGATATCTGTCAACCCCAGGACAGTCTTTGGTGTGATGTGGTGGCAGTGAATGAAACAAGACATGATGTCCCAGAGGTGCTGGATTGGATTCAGGTCTGGTGAACAGGCAGGTCAGTCCACAGCATCAATGTCTTCATCATGCAGGAACTACTGACACATTCCAGCCCAATGGGACTGAGCATTGTCCTGCCTTCCCTGACCATCACTGACCCATTGCCAAACCGGTCATGCTTGAGGATGTTGCAGGTAGAAAAACGTACTTCACAGCATCTCTAGACTCTCACAGCTGTCACATGCACAGGGTGCATGGGGTTGGGGTGTGAACACAGGCCCCACTCGTGGACGACCCAAATACCGCTGTCATGGAGTCTTTCTGACATTTTGAGCATGAACATGAACGTTTGTGGCCTGCTGGAGGTCATGTTGTAGGCTCTGCCAGTGCTCCTCCTGTTCCTCCCTGCACAGAGGAGCAGATAGTGTTCCTGCTACTGGGCTGTTGCCCTCCTACAACTTACTAGCTTGTCTCCAGGAATCTCTTCCATGCTTTCAACACTGCTGGGAGACATGGAAAGAATAGAAATGTTTTTGTTTTTTGTTTTTTATAATGGGGTTGTCATTAGTTTTGTCTTGAGATCTTTTTACTTCCTTCCCTCCAGGTAGCACTGATAGTGTGTGGGTAAAGCACTGCATCAAGGACAAATATGACTATTATTATAACTTGGAGACTCGACAGGGAACCTGGGAGAAACCTGAAGGATTTGAACAGAACACAGGCCATCTCAGTAAAGAGGAAATCCAGGTACTGCTTCATAATGCAATGCTCTGGTACTAAACTAGACATCCCAGTTATAAGATGTATTGCTTTTGGGTTAATCATTTTTTCACTGTCATTAATTTAAAGATTGCATCATTGATTTACATGAAAGTGTCATTGATGGGTCTGAAGTGTTTTTTTTTTTTTTTCTTCCAGAATGTAGTCAGCTGTGTGACTGCAGAATATAACAGGGAACAACTTTGGCTGGCAAATGAATCTTTTGTGACTCAGCTGCAGGCGAGGATCAGAGGTTACCTTGTCAGAAAAAAGCACGCCAAGAGAATGGAGTATCTACGGCAGCAGGAACCATGTGTAGTCAAATTGCAGGTATGAGCTGTGAATATTGATTGATATGGTGGTAAGTTAAGGTATCATTAACAAAGTTAGATTTTGCTCTATGTAAGATTAAGATTTGCATTAATAAACAGTAAACAGGTGTCTTTTTTGTTCTACTTTTGCATTATTGGGAAGAAATTCCATTTAAATGTTTTTATATTCAGTCAGAAAAAAAACCTAATGCAACATTTACAGCTCAGATGTCCTTACATTTGATTGTATTTCTTTTTTCAGGCTTGTTGGAAAGGTTATAAACAGAGGAAAGTATATAAAGAGAGGATGAATTTACTTCAGAAAAATGTTGCTACAGTGGTCAAGGTGATTACAAAAGATTATTTTTATTTATTATTATTGTTGTTGTTGTTATTGTTATTACTTCTTTTCTGCCTAGTTAATGCTTAGTTTCTAGAAAGTGACTAGAAAGCTGTAAATGAGAAGTTAATATGCTGGCCATTATCAATAAAAATCCAAAATAGCACCAATAACCAATTACAGTGAGTACTGGTTGGAAATGGACACTTCACTCACGCAATCCGTGTTTCACGAATTGCGTGAAATACATATGACTACTATAGCCACTAGGTGGCAGTCTGAGTCCATTGTGGCGTTCCATGAGTCAAGACTGGATCGGGGCTGAGAGGGTGACGTGGCAGACTGGTAAAGCTGCAATGAGTTGTGGGCTTTGCAGCTTTATCAAAGCCCACAATCAAAGGCTACTTTTTTTACAGTGGCCTACACCAGCTACATAAACGATGCAGCCCTTGTTTTGGTCTTTTGTTTTGTTTTTGTTTCTTCCTCGTTAACAATAAAGCCTCTTCACGTGCGCGCTCAACAGCTGACACAGCGAGACGGCGGTCCAGTTCAGGACAAAGATTAAAGCGCTGCTCTAGGGAGTCTGATATCAGCTGCAGCCTTCATGATTCAGGAAATTATGGTTCTTAAAAACGCGTTCTTTCCTGATACAATCTGAATAATCCTCCAGCAGCACCAGCGCATCCATCTGGAGCTTTACCCGCAGCCCCCACAGCTCCCCTCTTCCCGCGCCATTGCTACTAGGGCTTCGTTAGAAAGTTAATAATGAAATCAGTATATCCACGAAACTTTAGGGAGCTTCAGTTCTGCTAAAATAGACCAGACCACATCCTGGTCTCTGGTACACTGATTATAAGTTGTTGCTGTGTTTTCCGACATGCGCAGCTCTGATGGAGCCGCTCCTGCGGACCCACATGTGCTTGTAGGCCTATTTACCTCTTTGATCAATCAGCTTTTTTTCTTTTAATTATTATTAACAGTTGATAAACAAATAAACTACATATTGGCTCATTATGTCCTTTTTCGTTTACAAGATTGAATGGACGATGATCCACGGACCTTTATTGATCAGTTATTTGTTTTGTCAAAAACATTAATTATTATCTTTTTCATTAAATAATAGAGATACAGATAAATAGAAATAAACAGAGGAAGATTGTTTGTAATCAATTTTATTTATAGAAAAACACAAATTGATCACACTGAAGCTCATCTGGCCGGCGGGCTTTGGGCACTGACCATATCATCACCTCGGCCGGTGTCGTGCCAAGGTAGTTATCCCCGACAGAAATCGTATCCCCTCATATCCCATACATAGCTACAGCTGTAAATATGGGGGACATTGTTCTTCATTTACTAGTTACACAGGGGATACACATCGTAGTAACTCAGTCTGCTACGATGTGTATCCCCTGCTGTAAATATGGGGGAGTTTGTTCTTTATTTACTACAGTTACACAGGGGATACACATCGTAGCAGGTAGTATAGGTCTGCTACGATTTGTATCCCCTCATAGCCTTAGGGTTCGGGGTAAAGGGTAGGGGTTAGGGGTTCCTACCAACTGTCATTGTGCAGTACACTACTGAGCGGGATACGATTTCTGTCGGGGATAACTACCTTGGCACGACACCGGCCGGGCTCGCGGGCTATCCCTTTTTTAAAAAAAAACAACAACAAAAGCCCCTGCTAATTAGAGAGATATGTGTCGTATTTGTGTTTAACCAATTTAAATGGCACCACTTGAACGCAGCAGCCTCTTCCTTTCGCCCCCTTCCTCGCTCACATCCCTGCAGGTAGGCTAAGACAAGCTGCTTGTTTGATTGCCTCGTTCTGCTGCTCCTAGTTGTTGTCTTTATTGAGATAAAGAAGAAAATATTTCTGGTAAGCATTTGCTACATTAATCATAATAATAAACACTGAGATACAGTTTAAGAATCCGTGTATGGTTCGTTCTTTGGTTTTTCCGTTTCAAAATAAAATCGCAAAAACAAAATAACTATGTAGTTTTTTGCTTTTTCTGTTTTTAAACCCTAAATGAAAAAATATAAAAACAAAATAATTGAAAATCCACAGTGTTTGATTTCTTACTTCAGTCATAAATAAAACACACTTGTTTGTTTAGTACAGCCTATCATAAAAAGGCTATCATATCACATAATGTCATGGGTTTTATTGTGAAAACTGACACTTAAGGCTTTGAAATGTGGAGCAGGCAATGAACTACTAAATCTTTGAATGAAGAAACCGTGCATGCAGTAGATTAGAGAAAAATCTCTGTACTTCATGGCTACTGCTACACGAAGAAAGTGGACAATGGTCAAACATCACACCCTTATAACGGATAGAATGACTCCGTGTTGGCAATTCAATGTAACTGGTGGGAAGTGGACTCAAAAGCAGACGTGACTCTCATGGTTTAACAGTTTATTTAAAAGAAGCAGTTTAAATTATCCACAGGCAGCAAACCAAACATGGCGTCATCCTTTTACTGGTGCTCAGCTGTCTACCCGAAAAATAAAATGACTATTTAAAAAAATATGAACATGGCCACGCAAAATAATCTGGTCAGTGAAAGCAAATTAATCTTCCCTCAGAATTGAATGCTTAGTTTTCTTTAGACACTTTTCTCCTCCATAGTTGGCATACTACCTGGGAAGTGATCAAAGCGCAGCATGTGACGGGGTCGGACTGGATAAATAACTTTTTGCTCGTTTATTATTCACTTTAACTGTACTAACTTTAACTGGGCTATTGTTGCCGTAACTGTAGCAACAATAGCCCAATGATTTGATCCTTGTGTAGTCGTAGCCCACTGAGAATCCAACCACAACAGAGACGCTCGTGGAAAGGGGCACCAGGAGGAAAGCTCGGCGCTCCACGGCACGTCACACTCAGTGATATTCCTTGTTTATAATGAACTGAGTTTTTAATGTTTCGTGATCACTGATGTGAGAGGGCTGTATGCTGCACAATAGCAGCACATGAGCATGAAGTGCAGTTAACACTGATTGGCTGCGTAAACATTTATGAAATGTGTATCACACGCTGGGCAGTGTTACTCACTGTTATACTGCAGTTACCTGCTTGTTGCACTTGACACCCAATTGGCTGCTTTGCAAAATTGTACGAAATAAATTATGTCTTTATTTTAAAAGTCGAGTTGGATTTTATTTCGTGCTCGGAGAGCAAAGGAAAGGTGTGCAACCGCATGACACTGCTCAAAGACCACGTTCACACCGCAGGTCTTCATGCTCTGATTTTTTGTCAGATCCATTTTTTTTGTGTGCGGGTGTTCACATTACATTTCTAAATAGGGCCTGTCTACCAACTGCAATATGAACAGCTGACGCTTCTGATGTGACACGCATGCTCAGTTTAACACAAATGACATCACACATGTAACGGTGTTCATGGAAACCAATGCAAACAAACATGGAGGTCATCGGCATTGTGGCTCACGTTGAAAGCAATTTGTGGCGGCAGTCAGCAAAAGAATGAGCGGGTTTTGTAAAGACGGAGGAAGAAGAGAAACATACTTGTGATGACGTGTCTGTGTGGAACAACGGTTGCAACATCTGTAGCCACAGAAGAGTGTGTGGATGCAACATCTGTAGCCACAGAAGAGTGTGTGGATGAGTGTCGGAGCAGGATGGAGGATGACGATGTTTCAGATCAGATGTTCTGAGGAAATCTCATCTCTCCACAGATGTGACGTCACCAAACAGTTCAGCCGCGGTAGAAATAACTCACAGATCGCAGCGATCAGCTGATATCATTGAGGAGGGGGGGGGGGGGGGCTATGCTGCACATTAATCACCGCTATTCTCTCTACCTGCTGCAGTCAGGGTCCCTTTACCGGATGCATTTCACACACTTTTCTCTGCTGGCCTCATCCACAGCTGTGCGCCTCCTCCGCGCGTGCACACCCTCTCTCTTACGTTCACACACTGAGCTGATGGACCACATAAAAGCTTCCCACAACACTTTCATCAGTTTCCAGGTTGATGTTCAATCAGAGCCAGAATAATATGATTTAACTCTTCAGTCCATTGTTTACATCCATGGTCCATCTCCTCTGGTGCAGAAATAAGGACGTCCTCTCCCCCTCGGTCTCAGAGGTCAGATGGATGTGACATGCCCGTACAGACCGCGATTGCTTCGACACAGATCAGATATTTATCCGATTCAATACCACATTTAGCCTGAATCCGATCCAAAAATGTCAGATTCAATGCAACTTGCGCTGTTCACACGGTCAGAGGCAGATCAGATATGGGTCACATTTGAGATCGGATTCAGGTCATATTTACCTGCGTGTAGCCAGAAGGACAGAAAAGATCACCATAATCTTCCATTTTAGAATAAGATAACATAAACTTTATTGTCCCACAACGGGTAATCTGTCTTGGGCTTTTAGAATCACATTATCAAAGCGAACGAACCAAAATAAAATACATTTTAATTAAATAGTCATTAATTAGCCTATTTTTTTAAATGCCAAGGAGCTGCATCAGCGACCCCTGGCCTAGGCTATATCATATTAATTCTTGTTTTTAGAAGACAACTACGTCATAAGTGTAACCACTGGTAGCCAGATGTTACTGTAACCTAAAGAAGCGCGCACGCACGCACCCACCTGCGTACACACACACACGTGGTGATTCTCTCCAATATGCAACTTGCAGTGATTAAAAGTATAGCCTAAAAAAAAACTTTATTAAAAGTAATCAAATAAATAAAACTAATAAAATAGAAGTAGGAAAATATTAAAGGGTCTAAAATTGCTGTGTCTGTGGCCCCCTCCCTTTGGCGCCTGCGCACCTCAGACCATCGGCTTCCTCGGGACACCACAGCCGCTTTTCTGACTCTGGGCAGCCGCTCTCACGGCGGCCGTCCTCCAGCTCACGACAGCCACACCTCTCCGCTCACCACCATCACCTCTGAGCCCTCTGAGCCCGGGCATCCGCCACCCAACTGCTGCGCCTTCTTCTCCAACGTTTTGCCCCATCAGTCCTCTCTCGTCTCTCTGCTGTCCGCACATCGGCTTAAAAACAGCTGTTATCAGTTTGATCAGGGGGGGTGCCTTCCCTCCAGGTGCTGCCAATCAGATCATTAAAAGTTTTTGTTTTATCAATTAAAATGAAAGATTAAAAAAAAAACCATTCCTTTATTTATTTTTGGAATTTTCGTATTTCTAATTTAGTTTAAAAACAAAAAAAACCCCAACAAACCACCTGTTTTTTTGTTTTTTCACATTTTGTTTTGAAACTGAAAAACCAAAGAACGAACCATACACGGATTTTTTAAGTGTGTCAGGTATTGTATCTTATGGCTGTGATATGTTGGTCAAATTGCCGTGCGCTGTTGCAACTGCATCGCTGAGCCATTAAAACATAAAAACCAGCCAAAATGCTTCATACACTTTACAAACATTGTGAATATTGGAAGGAGACTAAATATACCCACCTATGCCATAAAAGTTCTCAGATAAGATAGGATGTGTATCTTTAACTGCGCCCATATGCACCAATTCTCATTAAATAAGATAATGCAGTCACTATGTTAAATTAATTCATTAACTTTATTTTAATCAAAAACATAATAAAATAGCACAATATCACACCAAGATCCCCAATTAACCTGCTTTAATGTCAGCATCTTAACAGCCTGGTTTAAGGAGAAAAAAAAAAGTCACCAAAACTTGTAAAACAAAAGATCAAAAGGAAGATTTGGTTTTTTATGCAGCTGGTTTCAACAAACTTTTCAGTTGACTGCAGGCATGCAAACGTCTACTTTAGCACGGCAGAGCTCCCAAGTGCCACCTGGTGGTGGTCCGGGTACATTGCAGTTCTCCCTGAAATTAAAAATTCTGGCCTCAGGAAATACCTCGTGATTCTCACGTGATTCACGGGAGTCACGCAGGAAACCGTCCATTTCCAACCATTACCCACTGTACATACATTAAAGATGAAAAAAAAAAAAAAAACTCAACCTCTTCTCAATGTTGTGTAGATCCAGTCTTTTGTGAAAATGTGGAAAGCAAAAAGAAAATACAGTCAGAGGCTGCAGTTCTTCAAAGATCATGTGAGTAAATTGGTCAACATCACTTGTTTTTGGTGTTTTTTGTTTTTTAATGCTAAAAAACTTTCTTTGTAGGAGAAAGAAATTGTAAAAATTCAAGCTTTCCTAAAAGCAAATAAAGCCAGAGATGACTACAGAACCCTGAGTGAGTCAAACTTTTCATTTGTCACTTGTTCAGTTTTAGCTTAGAGATTCTCAGACAGTACAGTATGTCTGTTTTGAGAGAGAAATTATTAAGCTCTGATATATTCTTGGAATTTCACTAGGATTTTGATAAAGATTTTATGGCAGTACTGTAAAAAAAAAAAAAAAAGGGCCTGTAACAAAAGTATTTGAAGGAATGGTAGAAACCATTTCCATACTTGTGCGTGTTTTAAGCCATGCTGTTGCTAACACTCTGGTTTGCCAAACCTTAGCTGGGGCCAGAGATCCTCCTCTCTCAGTGGTGCGCAAGTTTGTCCACTTGTTGGAGCAGAGTCCCCTGGACCTGCAGGAAGAACAGGAGGTGACGCGGCTTAGGGAGGAAGTGGTCACAAAGATTCGCTCCAATCAACAGATGGAGAAAGACTTGAACCTGATGGACATAAAGATCGGGCTGCTGGTGAAGAACAGGATCACTTTGCAGGTTGGCAACAGTTAAAACTTTCACATTCAAGGAAAAGAAATCGAGGGACAAAGGATTGTGGTTTTACATGTTTCGCAGTCTGAATGTTTGTCTCGCTTATTGATCAAGCATTCTTAACACTTACAAACATGCAATCATCTGTCCGTCTAATTCATTTGTTGTTTGCTTCATTTTGAAGGATGTTGTGTCGCATAGTAAAAAAATGAAGAGCAAGAAAAGTAAAACGAGTAAAGATGACCTGACTGTGGGAGACAGACTGGGTATTAAGGGCCTCAGTAAAGGCAAAAGAAGGAAACTGGAAGCTTACCAACATCTCTTTTACCTGCTGCAGGTATGACAAAAATCTCTTTATCAATTCCCCCAAGTTTTAACATTTATTTTGGGACTGCTGTACTCGGCCTAAACTCATATTTCCAAAAGCTTATTACCTTGTATCCACTCTCTTCCTCCACTACAGACCAATCCCTCCTATCTGGCTAAGCTGATCTTCCAGATGCCCCAAAACAAGTCAACAAAGTTTATGGACACTGTGATCTTCACCCTGTATAATTATGCCTCAAACCAAAGAGAAGAGTACCTGCTGCTAAAACTCTTTAAGACCGCTCTAGAAGAAGAGATCAAGTGAGAAATGCAACTCTGAGCAATGTATCATAGTTTCACATTCGTGTGCCTCATCTACTATTGTTTAATGATTGTTTTAAAGATTTGTAAAATATACGTTTTGGTGAAGCTGCTAAACTTCTGCATCATGACTGTCGTCTCTGTGTGTGGCTCAGTTCTAAGGTGGACCAGATCCAGGACATCGTAACAGGCAACCCAACAGTCATAAAGATGGTGGTGAGCTTTAACAGAGGTGCACGTGGTCACAACACCCTCAGGCAGCTGTTGGCCCCAGTGGTCAAAGACATCATTGATGACAAGAGTTTAGGCATCAACACCAACCCTGTGGATGTGTACAAAGCCTGGGTGAACCAGCTGGAGTCAGCGACTGGAGAGGCCAGGTAACGGCAAAAACAGCTGCTGCCTACACATTTAGTTGGTCTTGGTAGAGACCAACCTATTCTTATATTGACTTGATATCTAAGATTCCATATTAGATCGTGACTGATAAATAAATGAATAAGTAGAAGTGTTTGTGTGCATGTGCTTTAATCTTTGCCTTCTGTTGTCGTTCAGTAAGCTGCCTTATGAAGTAACTCCTGAGCAAGCCATGTCACATGAGGAAGTACGCAACAGGCTGCAAGCATCCAGTCTGGCACTACGATCTGCGACAGATAAGGTCTTGAACTCCATTGTGTCCTCTATGGATAATATCCCGTAAGTTTGAGACCTGTTGAATGTCATTGTCCTTTTTTTTTTTTTTTTTTTTTTTTTAAACTTTGACAGGGTTGCATTTCAGCTCTTCTGCATATCAGTTAGCTCCTATGTGCATGTTTTAATTATTCTACTTATACCATTCTGTTTTATGAGTTTTCTCATTGTTTTTTATGTATTTTCTCTTTTTAAGTGCTTGTGATTGTTTTTATAAGACTACTTTTATAATATAATTAAATTTGAATAAATAGATCCAGATATCAATATTGCATCATTAGACAGCTTTTATGAGTCAGAGTCCTGGTTGATGGGGAGTGAGTCATCCATGGAGACATGGACATTACAAATCAGTGTATTGGTAGAAGCTTTGATCTGAAACCTTCTTTTGTAGGTTTAATTTTTGAAGACTTTGCTGGATAATACCACTAGATGGTGGTGTTTTACTATTTGATTATGCTAATTGACTCTCAAAAGGAGACTATAGTAAAACCTGTGAATGTGTACAGGCAGTAATGCAGTTATTGAGTGTTGTGCATCTTCTGCTCTCTACATCATGAGCTGCTTTTTTTGCCCCATAGCATGTTCATGATGCATGTTTTTGTGTTTGATGTCCTGTCATTGCTTTTTGTTTTGCATGTAGTTATGGCATGAGATACATTGCAAAGGTTCTCAAGAACAGCCTTCATGAAAAGTTTCCAGAAGCCTCAGAAGATGAGTTGCTAAAGGTAGAAACCCCAAAATTTGTATATTTTATTTTCATAGAATAATCGGGAATAATAAATGGCACATCAAGTCTTCTCGACTGCCTGTCAGCATTGTTGAAATGAAAGCATTTTTCTGTTGATAGATATTTATTTCTATTTTTCATGTTAGATTGTTGGGAACTTGCTGTATTATCGGTTCATGAACCCTGCCATTGTGGCGCCCGATGGCTTTGACATCATCGACATGTCAGCAGGAGGGCAGCTTCATGTAGACCAGCGACGTAACCTGGGATCTGTGGCAAAGATGCTCCAGCATGCTGCTGCCAATAAGCTGTTTGAGGGCGAGAATGCACATATGACACCAATGAACAACTATATATCTCAGACATATGAGAAGTTCAGGTGAGCAAGGTGAAATTAATATTGACAGATAAATTATCCTGTACAGCTGGCACCGATGTCCTTTAGAAGCTTGATTTCACTGTCAAAATGTTTACCTACGGGCTGAAATGATCATGCACATGACTTCCATGACTTTTGGGCTGTGTTCAGAAACAACACGATAAAGGGGGGAATGCCAGGATGGGGAGAGAACAAATTTCCTTTCAATAACAAGAGTATGAAAAAAGTTCATAAACATGTTTTGCTTTCTGAGTTGATTTGGTGGACACAGAGGTATTCCTGGCAAAAGCAGCTGTTTGTGCTGAATCAGCAGATAGGAGACCCTTGTGTCCGCAAAAATGCGCTGAACACCAGACTCGAGATGTACACACAATTGAGAAAGGAAGGGAAAATGTGTGTGTTCTTATCTGCCTCACTTGGTCAAACTGAGCGACTCATCATTGATGGAAATGCTCAGTAGCATCAGTTCAGTTCCTGGTAATAAATCACTTTAAGCAGTTCATCCTGGTTAAAGAATTGCTGATATATCGAAGAAAGGTAGCACAATTCAATTCTGCTATAATGATTTTATTTTTTTCACCCAAATTCTGTAGTTCAAGCTCAAATGATGACAACCACTTCTAACCCCCCCCCCCCCCAGGTTATTTTTCCAGTCTGCATGTGATGTTCCTGAACCTGAGGAGAAGTTTAATATTGATGAATACTCAGACATGGTGACTTTGAGCAAACCTATCATCTACATTTCAATAGAGGAGATCATCAACACCCACACGGTGAGGCCAAGAAATAATGTTTTAAATTGTGAAACTGTGTAGTTTAAACCGAACAACAAACTTTTTAATTACATTAGCCAAAATAGCTTTTTCCATAAGCTCAACTACAGTAATTAGTTCTGATGCAAAAACTATACAGTAAGAATAACAGTAAGTCTACACGTGCGGAAGAAATGTAAGACTAAGAAAAAAATGGTAAAAGGTACCAAACTGGCCACAAACTGGGGATTCATGTTTAAGGGTCCTGACACTGATCTCCTCCACATGGGAACTTTGTAATGAAATCCTAAGTACATGCTGCAGAATTTAAAGTGTTTGGTGATGATGAAAATTCCCTCATCTGGAGCCACCTATGCTGTAGTAAACTGTGTGTTTCTGTGAGATGCCAAGGTGTCCTGACATGATGGCAGTATTTGATACTCTGGGATAACTTTGGATTGACTGATCTATTGCTGTCTTCCTCCATTGATTATTTTTTTGTTTTTTATTACACTTGTTGCAATGGTAATAAAAAACAAAAAAAAGCATATTTTAGTATTGCTGGGGGAAAAAAATGTTTCATTAGAAAAACAAAACAATTTACTGTGGGTATGGTGGAAAATTACTTGTTTTTGCTTGAACTGAATTTCTACATGTTACATAAGTTCTTATTCTCCAGTGTTGCTTAGTCTGAATGTGCTTTCATCAGTGGTTTTATATCTAATTCTCTTTGATGTGGTTTTTTTTGTACAGTTTTTTAATTCTGGGTCTGTTGCTTTACTTTGCCAGCATAGCACATAGTATAAAGTGAACAGTTAAATTTTGTCATCACATCATCATCTGTGTATCATGCCATAATGTGCCT
This sequence comes from Atherinomorus stipes, assembly GCA_023101725.1. Taxonomy (NCBI): domain Eukaryota; kingdom Metazoa; phylum Chordata; class Actinopteri; order Atheriniformes; family Atherinidae; genus Atherinomorus; species Atherinomorus stipes. The sequence continues at coordinate 2,207,015 of JALJCO010006760.1, forward strand.
TTGTTACAAGACCATGCTGCATAATCTCTCTTTTCCCCTCATGTGGCAATTTGTAAATGTTTCTTTCACATCATCATCCTGTTTCCTTTCTTTCGATTTCCAGCCCACTTCCTTGCAGAGGGGATGGTGGTTGGAACAGTGGGTTTAAGGCAACTGTGTCCATCTGTCATAAATTTCTCTAACAGGGACTAACAATGGAGATGACAGTGGTTTGGGACAGATGTTCATGCGGCTTTCATTTTGTACACTAGGATGATTTTTTGGCATTTCATCTCTGTGTAATATTTAAGGAACAATAAAGATATGATTTGAATGGGAACAGGATTTTAGTTGCAAATGCATAAAATGTGTAATATGTAGCCTTTAATAACTATTGTGAAATAAATATTTTAGATTACCTGTGGCACACCTTTTCTATAGATAAGTTCTTTTTCTTTCTTTAGTTAAAATACATAGTGCAGTTCTTCATGGTATCATAATAGTTTCAGTGACTAACTGCAGTGAATATTTAAGCTTACTGAAATGGTCTAATAATGTCTGTATTTGTGCAGCTGCTTTTGGAACATCTGGAGGCCATCTCTCCAGACCGCAATGACCTGCTGCACGAGCTGCTCCAGGACCTGGGAGATGTTCCTGACATTGAGGAATTGCTTGGTACTGTCACAAACATTTTTTTCCTTCAAAGATTTCCTGTGCTTTAACCACAAATTTGCTAGCTTTACAGCTATGCTGTTTTTTTATTCCAGGTGAAGGAGCTGTAGACCCAAACGACGCAAACAGAGAGAGCGCTCTGAGCCAGCTGGCCAAGACTGAAATCTCCCTCACCCTAACCAGCAAGTTTGAGCTGCTGGAGGGGGATGACAAAGACATGAAGACCCTCATTACAAAGTAAGGCTTGAAGCTCAAAACCTCTTTTTGAGTTTTTCTGCTCACAGCTTTTCATTGTACTCTGTTGTGTGAGGATTCAGGAGTTGGGCACATCAATACAAAACCACCTAACAAGTTCTCCATGAATGCAGAATATGAGCTTCTGACCTCTGTTAACGGTTAATGTGTTTCTGTGGCTGTCACTCAGTGGCATATCTGTGTTGTCTTTCCTGCTTTTCTATCATATCCTGTTCAGAAAGGAAGGGGTGATGTGGTTAGCGTTATCTTCCTTATAAACATGCATCCGTCTGGATCCGTTTCTCACGAGACTTCACATAAATGATGGCTTCATCCCTTCTTTTAAGCATTTCATAATTACTGAGTTTATGTACACGTGTCGTTTTAAGTATTAAGGGCAAAACAGTTTAATTCATAAGCAGTTATTCCTGTAACTACATGTGTAAAATTCACGGAAATGTGGCAAAAGTATTTTGTATGTATTGTTGCACTGATCTCATACAGTGGATACATCATGGCGTATTTAAGGGTGCACATTCCTCTGCTCATGCAATAACTGTGGTTGGAGAATCATAAATGGCCAAACACTAATATGAATAAACAGTAATGAATAATATAAAATCCTTAATTAAAGGAAGTTTGAATGAATTGGAGGGAATTTTGATTTTTCCTTGTGGTTTTTTTGTGGTTGAAATTGACATTTTCTGTGACATTTTTCCCATTAATGACGGCAGCCTCAAAAGTTTTTGTTTCAATGGCATTGCATGACAAATTAAAAGATTTCATAGTGATTATTTCGTGTGTGTGTGTATCAGGACAAAGAAGCTAATAGTTGATGTGGTCCGGATTCAGCCTGGAGAGACATTGCCTGAAATTCTTGAGACCCCAGCTACTCCTCCACAGGTAACGTTTCTTTTAATTGTTGCCCACATGCCCAGTAGTTAGTTTATTTATCACTGGGACATCTGGAATATAATCTCATTTGTGTACTTCTTATATGCCTTCATCGCTGAAGGAGTTGGAGCATATGAAGATTGTAGAGCGCAGGGCAGTCCAAGATGCTCAGACACCAGAGGGTCTGAAAAGCAGCCCGGCAGTGCTAGAGGACAGCCAGCTGCCTCTGGAGCAGAAGAAGAGGAAGGTCCTGAGAAACCTCCGTAACCTTGAGCAAGCTGGCCTCGTGACTGCTAGCAACAAATACCAGGACCTCATCAATGACATAGCTAAGGTTCATGAGAAGCTCTTTCTTTCCATCTTCACATACATTCTTTCCATACTGTTTTTCAACAGCTCTGTTTGCTTTCACAACGCAAGTGCAGCTAAAACGTGTAATTAACAGGACATTCGGTACCAAAGGCGCTACAGACAGAGGAGGAAGGCTGAGCTCACGAAGCTTCAGCAGACACTCACAGCACTAAACTCAAAAACTACATTCTACCAGGAACAGATGAACTACTATGATACTTACATCAAGACTTGCCTGGATAACCTCAACCGAAAGTGAGTTTCATCCTCCATCCTTGTTTCTCAAAATAAGTCTTTTTGCTGTCATGGTCTTGGTGTGTGACATTTGTTTGGACTATGCGATGCAAATTTTCTTGTGATTTGATGTAGCACATAACTACTTTGTTTTCAGGAATTCACGCAGATCTATAAAACTGGACAGCAAAGGAGATGATAAAGGCAGTAAGAAGTGGAAGCCGCAGTCACTGAAGTACACAGCAGCCAGACTGCATGAGAAGGGAGTCATCTTGGAGATAGAGGGTCTTCAGACAAACCAGTGAGTTCAGTGTTTCACCAAGGGCTTTTAAATACAATGCAAGCAAACATAGTAGTAGATTTTTTTATTATTATTATTATTAATATTTGTCTCTATCTTGTCATTAATACATCTAGCATATTGATTCTGTCACATCCTTCAGTGCATTGTGGATTTAAGCCCAAAGGAAGAAAAGCATCTGCTTAAATTCACAGTATATTTCTGCTATACACAATAACAAAATCCCATTATAAGTCTCTCAACCGTGTCTCACCTTTCTGTTATCAAACTCTCCATTTCAACCTTAACCAGGCTGTAAGTGGAGAGCATAAATGTATTATAGGTCAGAAATGTGACAATAACCTATATTTGGATTTTTTTCCAAAATTCTGTTGAACTCTCAAGGTTAGATTTCAGACGTCCTTCTCTCTCACATGTCCTGTTTTGTCACTTTCATTGTCTCTTTTATCCCTCAGGTTCAAAAATGTCATGTTTGACATTTCACCTACTGAGGAAGTTGGAGATTTTGAGGTGAAGGCTAAGTTTATGGGGGTTGAGATGGAAAAAGTCCAACTCCATTTCCAGGTAAACATTTCCCAAGTGCGTCAGAATTTCACAAAATGAAGCTGCACACCAGTCAGCATAAACCTCTGTGTCAGATGGTTGAATTTCCTTTTTCCCTAATGGACTACGGACAGAGAATATCATGGAAATAGTTTCAGGAATGCCCCGCAGTGTCTATAACAATTGATATGACAGTTTGATTTATTTAGTGGCATCATTGTGCATCTGTTTGAGCTTCTCAGTATATCTGATTTCTGTGCAGGACCTCCTTCAGCTGCAGTACGAAGGCGTGGCTGTCATGAAGATGTTTGATAAAGCCAAAGTGAACGTCAATCTACTCATCTTCCTCCTGAACAAGAAATTCTATGGAAAATGAACGCTGGAAGGACAGTGAGAGAAGTGTGGCAGAGGAAACTGGTTGTGCCTTCTCACAGTGCTGAATTGATTAAAAAAAATTGTAGTTTGAAAACATCACATACATGGCATACCTGTTTTTTCCCCATCTGTTTTTAATTTAATGAATTGCACCAAATGAAATGTTAACTTTGTGTTCGTTCTGCATTTTTCCACGTGGTGATTGTAAATGTACTTTTAGGAATGACAGTATAATTGTATACATGTATGTTAAAGGTAAAACACATGGTTATTTTAAGTCTGGAGGGGGCGTGATGGATAATACAGGAGAAGCAGGAGCACCATTTGTTCTTAAATGAAGCTAAGGAACAATCTTCCAGTCAGTATGTCTCAGCGTATCAAAACTACAGTTTACCTGTGCCTTTTAAACCTTAAAATAAACATATTTTAATTCTCAATGAAAACTAGAACCTTTTTTTTATGTAATGTGCATAATAAATTACATTTAAATGATTCTGTAGCTCTGATTTTTTTTTTTTTAATTATTATTTTAGCTAAAATCAAATTAATCCGTCTCCCAACCTTCATCTTCGTAGAAAGTATTTTTATCTGAAGTTTCAGGTTTGTGGTTTAAAGTTTTTTTTTTTTTTTCCTGTAAATGGGAGGAGATGATCAGACAACGGAGGCGGAGAATCCTCCAACTCATTCTAAGATGACAAACTTCACTGACTCTGCTTGGCAAGCAGAGAATTTCCATTCACATGCAAAATATTTGTAAGGATAAAAAGTAAACCATGCTTCACCTGTTTATAGCCTTGTTCTTATTTTCCAGCCAAAGCTTTGCACTTCCATCTCAAAATGGTAAGTAGCTTTCTGAAACTTGTAAAATTGATCTCTGTCACAGTAATTAAGTAAATGGAGGATGTTTTGCAATAATGGGTTTTAAAATAATTGACATTTAAGTTACTTCAACTTAACACTTTTTCCAGCACATGAAAAAACCGTAACAACATGGTCATGACCAGTGGAGAAGGAGCAAGTTAAATTCTTGAACAAAAGTGTAAATATAAGGATAAGTACAAGTTGAATTCCAGGAAAATAAGGTTGATCAAGATATGCAAGTATGATTTGGCACAATCTGAAAGATTAAAGGTGCTCTGTTTTGAAGGTGTTGCTGTTATTTATAATTTTTTTCATGCATTGACATGAAAGCAGGAAGATGCAGTCGTGGTTGGTGATACAGGGACTTATCTAACTTTTTTGACTACCTGCATTGAACAGCAGCTATTTATTTTGATTAAGAATAAACCTTTTATGTCTACACTAATTTTTGTCACATTTTCAAAACCAAAGTGTGACCTCTTCTGTGTTTTTCCCCCAACCTGTAGTCCACATTTTAGTTGTTGAAAATGCTTTCCCTCCAATTCTAATACGAAACAAATATATATATTTTTTTATTAAATTAGAACCGTAAATAGTTTACATTTAAAAAATATATCGTAAAGCTTGGTTTATTAAATGTTTCATCTGTACTTCTTAGCTCTTGGGTAGTGATGTTGTTTAACTCTAAATATGATTTGTGTCCAAAAACATGCCCCCAAATTATACACGTCAATTGGATTCTTTCTGTGAAAGTCCATAGGCTACTATTATGAGAGCCATCTCCTGGAACTGCTAGTTGGCTGTAGCATCATGAGGGAATTCATGTCTGTAAACTGTGTGTGGTTGTTCCCTTGTTTAAATTGTAAAATATTCCCTCTTTGCTCAGTCTGACCGGCCTGTCCAGTGGAAATTGTAGGCTGCAGTTTGCACACCACTGGATCAAAGGGACAGATTTTATTTGTTTTGTTTAATAGAATGAAACATCTTTACCAAAGTTATAATGTTATGAGCATTTACAAAGATGAATTTGTTTCCATGGAAGCAAGTGTGAAAATCACTGATGTGTATTATTGCTTTGTCTCTCTCCAAAGGCTCCACGCTGCTCCCGCGGACTTTTTCTGGGCGCTTTGTGTTAGTCGCTGATGAGCCTGCAGACTATATTGACCTAGGCATGCTGAGTGATGATGAGGGTTCAGGTTTGAACACGATACGAGAGCCTGTAAAGAACCATGGCCATCACCACAAAAAGCAGTTTGTGGTCTCAGAGGAAGCAAAGGAATTTCTCCAGGGTCACCTGGCAACAAAGTTTGTCCCAACTGTTTATACTCTGGTCTTTATCATCAGTGTGCCCCTTAACCTTGTTGCCATGGTGATGTTTGTGTATCGCATCCGTCCAAGAAAGCCGGCGGTGATCTACATGCTAAACTTGGCCTGTGCTGATCTGCTGTTTGGCCTGCTCCTTCCCTTCAGAATCGCCTACCATTACCATGGCAACGACTGGATCTATGGCTCCTTCATGTGCAGAGTTGTCACAGCAGCGTTCCACTGCAACATGTACTGCTCAGTTCTGCTGGTGATGTGCATCAGTGTTGACCGTTTCCTGGCTGTAGTTTACCCCATGAACTCTCTAACGTGGCGTAGCCCTCAGACTGCTTCAGTTGTCTGCGTTGCCATGTGGCTCCTATCCCTCGCAGGTGTGTCCCCCCTCCTGGTCTCGGGACAAACCATGTACTTACCAGATCTGGGAATTACCACCTGTCATGATGTGCAGGATGTGGAGAAGCTACAAACCTACTATCTCTACTTCTTCCCCATTTACTCCTCTATCTTCTTCTTCATTCCTTTCATCTTCACCACCGTCTGCTACGTACGCATCATTCAGGCTTTGGCAGCAGCCAATGTGGAGAACCGCTCCAAGAAGACTCGGGCTACAGTGATGGTTGTGGTGGTGCTGCTGGTGTTTGTGTTCTGCTTTACACCCACCAACATTATTTTGATGGTTCACTATGTTCAGCTAGCCCACCAGTCCAGTGACGGCTCCTACCAGGCGTACCTGCTCGCCATGTGTGTTGGCAGCATCAGCTGCTGTCTGGATCCAGTCCTCTATTACTACGGCTCCTCTCAGTGCCAGAAGCAGGTGGCAGCACTGTTCGGGTGTGGGAGACTGGTACGGGCGGAGACGAGCTCAGAAACAAACACCACGAGAACCAGCGGATCAACAAACAGCACCAGATCTGTCAAGTTGGAGAGTTTTCAGTCCAGCATGGGGGGCCAGTACAGCAGACTGGTGGCTTAACTGAACAGACTTGTGGAGTTTGCCTCTGAGAAAGCTTTTATACTTGCACTATATTCAAATTATGAAATTCAAGATCCAGTGTGTGTTTTTAAGGAAATTGTAAAGGAAATATTCAGGTTGGATCTACATATAAGGAAGTTCTCAAATTTCCAGCAGTGCTGGTTTAATTTGTACTGAACGTGGCATGTTGGTGTTTGATACCACGATGATGGTGTAAGATGTGTTGAGTTCATTCGTCATCCTTTAGCACAGCATTTTCACTTACTTTTGTTTTGTTTGCAGTGAAATATGGAAGTTAAACAATGCATCTGTATTAGTTTTAATTTTAAAAAGCACAACGAGTTATTTGTAATAATTGCAGTGTTTTGAAACAAAATAGTTCAGATTCACAGAATGCACATGTCTTCATCTGTATGTTTTACAGGTAAACATGCTTATTCCTTGACTTGTTATTCTGATGTACAGGCAAGTATGTAATCAAGTAAATATGTGTACACAGCAGGTGTTTCAAAGTGTGAGACTGTGGACCTGTTTTGGTTTTGCTCATCTAACCCAACAGAAACTCAGAAATTGATCCAAAGCACTTATATCTAAAATTAAGTCAGACACTGCACACCAAATAAAACAAGGTTGGTTTTTTTCCTGAATCTGAGATTGTTGGAGTAATGATCATGAACATAATCAAATCATACACACATGATCCCCTTTGGATGGATAGTTACAGTAAATAACCAAGGTGCTTCTCTAGTGGAAGACTGCCTCTCAATTTGAAACCCTCTGGTGTAAAATACAGATTATTCAGTCAAAGCACCAAAAACAACAAAAGAACAGGCATGTTTTCTTAATATAACATGCTGTGCTATTTCTTTGTTTCGTTTTATTTCTGTTCATTCTCTTCGTCATCAGGACACAGCTCTGAAACGAGAACAAAGAGGGAAAAAGTTTAAGACAAGGACACTTCAGAGAAAATTAGAAGCTGACTTCATTTCCTGTCTGTGTGTCAGAAGCAATATTTAGAAGTGTTTCAGTTTGCTGCATGAAAACATGTGGGATGACTTCAACTCTTGCATTTCTCTGTAGAAGATCTCCACCTTGTGGTTGTCTCTGCATTGCCTTGAAGCTGATTTTTGGTATTAACTCACCTGTCTTGCCATCAGAGCTGTGGAGGTTTTGTGGAAACTTCAGACACTCTGCTTGTTTCTTGAAAATTTCAACATCTCTGGGATCTATATTTCCTGTCCTTGCTGGAAGAAAAGTAAGAAATAAAGGAAGTGCGCACATTTACTGTAAACTTCTGCTCTAAATGTCTGGAAAAAATAGGACTTACTGAACTGCATGATGTATCTTCCAGTGACGTCCCCATGTCGAAAGGTGTCTGTCCACAGCAGACAGTTGGAGCAAGTCTGCAGGATGTAACCTTTGTGGTCTGACAGGTTTTCTTCAAAAGAAAGAGAAGAATGTTCCATATTTCATATAAAAATATGTTGTGGTCAATATCTTTCATTGCATATACATTAGGTGTGAAAGAGAAATCTACATACTGCGAAATGTGGCAGTAAGTCCAGAGATGGTTGCATTTACCTCCCCAAAGGTACACCGGTTACTGAAAAACAGAGGATAAATTGCCTAAAGCTTCAAATAAGTCAACATTTTTTGTGAGTCTGTTCAATAAATCTAATCATCAAATGAATGAATTGCCAAACTCACAAGAAATGATCTCCCCATCGTAATGTCAGGATTAGACTGTTAGAAGTGGGAGACAAGTCAATCCAGGAGCTTTTCAGAGACCCCACTGCACTGTGGTATGGCATGGGGTCCGCAGCTCCCATCACGTACACCCATTTTCCAAGTACCTTTAACAGAAAAGGATATTCATAATTGTTTGCTTAATAGATGGCTGGACAAATCCATAATTACTGGGATAAATTAGATAAGCAAGATAAATGCAACTTACCACCTTGGAGTCCTCTGGTTCAACAGGTTTGACCAGGTCTTTACAGTCAGGTGGAGCTGCAGCACTCAGGGAAGTGAGAGTCAGCAGAAACACAACAACAGACAGAGCCATGGTCTGACAGATGTTACTGAACCTGCAACAGAAACCTTCTGATGCTGGTTCATTTTCCCTCTGAGCTTGCTTACAAAAAGATGCTGTTGCGCAAGTGTTAACACAGGGGAGGAGGATTTACATGCTCAAATGCTCCAGTAAAGGTTTTTTTCCTTTTAATGGCCACTCGGAGACATGCAGATTTCTTTTGCTGGGCTCTGAAAGGCCAGCTCAACGGTCCTCTGTTGCCCACTCAGTTGCTCCTGAACGAACTCAGGCAAAGTGCCATGACCTGTCTTGGACTGTTGAAATGTTTAAAAAAGGATCAGACTCAGCTTTTCGTCAGTGGAGTAAAAGGTTGTTTCTCTGTGGGACTGTGTGGGCTCCTTGTGGTGAAAGTTTAAAGGATCTTTTACCCCCCTTTGAGTATTGTTACCCAGCAACCCCATGTTTCAGGGAGCAGTGATGCATTTTAGCAGAGCTGAATAAGTTCTGAAATGAACTCGCTGTTGGGAAACTTTCTTGAATTCTAAAAGCAGAAGAAATAATAGTCAATAGAAATTAATGGAACACAGCTGATGGAGATTAAAAACTGTCTTTATTTACGACACACATAAGCAGCAAAGGTTAGCACTACTACACTGATTTTAATGAAGCATGGACTTCAGATTTAGGATTGCATGCTAAACTACAAAGTGCAGCCTTGATATATGATACATATAATTATGTTGATGCATAAACCATCTGCAGAGCAAGTAAAAGGCTATTCCATTGCAAAACACATCGCTTTCCAGCACAGTGTAGCGCATGTTAAACAGAATTTGTGTGGAAACGTCACATGGCTGTCACAAGTCTGTGCTCTACTTTGCAGTTGGCTCAACTTCAGTTTGATCGTTTTCTGAATTGTCTGCAGGCGAAGAAGTTTCCCTGTGATCTGGACACAGATCTGAAATAAAGAGAAACATCCCAGAATGATAGTTTACTTCAGTAACTCTGCTGGGTGGTGAGAGGACTGAGAGTTATAATGATTGCTCACCTGTGCCTACAAAGTGATACTCTGGAAGGAATTTAAGACATTCTGCCTGCTTCTTGAAGGTATCCAACTCTGATGGCTCCAGGGTGCCAGTCCGTGCTTAAAAAAAAAGAGGGACCGGAGAAATTTGAGGTGAGAGGAAAAACAGTAGGGGGTGAGACTGCATCCACAACTCATCAGATAAGTGATGGAGGATTAAAACATGTCTTACTAAACAGGAAAAGGTAACGTCCCTTTGATTTGCCATCAGGAAGGAGAGTGGTGTCTTCGGACAGCAGACAGTCGCTGCAGGTCTCGTAATACTTCCCATCATGATAGGAAGTGTGACCATTGATGATATCTGTTAAACATCAGATAAAGTCAATTTAATTTGGATATGAACAATTTGGATTTTGTATGTTGCTTTTAAACACCAGAAGCATGAAAAATGTATAATTTCAACACATTTTAAAACACATACAAGTGCTGTGACTGGTCATCCCAGACACCGTGGCATTTGCTATCCCGCTAAGGCATTTATCTTCATTTCTGTGATAAGAAAAGGATTCAACATCAGCTCTTTTATTTTGCACTTGTTTTGGAGCTTAATGTCTCTATATGAGGAAGTCTGAGTGTCTGAATTCTTACAGGCGGTCGGCCCAGTAGATTGTAATGACTTCACTGTCTGAGGAGGGTGACAGTTCCACCCAGGAGCTGTTCACCGAGACAAGGTCAGCCTTCAGGCCGACTTTGTCCCAAGTACCAACGTGCAGCACCCACTTTCCATATATCTGCACAGACACAAAACATTTTTTAAAAAAGAGCTTCAAAGGATAACTGGTCAATTTCATTTGGTGAGGAAGTCTGCTTGCATTGGTTCTGTGTACAACATAAATTAAGAAATTCAATTATAAATCAGGCCACAATAGATTTCCTTGGAAGAGAGGATGATGATGCACAGAAATAGAAGCTGCAGTAATGTGTGATGTAATGCAGAGATGAACAAACAAACCAAGTTATGCTAAGAACAGACCAGTGTTGGCTTGTGTCATTTGCATTAATAAATGATAATATAAGATGATAGTGAGTGTAGTCAGTAATACTGTATTTGAGCTAGTACTTAGGCAGTATATGCCACAGAACAATCAAAATGACTAAACTAAAAAGGTTGTAATAAACTAGAAAATAGATTTTACAATTATAATATGATGTTGTATGCCAGGAGGCTGAAATACATCAGCCTCCTGGCACCAGTACTACCAGTAACCCACTCACAATCTAGAAGGAGAATAGCCCTGCATCACACTGCAGCAAATAATAAAAACTCAGCTATCTAGGTTACATCAACACACCCACTGTGTTTCAAATGTGTTCACACATGACTTCCTCTCAACGAATGATGGCTGATACTCACAGGGCTGTGGCTGTCCAGCACCAGAGGCTTAACGAGCTCTTTGCAGTCCAGTTCAGATGCAGCACCCAGGGAGGTGAGAGCCAGCAGAGCTACAACCAGCTGTGTAGCCATGGCTTGAGACAGCAGGCAGCCAGAGAGCAACACTGATGTCAGGAATCCTGCTGCCAGCTAGAGCCTCTTCCAGGGAGCCGGGGGGACGGGTTCTAACAGTGGGTTGGGCCACACACACACAGTCATTTCCATCGCTTTAGAGGACATTTATGCCGCATTGCATTAAAGTTAACAATAAACATGCACGACTATAACCCAAACCTTTTTGCAAATGCTTCAAGTAAAATTAATTACTGTATGTCAGAGGGGCTTACCGTTTGTCCTCAGGTTGCAACTATGGCAAAAGATGCATGTCCCTACAACATAACAAAAGCACAAACACACTCCATCTCTCCTCTGGGAACAAAGTGTTTCACTTTTCGCTTCCAGTCAGCAGGGGTATGTGTCCTATTTATCTTCTTGCATAATAACCAGCTGGCAGAGTCTGAATATCAGGACCCCTGCTTCTCTCAGTATGTGAACACAACCTTGCACAAACTCTTATTCACCCACATAAAGGCAGAAAAATAAAAAGAAAGCCAAACACACACACACACCCACACACACACAACACACACACACACATTGTCACTGCTGTTTTGACAACAGCAGTGACATTGAAATATTAGTCATTTTTCCATAAACTACTCGGTTATGCAATTTTCAGCATCTTTTTTCCAGATGGGCTGCTGGAGAAACATCTGTAAGGTTTGCTTTTCATTAAAGTTCTCATTTTGTCAACAAGTTCATATTTGCCATGCAAATAGATTCAGAATAACACAGTCTCGTGTTCAGTCTTGTTGAATACACACAACTTTTTCCAAACAATAATCAGAAATAAAATCCCACACGAAAGTGAGTGCATTTCTTTGCATTCTGTCAGAGATGGTTTTAAATAGCCAAAAACAAAAAATTGTTACTTGTTGGGCACCCAATCAATACAGCAGATGAAAACATGAAAGACAAAGTTGCTAACTTTTATGAGGTGAAAAGGGTGGAAATGGATGTTCCTTTTTGTCTGAGAAATGATCAGATTGTGCCGAAACTCTGTTCCAGCATAAAGCTTCTTGCAGCCAAGTTTTCTTCCATCTGTCACGTTGCCTTGTCAGACTGTGAAAGAACAAGCTTTAGAGCAGAAAGTAAGAAAGCAATCAACTATACAAGGCTTTGTCATCTTTAAGCACAATAAAATTATTCTACCTCATTATTCTGTCACCTTATTATAGAAAATATTTTATATTGTAGGATGTATTGGTACGTGTGTTCTGTTCAAAGCAAAAAGAGAGCATGAAGGAAAACGGTATCTACATAAACTCTTCCAAAGTCCACACTGACAATTTTAAGGAGGTATTAATATTGTACACTTTGAAGGTTATTACAACATTGATGCTTGAAAGTCAAAATGTTGCTGAAATCAGATAAATATCTTCCAAAAATTAACTCAAAGTGCAATCCCAATTCCAAAAAGTTGGGGCACCATGAAAAATGTGCATAAAAATGAAGTGAAATTATTTGCAAATGGAATAAATCCATAGGCCATTTTATTCCCGAGAGCATAGATAACATATCAGATGGTAAAACTGAGACATTTTTACCATTCCTTGGACTGTTTTACCTCATTTTAAATTTTATTGCTGCAACACATCTCCAAAAGTTGGAACAGGGTGATTTTCATTGTGCAACATTCCCTCCTCTTTTACAGTGGCTGTAAAAAGTATTCACCCCCTCGGACATTTTACCTTTTTATTACTTTAAAAAATCAATCATGTTCAACATGAATCTCTAATAACAAGTTTAAAATTGACTTCTACAAAATAATGGCAATTATATAAAAATATGTTACATAATATGAGTTATTGCATAAATATTCACCCCCTTCGAGTTGCACCTTTGTAGACGCACCTTTGGCTGTATTCACAGTATGGACTATTTGTAATGCTTTTAATATTTTATGTAAAGCATCTTCAGCTTGTAAATGAAATGCACTGTAAAAATAAACTTGATTTCTAAAAACAATTTAAAATTTTGATTCATTTGACCACAGAACAACTTTCTACTTTGCCTCATACTGTTTCAAAGGTCACTCTGATCCAGAGAAGACGGCAGTTTTTCTAGACCAAGTTCACATATGGCTTTTTCTTTGCACGATAGAGCTTTAACCTGCATTTGTGGATTACACAGCCAACTGTGTTCACAGAAAGTGATTTCTGGAAGTGTTCCTGAGCCCATAGAGAATTGTCCTACCCAACAACCTGAAGAGCATGAGCATAAATCTTTAACTTTTGGCCTTATTTCCGAACAAAAATTGGTTGTCTTAATACAAGTTTTTAAAAAAAACACTGAAATTGAGAAGAATCAGACTATAATCAAGTAAAATAATCTGCCAATGGGGTGAGATAATTATACTTGCTAAGATTTCGTGAAATAAGAAAAAATATCGAGACGTTAGACAGGGAGAAATATCATATAAAAAAAAATATAACAAGAGAAGTATAATGTAAATATATAAATATTTATATTTATATATTTATATAAATAATATAAATATAATATAACAAGTTATAAAGCACTAACTTTAAGTCCTTCATTTAGTGACCCCCCCCCCCCCTCAAAACTACTCTGGTGATGCTTCTTTTCAGCGTTCTTTCTTTCTAATTTTAAAAGAAAAATCTTAAAACAGGTTAGTTTCTCTTGTTTTAAGATTTTTTCACTCAAAATGAGAAAGCAACAACATTGAGAAGAAGCATTGCCAGACTAGTTTAAAATGTTTTTTACTCAATAAGAAACTGGAAATGAATGTTTCACTGCTTGTTTTAAGCTAGTTCCCTCTTATCTACAGCCTATATTTTTTTCTTATTACAAGAAACCTGTGTAAGAACTGGTACAGGAGGTCTTAAAACAAGTTATTACAGCTAAAATTGGGAGTGAAAGATACAAAGTAATCTGAAACACAGTCTCAGTGAGATAACCGAACTTAATATGCATGTAAAATAACCAATTTTATGATTCAGTTACTACTGTAAGAATGAAAATAACGTAGGCTACACTCTTAAAACTAGATTAATAATCTTACGCATTCTGCACTTGTCATGTATATAACTCTAAAATAAAAATTAAGACAGTTTTGGCTTAATATAAGACTGCAAGCTTGGTTAGACCGTTTTTGCAATGCAAAAACTGCCTTTCTGAATGACTTCTATTATACCAAGTCATGTTATTGACCTGCTGCCTCTTCACCATAATTGTTGCCTAATGCTCCTCCAGTTGTTTTTTTAAGAATGACTATTACTTTTCCAGCCTTTTGTTGCCCATTCCAGATTTTTAAAGATTGTTGCTGCCATCAAAATGAGTTAATATTTTCCATGAAATGGTCAAATGCCTCAGTTTCACCATCTAATATGTTGTGATAAGTTGTTCTATTGGTAATGATTATTTTACACAGCTTCCCAACTTTGTTGCAATGGTGGTTGTTGGTAGAATTCCAGTTAATTAATTAATGTAGCAATTTATCAGTTACTAAGTGGCTCTGTTTGCCATGATTTATCAGATATTACTTGAAATCATTAAAAAAAAAACTTTTAATGAGTGAGAAAATGTGAAATCAGTCCTTTATTTCTGTTTCATACAGCAAAAGGTATCTAATAAAACTATTAGACACAGAACAGTTAATCATTTGAAGCAGACTGAGTGTAGCTCATTGTTTTACACACAAGCAAGTGACATTGAGAATTTTCTTTGTGTCTAAGAAATCACATATGAATGCAGATGTCATCAGGAATGCAGTGATTTCATGTTTCAGGATAGAGGAGGTGATGATGTGTTTTATTTATTGTTCTCCAGTCTTTGCATCTGCTGCAGCTTCCTGCTCATCAGGACAAAGATCTGAAACAGAAAAGAAATCAAGTCAGTTTAAAGACTGGGCTCCTCTAAACGTAAACTGGGATGGGTAGACAGAAAAAGAGATCTTACTTGAAGTTTCTGGATAGTAGAAGTCTGACAGCAGATTGAGACACTCAGCCTGCTTCTTGAACTCTTCCAGATGGGAAGGATCAATTTTTCCCGTCTTTGCTGGAGTTCAAGGAAGACAAGGAGGAAAACGATCTTTTAAAAAGATCTCTCCAAGACATCTGGCGCTCTTTTACTTTAAATTTAAGAAATTACTGGTTATAATGAGTCGCTTACTGAAGAGATAGATGCTTTTGCTTTTTTTTGGTTCCCCATTCACCTCCGTTACTGTTTCGTGTGTCCAAACGGCACAGTCAGGGCACGTCACCAGATACCTTCCCACAAGCTCATAAGTGGTGGAGTTATAGTGAACTAAATGAGACAGAACAAAGAATTATTATATCATAATTCACTTGCCAGTAAATAAGTTTTTAAAAACACTGAAACACTTGTGATCTACTCACATGACACTTTCGTCAAGTTTCCTGAAGTGGTGGAATTAGTTGTTCCGTAGTAGCATTTTCCATCACTTTAAGAAAGAAAGATGAAAAGCTCATTAAAACTAGCTGGTTTATGCACTGTTTTCTTAAAAGGTGTTCACAGTCACTTTCTGAGGACCAGCACTTACATTCTGTCTCCATAGCGCAGGCAGAACTCATCACTTCCAGGTAAAGGTGAGATTTCAATCCAGGAGCTTACAGCAGTTTTGAGTAGTTTGAGACGTTCCTCACTGTCTGATGTCCCAGCATGGAATATCCATTTTCCATGAACCTGGACACAAATGAGTAAGACTGTTGTCATCCGACAGTCTGTTGATCAGCTGATCAAATCTGGTCATGAATTTCAAGCCTGGCCTCATTATTAAAACGAATAACTTGAAAAGCATCTTGGATGTAGTTGCTTTGTTCAAGTAGCTAAAATATGTTTTCTGGATTGCAGATACACGTAGATTTAGACTCCATATGCTGTTTTTTTTTTTTCAATGATGAAATTAAGAAACAAAATCCTGTAGTTGTTTGAAAGCCTTCGAATGGTCCATCTGACATAAGAAGCACATTAAGCCACTAAGATCCTTTTAAAATAAGTGCATAAATTTTAACATGCTTTCTGATGATGGTAATATTTTTAGAGAATCATACCTTGCTTCGATCCTCCAGAGGTTTAGTCAACTCATCACAGCTTGGATCAGATGCAGCAGTCAGTGAGGAGAGAGCCAACAAAGCCAAACACAGCTGAACAGACATGTTTAGAAGTCAACTGGCAGTCAAATGCTTGCAACTGCAAGATCAGGACAACTGAGCTCTGGCAGGATGGCTGGAATAAAGACGGATAGACAGCACCTTATATAACAGAAGGACAAAGTGGCCTGAGGTGGGGGTTGGGTGTAACTATGAGATTGTGCAATAATGGCAAAAATGCATCACTATAGCGACAAAAGCTGATGCCAAGTCTGGCACTTTGACCTGCACATGTTTCAAGTCCTGTTTGGAAAAATAATTCTCACCTTTTTAGAAATCTATCTCCAGTAAATAATATTTTATTTGAGACGGCGCTGCACATATGTTAGGATTTTTAATCTAAATAAACATTATTTTGCTTGAGAACATAAACTCAAATGTTGCTCAAAAGTGTCTACACTCAAAGAAACAAATCTTTGACTTACATAGTTTTTTTTTTCATTTTTATTTCAACAGGTTCCACATAATTGTAATATGTTACTTCAAATGAAAAGAAACAAGTTAATCTTACTTTGTTGTTCATGGTACTTAAATGAATTGTGTTTATGCAACACATATACATGTTATGTAGGGATAACATGAGACAAAATCACGTTAGATAATGTTAAAAAGTCATTTAACCCAACAAACACCTTATCTGAAAATAAATAGTTTATATAAAGTCAACAACTGCTCTAATTCACTTTCTCCAGTGTATTTGTGATCCCTACCATGAAATCAGCCATGATCTGCTTTTTGTCACCACAGTGCACATTGTGTAGAAATAAGTGCTTACATGTATGAAATATATATTACATTGTATGAAATAACTTCCAGCTGTCTAACACTGAATGAAGCTGAAGAATGATGACAAGACAATGAGTCTAAGTAATGTCATAAAATAAAAATGTCTCCCTATAATATAAACTTTCTCAAAAGTCTTTCTGTTACGGGACAAATGTTGTCTTTTAAAACAAGTTCTGAATGAATCTCTATGTGCATAGATCACTGCTTCATGTTCTGAGAGATATAAATTTATTGGTCAAAGCAAGATGTGACCACAAAGGAAACAGGCATCAAGGCTGTTAAAAAAAAACAAAAAAAAAAAAAACAGAAATTTGAGGTATTGAAACTATCCATGTATAGCACATTAAGGTTATCAGTAACACTGATGTTAGAGAGAAAATTATTATCTAAATCAATCTCATTGTTTTGAATCTTTGCATACTGTATAAACACTGATGAGAAAGCAGATTGAGGTTTCACTGAAAACTCATCGCATGTGTCTTATGAAAACACATGCATAAAAACCTTCATATGCATCTTCATATGCATCTTTTTCCTCCATGCTTTAATAAGTGGCAGAAAATGAGAAATCAGACTTTTCATTTCTGTTTCATGCAAGAAAAAGATAAAAAAAATCCACAGTGGTTAATAACTGGAGCAGGCTGGGTGCAGTTCATAGTTTTACACACAAGTAAGTAACAATGGGAATTTTCCTCATGCCTAAGAAATCACATACGCAGATGTCATCAAGAATGCAGTGATTTCATGTTTTAGGATAAACAAGAGGTG
This sequence comes from Atherinomorus stipes, assembly GCA_023101725.1. Classification (NCBI taxonomy): domain Eukaryota; kingdom Metazoa; phylum Chordata; class Actinopteri; order Atheriniformes; family Atherinidae; genus Atherinomorus; species Atherinomorus stipes. The sequence continues at coordinate 2,225,052 of JALJCO010006760.1, forward strand.
CGTTTTCTTCCTTGTTCTTCAGTCTTCTGCAGCAGCTTCCTGCTCCACAGCACAAAGATCTGAAACAGAGAGGAAATCAATTTAACTAATACTGGACACCTCTGAACATAAGCTGGGATTGGTAGACAGAAAAAGAGGATCTTACTTGTTGTTTCTGGAAAGTAGAAATTTGACAGCATATTGAGACACTTGGCCTGCTTCTTGAACTCTTCCAGATGAGAAGGATCAAGTTTCCCTGTCTTTGCTGGAGTTCATGGAAGACATGGAGGAAAACAGCATGAAAAAAAAGTGTCCTTACCATGTCCTAATCTGACATGTTTTGTTGTTGTTTTTTTACTCAATTGGAGGTAAATAGTTGAAAAGAGTTAAACTCACTGAAGAAAAAGAGACTTTTTTTTTCTCTCGGGTTCCCCGTTCACCTCTGTCACCACTTCATCTAACCAGAGGACACAGTCGGGGCACGTCACCAGGTGGCTCCCAAAATGCTCAAAAGCAGTAGAGTTAAAGTAAACTAAATAAGACAAAACAAGGTTATTATATAAGAACGTACTTGGAGGATTTGTAAACATTGCCAGTAAAAACTCATGTAACTGTGATGACTCACATGTCCATTTAGTTGAGTTTCCTGAAGTGCTGGAGTTTGCTGTTCCATAGTGGCATTTCCCATCACTTTCAAAAAGAGGTAAACATGTTAAATTTGTGGAAATGAACTGCTTTATGTAATGATCTCCATTTAGCCACTTCCAGAGGATCAACACTCACATCCTGTCTCCGTAGAGCATCTTCGTGTCATCACTTCCAGGAACTGGTAAGAATTCGATCTGGGAGCTCGTGGAATATCGAACTATTTTCATTTGCTCTTCACTGTCTGATGTTCCGACATGGTATATCCATTTTCCATAAACCTAAAGACAGATCAATTAAAAAACATCATTTAGAATACCAATGTCCAACACAGAGATGCAAACACTTGGTTTTATCACGAGTTGCAACTGTAATTCCCTGATTTCTGGTCTTCCCAAAAAGAGTAAGCCTATCTCAGGTTTACAACTTCTACAAACTTCAGCAGCACGTATCCTGACGAAGACCAGAAGGCGGGCCCACATTACACTGATTTTAGGATCACTGCATTGGCTCCAGTTTGTTTCAGGATCAATTTGAAGGTTTTAATAGTTTTTAAATGCCTTAATGGTCTTGGGCCTTCTTATCTCTCAGAATTTACTTTACTTTATGAACCCTAATGGCCCCTTCCCCCCAGTAGGCTCCTAGACATCCCCAAAGACAGGACACACACCCACAGCTAGGCGCCGTTCCAGTGTTACGGCCCTTGCCTTTGAAACAGTCTGCCGGAGGACCTCAGGGCCGCGGAGAATGTTCATGTTTTTAAGAGCAGGCTCAAGACCCTCCATTTTAGCTTAGATTTTAAAGTTATTATGTCTGAATAACTTGGAGATCTCCAGATGACATAAATACCTGTACGTAGGTTATCAGTTACCTTAGACAACTGCCCAATGTTGTTAAGCCTGTACATTAACAATGAAATGAAATCAAATGAATGAATGAAAAATGCTTCATTAATCCTCAAAGGGAAATTTCCATATTGTAGTAGTTTTTTGTCTTAAATGTAAAAAAATGAGAATATGTGTGTTAATAGTAAGCAATGATGATAACTGGCGGGGAGGAAGTGAACTTTTAGCTATAACCTTTAATCTAATATTTTATAATTGTTTGTTTTTGGCCTTTTGGTTGTTTTTGGTTGTTTGTTTTTTTGTCCCTGTTGGATGTTGTAGTCTACATGTGTTTTGTTCGGTGCCTCATGTTGCTTTTGTTGTTCTTGAGTCCTTCCAGTGTTTCCTCTGGGGGAGCCCTCTATGTTAGGGGGTAGTACTTGGTTGACTGAGAGCAGTGCTCATGTTGCCCTGGCGGTGGGTGGGGCCACACCTCATCTGGGCATCAATTCAGAGTCACAGATTAAAGCAGGTTTTTGGAGGAGGAGCCTGGAGTACCAGGGCAGAACAGGCAAATTCCACACATAAAGGCCCTAACTGGGATTCAAACCAAGAACGTTCTTGCTAGGAAGCAACAGTGATAACCACCACACCACAGTCCCCCGTCAGTCTTTAACCAAAATTCTCATTTAATTAAAATCTGCCCCTTTATTTTCTTTACCTTGTGGAAATATATTTAATACCCTTCAGTGTTCACTGAATACATGATAATGTGCACACACCAGCATAAAACATGCTCCAGTTGTTTTCCTCAAGAGAAATCCTCCCCTGGGCATTATGATGAGAAGCCATGTTTGCAGCTTTTAGAAAGAAAAAGACAACACAGACTGTCAGTTCTGAGATAAACATACCTTGCTCCGATCTTCCAGAGGTTTAACCAGCTCATCACAGCTTGGATCAGAAGCAGCAGTCAGTGAAGAGAGAGCCAGCAAAGCCAAACACAGCTGAACAGACATGTTTAGGAGTCAAATGGCAGTCAAGTGGATGCGGCAGCAAGAACAGGGCAGCTGAGCTCTGGCAGGACGGCTAGAATAAAGACTGGCAGACAACACCTTATATAACAGTGGGAGGTCTGAGGTGGGGCGCATGTTCAGCATAGACTGGTGCAGTAATGTCTCAAATGCATCACTGGAGAGACAAAATCAGACACTAAGCAATTTTTGTGCTTTGACCTTTTTTTTTTTTAGGTATTTGCTTTCTCTTATTAACATTGTGCAGAAAGCAGTAATAAAAGTCTTTATCTGGCTTTTTTTTTTTTTTATTAAAATGTATTACTGTTTGGAAAAACTTCACATCTCTGCAAAGCCTTATATCAGAAAAATCACCATCTTATGTAACAGTTACTAGGCAGAATGCCACTTTACACCAGAAGTTTCTAGCACCCTCATAAAACTCCATCTGCCATGTGGGCCCCAGAGGACACAAAAAGCTCTTTGAAGCACTTTGAGAAAACAATACAAAGACTATCTTGTTTCAGTTAAACCTCAGACAGTCGACCAGTCAGGTTCACCTTCTTTGTCATGTCGCTGCAAAATGTGTGGAAATAAGTCCTGCTTCCATTTCTGTGAAATAATATCCAGCTGTCTGATCTAAATGAACTCGATGAACATGAATAAAAATAACAAAATTAATAACAAATATAGATATATATAAAAAGACAGTGAATCCAAAAATCAATAATGGCATGAAAATGTCAGACTATAGATTGAGTTTTCTTATAATCTCCATGAATTCATTTGGTTCAGGACAAATATTATGTTTTGAAACAAGTTCTGAACATTTATAATAAATATTACACATAAAAGCTTCCCATACCAACATAAAAGAAAAAAAAAGCATTTATTTTTCTCCACATTTCAATAAGTGACAGAAAATGTGAAATCAGTGTCTTTATTCATGGTTTGTACAGTAAAATGCATCAACAAAAAATATTAAGCATCTAATGATTGCTATGAAGCAGACAGGGTGCACCTCGTTGTTTTACACACAGGTCAGCACTTGACTTTTATCGTGTCTAAAAAAAAAAAAAAAAAAAAGAATCACATCACAAAGAATGCAGTGATTTCATGTTTTAGGATAACGTGGAGGTGATAAGGTGTTTTCTTTATTGTTCTGCAGTCTTCACATCTGCAGCAGCCTCCTGCTCATCGGGACAAAAATCTGAAACAGAAAGAAAATAAAGTCAAATTAAAGACTGAAAACTGAATGTGAACTAAGAAAAGTAGAAGATGGCGAAGAGGACTTCACTTTTAGTTTCTGGAAAGTGAAACTCTGGTGAAAAGTTGAGACACTTGGCCTGCTTCTTGAAATCTTTCAGATGAGAAGGATTGAGTTTTCCTGTCTTTGCTGGAGTCAGTAAGAGAGGAAGAAAACATTATTTTAAAAAAAATGTGTCCTAACCATTTGGCAGTTTTTTTTGTTGTTTTGTTTTTGACAGGAATTAAGCAGCTGCAATGAGTTTGACTCACTGAAAAGATAGATGCTTTTGCTTTTTTTGGCTTCCCCGTTCACCTCTGATATGGTTTCATCTGTCCAGACGGCACAGTCAGGGCACGTCACCAGATGCCTCCCAATGTGCTCACAAGCAGTGGAGTTAAAGTAAACTAATTGAAGAAGAATAAAGAATGATCAATATCTAGGCTAATACAACTGGTGGTTAGTTAGAGTTGCCAATAAAACATTGTAAGATCTACTTACATGTCACTTTAGTAGAATTTCCAGAAGTGGAAGAATTAACAGTACCATAGTAGCACTTTCCATCACTTTTAAAAAGATAAACATGATTAGTTGATAAGACTGGTTTCTTCATACACTGCTTCCTTTTAAGGAAGATCAACACTTACTACTTGTCTCCATAGCGCAAGCTTAACTCATCACTTCCAGGTAAAGGTGACAATTCCATCCAGGAGCTGTGAATACTTCTCATTGCTTTCAGCTGCTCCTCACTGTCTGATGTTCCAACATGGAATATCCATTTTCCATGAATCTAGACATAGATGAGTAAAAATCTAGACAACTTTTCAGAAAAGATGTGATGTTGTTCATTACTTGCATTCTGGTAAATTGTACAAATATTTCAGAAAAGCCCTTCAGTCTTTAATCAAAATTCTCGTTTTTACTGAAATATACCCTTTTTTCCTTCCCAGTCTTTCTTGTGGAAATGTGTTTTTAAAAACCTGATATACTATATGTATATAGGAGTGAACTGATTAGATGTTTTACACAGTCAATAAATGCTCCCTGAAGATTTAGTTAAGTTGCCCATGAAACCACCCACTGAGCACTTTTTGGTCTAAAAGACAACTAATGGTCCTTAGATGTCTAGGCTAAAATTGGTCTACCGCTGGTCTAAAATTGAAAGCTTTTTTTTTTTAGCTGTCTAAGCTTTGACTACCTTAGACTAAATGTAAACTATACTGTACATTGATCAATGACTGGCCAAATGTTTTGATCCAACATTTTGCCACCATTTATACAGTGTACAGTTGTTTTTTTTAATTTAATATTTGATCCTAATGGATTAAAAATTATGACCTCTAGATCTGGGCTAAAATATAGACCGAATACAGTCTGGTGAATTTCGGTCTAAACTTAGACGAGACGTCTAATAGACGTCTTTGGCTTGCAGGGCACAAATAGAGGCTTTAAAGAAAAAACAACATAGTTTTACAAAATACCAACAAAATAATTCTAGCCAATTCTAACAAAATCATACCTTGCTCCGATCTTCCAGAGGTTTAACCAGCTCATCACAGCTTGGATCAGATGCAGCAGTCAGCGAAGAGACAGCCAGCAAAGCCAGACACAGCTGAACAGACATGTTTAGGAGTCAAATGGCAGTCAAGTGGATGTGACAGCAAGAACAGGACAGCTGAGCTCTGGTGGAACGGCTGGAATAAAGACTGGCAGACAACACATTATATAACAGAGGGATCTGAGGGGGTCTGAGTATAGTGATGGAATTGTGCAATGATGTCTAAATGAAATGAAAATTAAATGAAAAATACTTTATTTATCCCAGAAGGGAAATTCAACATTGTTAAAAGCTCACTCTTTTTTTTCTTTTTTCTTTTTTTCTTTTGTTTTGTTTTTAACAATATAACATTAATATGAAATAATAACATAACAACAATAAGTCAGTCAGTCAGTCTTGTTCTTTAGTGTGATGGCTGCTGGCAGGAATGAATTTTGTATCTCTCTGTCCTACAGCGAACCTGACGCAGCCTCCCACTGAACACACTCTGTTGATTTTTCACCGTGTTGTGGAGAGGATGGGAAGAATCCTCAAACATCTTCATCAGGTTGTGCAGCATTCTTTTCTGAACGATCATCTCCAGCAGCTGCAGAGCTATCCCTAGCACAGAACCAGCTTTCTTGATCAGCTTGTTTAGTTTCTTCAAGTCTCTGATTCTGATGCTGCTGCCCCACCAGATGGCTGCAAAGCTGATTGCACTTTCCACAACAGACTTATAGAAGATCTGTAACACCTTGGTGCAGACGTTGAATGATCTCAGCTTCCTTAAGAAGTAGAGTCTGCTCTGACCTTTCTTGTAGATGCAGTCAGTGTTGCATTTCTAGTCTAGTCTGTTGTCCAGCTGAACTCCAAGGTATTTGTAGTTCTCCACCACCTCCACCTCCTCTTCCGGGATGTAGACAGGACTATGCTGCTTATTCTTGCTCCTCCTGAAGGCAACAATCATCTCTTTAGTCTTGCTGTTATTTAAGATGAGCTGATTGTTACTGCACCATTTCACAAACTGGTTGACCAGTTCCCTGTACTCGGCTTCTTGTCCATCACTGATACACCCCACAACTGCAGAGTCATCAGAGTATTTCTGAAGATGACAGGACTCAGAGTTGTTCTGGAAGTCTGAGATGTACAGTGTGAAGAGGAATGGTGAGAGTACAGTTCCTTGTGGTGTTCCAGTGCTGCTGGTCACCATCTCAGACACAAAACCTTTTAGTCTCACAAACTGTTGTCTGTTTGTGAGGTAGTTGTAAATCCAGGTGGTTGTGGAGGAATCCACCTGGAAGTTATGGAGCTTCTCACATAGCAAAGCAGGATGAATAGTATTAAAGGCACTCGAAAAATAAAAAAAAATGACCCTCAAAGTGCTGCCTGACTGGTCCAGATGAGAGTGGGCTCTCTGAAGCAGATGAAGATGATGGCGTCTTCAACCCAAAGCCCATTACAATATGCAAACTGCAATAGGTCCTGAAAGGTGTTTACTTTCCTGTTTAGGTGAGCCAGTAACAGTCTCTCCGGGACTTTCATAATGTGAGATGTCAGGGCAACTGGTCTGTAGTCATTTGGTTCAGCTGGTTAAGATTTTTTAGGGACTGGAACAAGACAGGGTGTTTTCCACAGCAGTGGAACTCTGTTCTGTCTCAGGCTGGTGTTAAAAAGGTGCTGAAGAAGCGGACATAGTTGTTCTGAACAGGTCTTGATAACTCTGGGACTGACACCATCAGGACCTACAGCCTTGTTCCAGTTCAGTTTCTTTAGTTGTTTCTTAACCTGATTGCAGGAGACAGTCAGGCTGGAGGTGGAGGCAAAAGAGGTCTCAGGATGTCCTGATGTGGAGGGAGATGAGGCTGTGTTCAGGTCCATGACTGAGGTGCAGGGTGACAGAGTGGAGGTGGGACAGGAAAGCTGTGGGCTCATGGAGGGTGTGTGGTGTGTTGGGTTGTCGCGGGGGGGTAACTGAACCTAATGAAGAACATGTTCAGTTCGTTAGCTCTGTCCAGACCTCCGTCAGTCTGGTCCCCCTTTAACTTGAAGCCAGTGATCTTCTTCATTCCCAACCACACATCCCTCACGTTGTTCTGCTGGAGCTGGCTCTCCAACTTTTTCCTGTAGTCCTCCTTGCACTCCTTATTCTGTGTTTTCAGTTGTTTTTGATCTTCCCTGCTATGAAAGTTTTTTTAAAAAAGAGAAAGGGGAGAGGTGATCTTCATATAATTTCCTGTAGAAATCAGGAAGAAGTATCTAATATCTAAAAGAGGTTTCAGCAACTTTCTAAATCCTCTCGAATACAATGGTGGATAAATACTCCATTTACACTACTCAAAAAAAGTTAGGGATATTCGACTTTCGGTTACAATTTCATGAAAATATAGTGTTCATATTTAACCATTGAATAATGTACATGTGCATCTAAAAGTTTAGAGGAAGTCTAATTCGGTGCACTTGGACAGGTCACAGAGGATTTTAGGTTCATTGTGACATACAAAAAAACAAATATCCCTAACTTTTTGTGAGCAGTGTATGTTAACGCCACAAGATCTTCTGAACGAGGCTCTCTGGCTGTAGCTAACGCCCTGGCTGCAACTGATTCATCTTTCCGTAATTCATCCCTTTTTAAACTTCATTCATTTTTTGCGTACCATATAAACATATATATTTTTTTTTAACAATAAACTGGCTTAAAATACATTCTGAACACACCATGTCTTTCATCATTTGTTCTGCCATGACAAGATTGAACCTGGCTAGACGTAGACTCTACAGGCCCTTTTATGTCCACAGAGAATCTGCTTTGGAAAGATATGACTTTCGGGTCTGTTTAAATGGTTATGTCGACAAAGTCTTCACTGATAAAAGATAAAGAAAACATTAGACGTTGACACATTAAGGGAAGAGAAGCTTTATACCAGCATATTCAAAACCCATGAAACTTCTCTGTGTATTTACAAAAACATAATACAAGAATAAAAAAGAGAAAATGAACACATCACAAATGGAGTCCCACATACTTTCACAAAAGAGAAAACATGATTCAATTTACAAATGCATCGTCTTGTACTCCCACCTATGGCTTCAATCGAACACAAAAACAAAGTAAAATGTCTCTGTTCAGCCGTGATGCGTCATCAGTCCGTCGCTCCCTTTGCAATAAATCTTTCCAGATTCATATTGAAATAATTAGAATATCAAATACACATACAAGACAGGAGGAGCTACATTTGTGAGCTGTACACTTTGCAGTAGAGGACGGGAAAGGGGAACGTTCACAGGAATATTGAACCTTTGTACATGATAACAACTAATGGTGGGCACTGAAAAAAAGTTAGAAACATTGATCAAAAACAAGCTTATGTTCACTTTCTGTACCAACTACCTTTTTATATCATACTAAAATCACAGTTTAGCCGGATGACAATTATGAGTGACCAAAGTGGCTTTTAAGCTTGTAGATCACCACCCACACCAAACATGTTTGTGAGCTCTCTCTTTCTTAATTTAACATTTGCTTGAAGAGAATCTGGAGCATGATAGTGCACTTTGCTGTTGTTTCTCCAGGATGTAAACTTAACCATCATTTGTATCTTTATCTAAGCAACAAAATATGCAACTATTGGCTTTATTTGCTTTAGAAGAAAAAAAAAAAAAACTTTTATTGACCCATTATCAAACATGGTCTTGCACAAATGCAGTGATCAGAGTGCAAAGTCTTTCAGAAATACACCACTCATGAGTTACATCAACAAAAATCTTCAGAAGAGTATGGAAAGATGCAAGCATTAATCAAAAAACAACCTCTCTTTAATCTCTGTTCAAACCTCTCCTAGCTTCTTTATCCTCGATGCTTTCTTAAATTAATTTGCAATTAGCCCAGCAATTGATCTGATAAAGCTTAAAGGGAGTCTATAGATCTTTTTAAAGGTGAATTCAAACGGAAAGTTGAGTTCGTGTCTAAAAATGGTCAATCACTTCAATAATAATAATAAAAAAAAACAAACACTTGATGTGTCCCAGGTACTTTGTAACAAATACACTTTGTGGTTCATTTCGTTGTCACACTACGTACAGTATGTCTGGAGAGGCTGCTAGCTTTTGTGATATCACAAATTCTCTCCAGATATGTTTTTGTAGCTGGCATTGTAACTTTATCTTATTTTTACGTGTGGAACATTGGCAACTCAAGTTCAATAGTCTCACTTTAAGTCTTTAACAAATTTTATTTTACATAACTGAATGTAATTTACAAATAAATCTGCATGGGGAAATTTCAGGCTGTGCTCCACTTATTTATCTACTTCTATCGGTATGTAATTCACCTCTTTGGATGAGACAGAGTAAAAGGTCCTTGCCAGAATCATTAGAAAAACACTAGGAAAACTAGCCATAGTGTAAAATCAGAAAAAACATGAAGTTGTTTCTCCTAAAGATGGTCATCCACAAGTGCTTTAAAGACATCATGATTATGGCAACATGATTATGATGCCTCTTTGCTTCTCTTCTGGTTATGGAAAAAGTCATTTAATAATAAAAGATTTTCTTTTGTTAAAAAAAGTTGATCAGTCAGATTAATAAATTATTCAAAAACTGTTGCGATACATTATGATGAAATCTGAAATCTGGACATTGAACTGTGTGACATGACGCAAAAGGCAGAAACTTGTGTCTGATGTGTGTCGCCATCTCATACACACCAAATGCAAATATACAAAGAATTTTCCTCTGGCTTGTTTCATTAAGCTTCTTTTGTACAGTCTCACACTTGCAGAGGAAGAACTGATGAATGCAGTAGAGTCACCACTTAAAAATAACAGGACAGAGGAGAGATGGGCAGAAACCATGGAGGAGTTCGGGATGCAGATGGATTGTAGAAGGATGGAGCCTTGGGCGAGTGTCCCTACTAGGCAGGGGGTGGTGGAGGAAAAGTCACTGGCCTGGATGACATCACTTCATGTCTCTCTGCTTTTCTCCGATCCACAACAGGTTACTGAGCGACTGAGCCAACCTGCTTCCAGAATCTTCACACACTCATTGTCATGTTTGGAGAGTACTGCAGAGGTTATTTGGAGAAAGAAAAGCAAATGTGATTTTGTGTATCTGCTACTAATGAACATCAGTATCTTCATATCATGTCTTTTTGATTTTACTTGAAATCATCTCAAATTTTAAAGGGTATAACTTAATAACATTAATGGACATTATTGCCAACATTTTCTTGATTTCCTGCCAAAAGGTCAGCAGTAAAACAGAAACGGTCTCTATGGTAACTTTAATGCTACAGTCAGGAGCTGGTTAGAAAAAGACACAAACCACAGGGAGATAGTCTGGCCCTGGCTCCTCTCATCCTCACCAATCAATGTGTGACACCCTGTTTACAATCCCAAATTTATCTTTTTTTTTTTTTCAACCTTTATTTACCCAGGAAAGTCCTATTGAGATTAAAAACCTCTTTCTCATGAGAGCCCTGGCCAAGAGGCAGTAGACATTACAAGACAAAATAAAACAAATAACATTGCTGAAGTTTTCCTTTTTTGTCCCTATAAAGTTGCTTTTCAACTGTGAACCCTTCAGAAAGTCATTCTGTCTACACGCACAGAGGAATTGTGCTACAACCGTAGTTCGACTTGGCTTTTTAAATGTATTACTTTCTTTGTTCCCTCTCCCAAGCAGGGAAAGGGAATCACCTCACTACAGTAAGTATTTCTGACCCAGCTATGATTAGTGGAGATATGTCTTCTTTCATCTTGTTGGTATTGAGCTTATGATCATGTAAAACAACTAACAAAAACACTTTTGCAGGCAGCAAACTGCCACCGTGATGGGCAGTGCATTGGAAAGCCTCAGCTTTTTACATTTCATGCAGTTTTCACTTGTTTCATGATTTGCTCTCTTTTGGTTATTCTCTCTAGTTATTTATTTATTTATTTATTTTTACCAGCCTCTTCTTCCTCTGTGCGGTGGCTTTTTCTGCTACTTTCAGTGAAAGACTGATGATGACTTTAGCCAGACTAACCTGTTTAAAGGCAATTTAAAATTCTGGTTGTAGGCAGTTGAAGGCTAACCCAATAATTAATTTTTCAAGCTCATATAAATGCATTGACAGTTCCCAACCTAGACATAGTGGGTAATATTACCTTTTGGACTAATGATTTTCTTCAGTCTGTTAATTACATGCAAACTATTGGCTTAAAGCGCCTCTGAAAACATCCCAGACGATGGATAACTTACACTTTCATTCTGAAAAGGGTTAAGGAAGTTTCCTCCCATTTCTCCGTCCTCTCTGGGTGTCCCGGGCTGGTTACTCATACTTAGGTTACCAGGAGAGTTCTGCAAATTATGCAAAAGAAAAAAAGCACAATGAAAAGTGCTACTTCAAAAAGTTACAAAAGTCAAAGTGTAGGTTGATTTAAGAACAAGTTTCTCTCACCTTGGGGAGGCTGTCAATGTCACCTGACCCTAAGAGAGAGCACACAGGTATCAGAATAAATTATAATTAATAAAATCAAAGCTTAGTTTTCATGGTTTATTTGAGGAACTAGGTACAAAAATAGCACCGGTGCAGCTCACACTACTTGTACCTAAAGATCCATTCATGTGATGGGGCTCCATTCCAGCCATTCCCCCTAATGGACCATCGCTGCCCGCACCCATAGGGAACTACAATACACAGAAGAAAAAACAATATCATTTTTCACTATAAAGAGATTATACACCCTCACAGGTTGGCCAGGGTTATTATGGAACCCATAATGACCTCACACAAGACAAACAGAAAAAATGTCTCACATTTGGTCTGCTTCCACCTGGAGGGACTGTGTTTATCATGGTGTACATGTTGTCGCCAGAGTTAGTTGAATCTGACAGGGCAAAAAATAAATGAAGACATAAATAAAGTAGAGGAGAAATGGAGGAACTTTTATATACTGTTTGTAGACATGAAATGTGCACAAAGCTTACCTGCTGGACTTGGCATTATTGGGGTTCCAGGTGGCCCCCCTCCTCCTGGAGGACCCTGAAACCAGAGTTTGGTTTCTAGTAGATTTATTCATGAAAGAATCAATTACAGGTACAGGATTCTCAACAAGTGGAAAAAGTTTAAACTTCAGGATACATACCACATAACTTCCTGGAGATGCAGAAGAGTACGGGGTCTACGGAAACAGAGAGGAAATATGAGAGCATAATGGGGAAAAAAAAAATCTAACCTTTGCTGAGGTTACAGAACACTTACAGAGTTTGAGTTTGGAGGATTTGGCCAGGGTCTTCCAGCACCAGGTCCCCTGAACACACACACACACACTTTAGTTTTCTGCTTTTGGCAGGCTATGCTGTTTCATTTGGGCAGAGTTGGCAACAACAAGCTCTTCTGACGCCAAAGAAAGGTGATGGGAACAACTAGCAATAAATAAATAAATAAAACGGAGAGAGAAAATAACAAAAGAAGACAAAGTAGAGGAAAGTCTATCTTCAAACTTTCATAGTAAATTTACAACAATATAAGGTAAAATGCCACAAAAGATGTAGAGGCCTGTTTTAGTGGGGCATTTGAGATATTTGGGATTTATCGTTGTCTTTCTGTGTTAAAGAAATGTGATGACTTGATTTACATATCAAGCCACAAAAGTTGTAAAATGCATATTTGCCTGTTTTAAACGTAGGTGCTCCAGCAACACTGGACTACTCATTCTGTTAGATAACATTTTGTATGCAGTACTCACATGCTCATACCAGGCATCCCTGGACCAACCAGGGCATTGAGTGGCGGCCTCATCCCACCTCCATAATTCTAAAGAAAGAAACAAAGAAAAGACACAGAAAATACATTCAATTATGTGCACAAGAGAGAAATCAAATTACTGTCACCACCACGACAAATTTCCTCCCGTACCTGAGGCCCTAGTGGTACCATGCCCCTTGGTGGAGTCATCCTCTGCATTGGTCCTCCCATATTTGGATGTCCTGAAACACAGGGGAAAAAAACAAAACAAAATAGTCAGTTTCCTCCAGGACATTATCAGGAGTTTGGACTTCAAGACTTCAAGAGAATTTTTTTTCCCCTTTAGTCGACAAGTATCACAGATGTGCCCTCCCATGATCTCATGGTATTTTACAACATGCAGTCTCTCTCTTCAAGCAAGCAAAATTTCATTTCATAGCTTTATCAACAATTTCTAAGGCCAGTAAGATTTTGTTAACACTAAAACCCCCAAACATGTTAACTTTTACCACTCTTTACCACTACAACAGCGTCAGTGATGCAGAGATGCAGTGTAATGGTTCATTTTCGTTTATTTTCTAAACAGTAACAGTGAAGGAGACTAACAAAACAGCCAGATATCAGAATATTTGAAGTGTCGTATTACAATAATTACTCCCTTTTTGGTTCTAGTCTTAACGTGGGAGCAGGACTACTGACAGAATAAGAAGGTACTAAAAAAAAAAAAGAAGAAAGAAATACAAAGCAAACCTAATGAAGAGACTTTTAGCTGAAGTAGTTTAGTCTTTAATTATTAACTAATTTAAATATCACAGAAATAGCTTTTTTCACCAGCTTTTTCTCCACTCGAAATGTTAAAAACACACAATCAAATTATTCAGTTGTGAGGTGAAAGATAGACAACATGACATGAAGATGTTTTTCCACACTCATTTTTCATTGGAGAATGAAACACAAAAGTGCAACTTCTAAATTCTAAATATGAAACTGTACTTTATAGATCATGATCCCAGATGTGTCTCGGTATTGTAAAGCAGGTATTGCATAGATAAATGTCTAAAACTGTGATGATTTGGCATGATTTAGGAATTGTGAGCATTGAACAGAAACTCATGATCAGTTACATGGCTCTGGTGCCCCCTCCTGACTAGTAGCTGAGTAGCTTAATGGATAGCAACATGTTAAAGTCCCATGTATGCTGGTCATATTTTTCTTGCCAATTCTTGTGAAATCTTTTTTAAATGTAAACACTGACTCAACATTGTCATCAAGCAATCTTATAGATTTCTAAAAAAAAAAAACATTAACTTTCAGAATCAATTTTTGCCCAGACCTTTATGGACCATTAAGATGTCTCCTCAGCAAAAGAATAATCAGTGAATACATCACCTATAAATTTATGTCTCTTGCCAGTATTGTTAGAGATGAACAGACAGCTATTCACCACAGTGAGCAAGAACTCAGCCCATTTTATGCAGTCAATCACTCACTGGAAAATTAATGACCCAGAACAGAAAATTAAGCACAAAGTTATTCTGTTTTTTCAAATTTAATTTAGGGACTAATTTGAATTGATCAAATGGTAGACTATAATTGCTTTCAAAGTGTTGTGTGCTGGTATGTTTTTTTTTAAATTCACTGAATAAAAACTTCTGTTTGGTTGTTTTGAAGAGCAATTTCTTTGAGATCTTCAGATTTTGCTTATGTGGTTTGGATTTATTTCTGAAGATATTCAAAATTGTGACAGTAAAATCCTGGGTAAATTCCTTTGTCCAGAGAATGTCCTATGATCTCGACTGTGACTAGATGAAAAGTACAATTATGGAGCCAAATATATTGTGAAAAAAGTCTGCCACTGCACCAGTGTGACATTTAAATGTGTTTTCTTCTTTTAATCTATTTTGGTTCCTACTTACATACAGTAGCTAAAGAGGTATTTCATGATATAATACGATACGATATCCTTTATTGTGCTTGAGGAGAAATCTCTCTTGGACTTGCATGTTGTACATGGACCGCCATACAAAAACAAACAAAAAAACAGCAAGTTTGTACAACAATGTGTATTAAAACACATAAAAAGACAAACTGCCATGAAGTTTCTCTTAATTTTTAAATCAAATTCGGTTAACCATTTTTGCTTAGCAAGAAAATGTGAAAACATTTATGTGAAACAGGGTATATTATATCCTACGATAAATCTGGGTTTCATAGCAGGATGCCGTTCTTGCTGCTTCATAAATTTCAGCTTTCTCAGGCTTGAATCTTGAGTGACACTTCTAGAATAAACTATCATGCTGAATGTGTGTATGTGGATGCCAATCTTTGTGCACCTTGCTGTCTTGTGGGATCCATCCCACTGGGTAACATCGGCTGGCTACCTGGCACTCCACCAAGTCCCTACAGAGGGAAACAGATCCATCAGTCACATCATCACAAGGGTCAGACACTATTTCTATTGTCCATGTAAGTCTACTGTCCTGCAGTTGTTCGTGTAGCTCTCACCTGATTAGGCAATCTGAGGGGGGGTCTGGGCCCACCGGGATATCGAGGTGACATAAATGGCTGAAAAACAAGTAAAGTATTGTTATATGAATGCATGTTTAGACCAACCATCGAGCCCCATAGTACATATCAATCAAAGAAAAGGGTGGGGTCACTGAGCCTGAGGACAAATGCAATTACTTTTTAAAAGTATCTTCAAAGAAATTAAATAGTTGTATGAACTGGAGGGGGTGCTGTGTGTCATGAAGGGAAACCAGCTAGACTAACTCATTGTGAGGTTTTGGGCTCCTTTTCCTTCCACAGAAGCAAAGTGGGAAGCTGACCACATTTTCATTGGATGAAGTTTATGGAAAAAGGCAGAGAGGGAACAAAGGAAGATGTTTTTTAAATCATGATGTAAGTGCATGCGTTAACCACTTGGAAGTTGACACCGTGTGACGGCAGCTCTTTTGCAGCTGTGACTGGGTTCTCACTTGTTCTCACCACAGACAGTAGCAATGCTGTTTCCATGTCTGTTGAGTTGATGCCACTGTGGTAAGAAAACCAGTCTGCAGTGCCAGAGAAGCAATACTACAAAGTTCCACTAGAGAGCAATAGTTCTCTTTATCCAATCAGGGTTATTTCTGAAATCATCTTCAGGCTGCATCATAGACACTAAATGTATGTTCATGAAGAACTATAAAGACCCTAAATCTTATGAATAGATACACGTGTTCAGATAAATAAACAGCAACTCACACACGTCTATGTTGCTATTTATTACTTGTTCCATTCATGTATCTATTGTTTTATCAATCTTATCTATTTTATCTTTTATCTATCTTGAATTTTTGTAAGAAATCCTTTTATTATCCACATTCTCTGAGCCCTGAAACACAGTTTTAGTTCTTTCATGTTTTCATATTCAGAATGACAAATAAGGAACCTTGACAAAACCCCCAACAAAATACAGTGAAAAAAAACAGGTTAATCAAAGAGTGCTAGAATGAGCTAGCAGTAAGCTCTGTCTGTCATTCAGATTACTTTTGACAATAACCTGCGGTTGATTACAGATTCTGACTGAGTAGATATTCCCGGATCTGAGCCATGCACAGAAACCAGAGTAAAAAACTGGCAATCTGAAGATTTTTGTTCTTTTACTGATGAGTCTAAGCTGGAACTAGTCTTTGGAAAGCAACAGAACCTCTGTCCAGCTCTTGTTGGAGTTTTTTTTCAACAGAACCAGAAATGCCTCGGAAAGATATTGATCTTTGTGTCAGATGCTTGCATCTGAATTTGACTGATAATGACGGCTAATCAATGTACAACAGGTAGAGTCCCTCAGAGATGATGAGGGGCAATGCAGCATGTGGGTGTTTTGTGTATGCCCTGGATTATTTCTCCTGTCAGGTTCTTTTTTCTCCATGTTGTGGTGCGCCCACACACAGATAAAAGCTGACTGTTAGCAACCGCTTTTTACATTTTTCTCTGTCTGTCATAGTTCTAGACAGCTTTTAACAAAAAATCTGCAAATTTATACTTATAAATTCACAGACAATACAAAAGAGATTGATTGTCTCAGAGAAGAGACTGTCCCTGAAGTGAAATGTTTTTTTGAAGAGGCTGAATGATCCATACATCACCCTGAAAAATATTCCTGAAGACATATTCTAATAGATGAAATGAAATTTCTAGCCTGAAAAAGAGCACGATGTAGCTTTATCAGAATTAGTAAGTGAGCACTTTAAGGGGTGCTCAATCGATAAAATGCCAATGAATGGGCAAAACGATGTGGATGTTTAAGCATGTGTAACCCTTTATACCTGGAAGAACCCTGGAGGAACAGGCCCAACTGGCATGCCTTCTCCCGGGGGAAGGTTCCCGAGGACGGGGCTTGGAGCTGCTGCTGCACTCTGAAAAAGGCAGGACAAAAACAGAGGATAACTCAACCTCCTTTGCTCATTAATGATGAAAAGTATCTTTAGACAGGTACAGAAAAATACATATAACTAATATACTCTACCTAAAGGCTGAATAGGGAAAATTTTTATTAAAAGCTATAAAAAAAAACAAACAAACAAACAAAAAACTATATGAGGCATTCAGATGGGTGCAGAATGAAAGTACAGCATTTCTTATTCTAAATATAGAATAAATTTGACCAGGTTCGACAATGGTGTTATGTTTACTTCTACAAGCAAATACAGGCCACCATTGCTGGTTGCCAAATACGGTCTCTATATTGCAGTACTATGTTCGGCATCGCTAAACTGGCATTGAGAAAAATGGTGGAGTCGGGCAAGTCAAGCTGCTGCTTCAGAGCCCCGGAGATTTTATTATCCGCCTCCAAAGGGGAGTGACCTGAGAAATGCAAAAACTAGAGTAAATTTAGGTGAAGCCTACAGTAGATGGACTCACATAAAGATTTTCTACTGCATCAAAATGCGAAAATGGCAACTTTTCCCCTGGATCGGTAAGCTAACTTGCTTGCTAACTTGGCTAACGTTAGCTGCCAGTTAAACTCTGCAATACTTGTTGGACATGTTGCAGGCTGTAGGTCATTTGACGTATCGGCAGCGAGCCTGGCGACCCAATGGCTGAAATGATTTTTCGGCCGTTGCAACTACAACCGAGACACACAATGTCGCTACTATGTCCATATTCCAGATCCAACTTTAAATATCTCCATTACACACTGTTTTAACAAATTTATGTATTCACAACAGGTCAGTAACACCTTGAATATTTTATGCCAGTACATCTATTTAACAGCTCAATTATTTTGTGGATCAAGTTTCATAAACAAAAGCTTATAATATTTGATGCACTGTTAAGAAACTAAGTACCCAAAAGAGAATTAAACAATGAAACGGAGCTGTTACTAAAAGATTATAGCATCAGCAATTATAATAATATATTATCACAATATACTGTAGTTTTTATATTATAAACATCATTCTACACATCTTTAGTAGCTTCAGTCCGATAATTTACTTTAAGCTGTGTGAAACATGTCACAAACAACACAAGAGCTAAAAAACAACAGCATTAATAAAAATGAGCAATCCCAGGGTCTTCCCCCGTCATCTTCCTGCTGTCTCTCCCTCTATGGGATATTTCCTGTTTTCTGCAGATGCCCAACCATGCGGGCCCAGGTTTATTTTTATACATTGTGTTTTTTGTTGTGCTTGTCCCAGACGGGTGGCGCTGGATCGTTTCAGCGGGGCCTCTGTCTGCTTCCTGTGGTATTGTGCTCACTGCACGTTACATTACCACCCAACGCTGGCCTCTCCTTTATCCTCTTCTTCTTATAATGAATACAGATCAGACAACGTGCAGTATGAGAGAATGTCTATCCACATATATGAATATCTGTGGAGAGTGAAGCCAGGTTGTGTGTGCTGCATTTGTGTGTGTCCTTTTCAACAGCTGCCCACTCTGTTCTGTTTTTCTGATCTTTTTCCTCACTTTCTTTCTCTGTCTGAAGGCTGGGTGTAAAGAGCCCCAGCGAAATTCACCCACAGTCTCTGAAGTTTCCGCCAGCTGACTTTTTAGGTCAGACAGGAACAAGGTTTAATCAGAGCTGAGATAAAAGCAGACTGACGACACTCCTGTATCCTCTGCTGCTCCACCCCGCCACCCTCGCTATTCCCTCAACCGCCTTCAGTCTCCTTCACATCTCCCCATCATTAATGTTCAGCAACAGGGAACGCTGCAGTTTTTAGATTCCACGTGCTGCTGCAAACATGGCCTGTATTTGTCTCGGCAGATGAATGTACAGATGGACACAGATGGATACTGTATCTCAGAGGTTCAGCAGCGAGAGACTGGATTTGGTTTGTTTGTGTGTTTGTGTTTCCACTGAGTATGCAACACCATGCACAGAAGCGTGTGGAGTGATTTTTTGATTCCAAAACCCCCCTCCTTTTTTTTTTCTTTCCTTTCCTACTCCCTCCTTGCACCCTGGATTACCCAGAATGCCTTTGCTCCCTGGCAGCCTGGAGGTCTGCTGAGTTTGCCTTCATGCACAGAGAAAGAGGGAGGGAAAGAGGAGAAAAGAGGACAAAGTGGAGATTACGAGTGTGTTTGTGCGAGTAGCAGTGAGTGTGTATGTGCAAGACCAGACCAGAAAAACTGGGGGAGGAGAAAAAAAAAAGAAAAACTACCTAACCTGCTGACAAAGCAGCATTTTCTAAATACAGCTACAGGAGAAAAAAAAAAAGAGAAAATAAATAAATAAATAAATAAAACATGCCGGGATATTTCCCAGCCCCAAAACCAGCCACACATTCCATCTACGGGAAAAAACAACTTCTAGTACAAATAGTTTTGTGATTATAAGAGATCGGACTGAGTAAAAAACATTAAAATCATAATGAATAACAATTAGCAGCGTTCACAAAACCTCTTAAAAAGTAAGGATGAGGGTTTTTGTTTGCCCAGAAAGACACTGCTTAGTTGAAGGTATCACATGGTTTCCATAGTGATGCTTATGGAAAATTTATTCAGTGAGACCTGACTTAAGATTTGTATCATACTTATTCACATATTGGAAATATGATGCCAAACCCAGCAGCTGCATATGGAACTTTGTATGAAAAAAAAACCATGAAGAACAAACAAAAGGTTTGGCTTTAATTTACCAGCTCATTAATTCATATTAGATAACAGCTATTAAATATGTCGGAAAAATTAGCTTCAAAAAAGACAACTGAAACTGATGGCTGACATTTTGTTTGCTAAATACAGTATCTGAGTGTTAAAGCTCTGAAATAGCAGATGAATTTTGGAAAATTTGACAGACCACATCCTCGTGTGACATTTTACACACACACACATATAGATGTATATATGAAAGTGATTACAAGCTGAGCACATTTTCCAAAATGTTGATCTTTTTTTTTTTTTTATTTTCAAAGCAGCAGTATTTGGACAAAAAACATTATTAAAATTATTTTAAATGATTGCTATTGTTAGTTTGATCATAAGCTATAGTAAAAAACTAATTATAATCTGAAATTAGTGTAAAAGAAATTAACTGTAAAAACAAACAACTGTACAAAATACATTAACAAACAGCTTCTCCAGAAGAAGTCTGTATAGTTAACTTTGACTCATGACTTTAAATGTATATGGAAAGCAGTATTTAAACAACACATAGTATTAATTATTCAAAATGTTTAGGACTCACATCTTTTTCAGCTTATTTGCAGATATTGATATGCCATATGCAAGTTTATTTAATGTTTATATATTAAACAGTAAACTCAAATAGCAAGGATCAAATCAACCATGCCATTTTTCAAATGATCTTTACCTCTATATTTTTTCAGTCAGGATGCCATTCATGGTTACAAAGTTACAGGATCTCACCTGATGTGAAATGAATCTGACCACATCAGTGCAGAGCGATTACATCATGTGAGCTGGAAGATTGCAGAGCTGGAGGTGAATGTTTAAAGCTGGTTGTCATTCAAACACTGTAGTGAATTGAGCGAGTAAAATGTTTGCTTGCCAGTTCGGTTTAAATCCATATTCAAAGCCAAACTCAACATATTTGAGGATTTGACCTCGGTCCACCATTTGTACATGGTTAATGAGCCTACCATTTACACATCTTACACATCAATATTTATGCTCTTCTGTCAGGGTAAAGTGAAGTATTCAGCTGGTTATAGTACTGTACAGGAGAGCGTACTGTACATTATGTGTGAATGCATCTCTAAGCAGTAGAGTAGTGACTCCTAGTGTCCACGGTTGCTGACTTTTATCACACAGGCTAAAATGGACTTGAACTCAGATTATTACTGTGACCAAACAATAAGGGATGTCATGATTAAAGGTTTTCTAGGTACAGTTATCATCAAGGAAATAATCATGATTTTATTATTATCACGTTTATCATGCATTAATTTATTTCTCAGCACTATAAACGTGTAAAATCACATGAAAACTCCTTATACTGTAGGTCTTTAAGTTTTATTCATCTTGATCTTTAGATGTAAACATAACAAAATAATATAAAGTAAAGAAACCAAGAGTCTCATTCCAACTAAATTCCCTGTGGTCTACATATCAAGTCTGATATCACTCAGAGAAGACAGATGGGAAAAGCCACAGGCCCTCCATCTGGACTTGGGATGCTTCTTTCTTTAAACTACATTATAAAAATATTTTTGAACATTTTTTTTTTACCTAAGTGGAGATTTCTGAAACACAGAAAAAACCTCTAACTAGCTTTTGACTTCCAAGTAACTGCTGTTTCAAACTAAATGAAAACTAGAACAGTGAAAATAAATAAACAAGACCACAAATCTAAATAAACAAGGGTTTCTTCTTCATTCCAATTAAGGTCGCAGAACCCTCATTTGCTTCTTGTCCAGTCTCCTCTAAAATATCTGGCCAAAGTCTTCACTGAATTCAATCTCAATTTCCAATACAGGTACTACCCAAAAATTATAATATTGTGAAAAAGTTCATGTATTTATATGTAAATTCAACTTAAAAGGTGGAATTTACATATTATACTAATAATATTTGAACCAATATATTTCAAGCTTTTATTTGTTTGAATGTTGCTGATTAGGAGTTGCAGCTTAAGAAAACCTCAAATTCTAAAACTCAAAAAATTAGAATACTGCATGAAATCAATTAAAAAAGGACTTTAAATACAAAAAACTTGGGCCTCTTGAAGTAAAATCTTGCATTTGTACTTAGTACTTGGTTGGGGCCCCTTTTGCATGAATGTCTGCCTTAACCCGGCGTTGACATGGATGCAACCAGCTTCTGGCATATCTCAGCTGTTATGGAAGAAAAAACATGCTTCAATCACAGCCTTGAGCTCTTCTTTATTGTTTGGTCTCTTCCCGTTCAGCTTTCTCTTGGCAATGCCCCACATGTTTTCGATGGGGTTTAGGTCAGGTGAGTTTGCAGGCCAATCAAGCAAGGTAATCCCATGGTTGTTGAACCAAGATTTTGTACTTTTGGAAATGTTGACAGGTGCCAACGCTTGCTGGAAGATGAAGTCTGCATCCCCATACAGCTGGTCTGCTGGAGCGAGCATAAAGTGCTCCAAAATGTCCTGGTAGACGGCTGCGTTTATGCTGGACTTAATGAAGCTCACAGGTCCATTCCTTATGAAGTCCTCCACACTTTTGAATGGTCCTTTCCTGACCATCTTCTCCAGGCTGCTGTCAGCCCTCCGGCTTGTACACCGTTTTCTTCCACACTTCTTCCTGCCACTTAACTGTCCATTAATGTGCTTTGAGACAGCACTTAGAGAACATCAGTTTCTTTTGCTGTCACTTTTTGGGTCTTTCTCACCTTGTGCAGGGAGTCAATGATGGTTTTCTGCACAACTGTCAGATCAGCAGTCTTCGCCATGATTTCGAATTCTTCTAAACCAAGACAGAGACTTTTTTTAAAGGCTTGGGGCACTTATGGAGGTGTTTTGGATTACTTACCTGATTAGAATGTGACACTCTGAACCTACAATACTGGAGCTTTTCACAATATTCTAATTTCTTGAGTTTTTGAATTTGAGGTTTTCTTAAGCTGCAAGTCCTAATCAGCAACATCCAAACAAACAAAAGCTTGAAATATATTGATTCACACATCATTTGTCTAAACAATATGTAAATTGCACCTTTAAAGTTGAATTACAGAAATACATTAACTTTTTCAGGATATTCTAATTTTTTGGGTAGTACCTGTATTTGCACTTTTAAGAACTTCTCAGTCTTCTGTAATCTGCAAAGACCTGACTAAATTATAATGATTGAGACAAATTTTTCCATCTGCTCTGCCCCACAACATCGCCTCTTTTGATTAAAACTTTTACCAAGTTATTCAGTGATTTGCCTTAATTTTGCAATCTGATCCTCATGTTCTGGTTCTCTGACCAGTTTGTGATGAAATCTTAAGCAGAGAAGCAGCACTTGCATGTCCTCAAATAAACACCTGCATCTCCTTGCAAAATCATTTGTTTCATAAATTATTCAAAATACCAGCGTCTAGGAGAATACTTTATTATACCAGCCAGACTCAACAACACAGACAGAAATGCACACCAAAGGCACACTTTTAGATGTACACCAGAAAATAGCCAAAAATAAGGGGAAAATTTGATCAATACTTGAAAAATGTCAGTCCAACATTTGAGATTGTTTTCTTTCTTTTTTAAGGGTTTCTTTTTCTGGGTAGACTTAGGTTTTTTTTTTTGGGGGGGGGGGGGGGGGGGGGGGGGGGGGTCATTGCTGAAAGTTGGTGAAACGCTCCTCAGGTAAGTGGAAAAGCAGACAGACAAAGAGAATTATTTTAAAATTTGGAGCTAATACACTGTGAGTCAAAATGTGAAGCTGTGTCTGAACTAGCTATTACTGTATCAACAACTCCAAAAGGACTCAAGTTTTAGGCTGAGTTGTTCAAATGTCATTTGGAAACTACACATAATTCACAAATCCATATTATTCCTTGACCACAAATGACTAACAGTACATTACTACCAAACAACTGCAGTTGTTCTTATAATCATCCATCACTTCATATACAGAAAAAAAGTTAAATATGCTTATTCCTCTATAAAATAACAAAAATCCATTGAAAAAAACTCTAGATATGCTATACAATAACTCTATTACTCACCCTTTCGCAAGATAATAAGACTTTCTTCATACTACATTTATGGTACACTAATCCCATCACACCACAGGGCTCAGTAATACCTAATGAGATAACTTGCAAACTCCTTCATCCCTATATGTTTACAGATTGTGTCCCTTGTTAATGTGTGTGCCTGATGCATGTATACTTTTGTGTGTGGATGTGCATGTGTGTGTGTAGGTGGGGAGTCATTTTCATTCAATACTGCAGAGACTGAGAGAGACACGTGAGTGGAATCTCAAAAGACTGTCTGAGCCCATCTTCTCTCATTGTCTCAACCGGCAGCGCTAGCTGTCTGCTTTCTCCACCTGTCTCTCACAGGCATTAAAACAAAAAAGCTCTATCTCATTTTGTGTATTCATATACCACCCCATACTGTAATAATACTTTCTAACGTGAATATGGAAACAGATTTAAAGCATGTGGCTATAAATCTGTAAGTAGCCTACTTCTTTCAGGGTTGTCCAGAAACTACTGGAAAAACCCAAATGAGTCAGTTTGTTAAACCTGGTGTTATGTTCATCATGTGCACTGGTTTTCTTTGAATGTATCCCACATAAGCACATCAAATACTGTACACAGATTAGATATAAATATAGATGTGTGTTTTTATAAAAATCTGATTTGCAGTTTGTTTCCACGCCACAATTCCATTTTAAAGTTTAAGAAAATCCAGCTTCCTGGTCTTTATTTCCATCTAACCCCTAATGATGCTGCATTTGATGTACCTTATAGGGACACCGTGTACAGTAAGTTTTGGCCACTATGGGCACTAAACCTGTAACTTCCCACAGGCCACACAACTGTCACAAATTGCCAGTGTTTTGGAATCGTGTTTGCAGACCACTTTGACCAGCTGATTTGAAGTCATCGAGCCATAAAGTAAAGCGCTCCAGGTTACATGATCCAATGATAGACAGATCCGCTCCTGCAGTTATAATGTCTGGTTTTTGAGGATGACAGCCCCCTCGGAGCACTGATATGTGTCAAGTGGTGCATATGGATGGATATGTCATTGGCTGGTTACTCCAGTCTGGAACGGCATCCACTTCCATACCTGATTAACTAGACTGAGATGCTCTCTCACTTCAGAGAGGACTCTACTAGCATTGCTGTCCGGCACAACACAGACGAGCAACAATAAAGCTGTGGTGGCTGCTCGCGCAACCCACTTAGGGGTGAGTTTGATAGAGGAGGGGGAAAAAAGAGGACACGTGGCGCAGCTGAAGTGCTGTGACTGAGGACGGATCTGGTCAAAGCATGACTCCTATATTACATTAAGAAATTGTTACCCGACTCAGTCCTCGGGACCCACTGCCCTGCATGTCTTGGAGGCAACCCAAATTTTTCACACCTGAATCAAATGAATGGCTTGTTAAAAGGCTTTCAAAGATCACATTGAAGACATGAAGGGCAGTGGGTCCTGACGACTGGAGTTGGGAAACACTGCATTATGTCAAAGAATTGTTTCAGATGGGGTGAAAAGCGCATAATATGGGCCCTTTAACTTAACGAGATATGAGCTGATGATGCTCTACCAGTACCTCGTTTTAAATTTTATGTCCTAACATGAAATCCAACATATTATTGAATTTTTTCCACAGAAAAACTCCTTTGTTCCCCATGCTATAGCATTTTTAAACAGGTTCTGTTTATTTCATTTTTATGATTCTGTTGAATGTTCATATTTTGTTTTTATTCCTATTTTAGTGTTTTTATCTTGGGTATAAATTATCGACGGCTCATTTTATTTTATGTATAGTTCTCTTTTCATCTCATTTTCATGGGTTTTTATTTCCTTGGTGATCTTATTGGTGATGTTATCAGACAGTCATGCTTGGTACAGTATATGTGAGCGGAGTGAATTTTTTTATTCTGTTGTTTAATGTAATGTTTCTGAGGACCGATCTGCAAAGAAAGTTCCTCATTATGGACAATAAAAATGGCTTGACTGGAAGTAAAAAGTTATCATTTAAAATAAAATGTTTATCTCTAAATGCAACATTACACCTGAACATACCATTACAGAAATTAACATGTAACATCAGAAAAAGTCACACTGTCAGTGACTAACATTCACCTCTAAGAACTTCAAACACAGAGGAATAGAGCAGCAGCGGAGCCTCTGCTTTATGGATTAATAATGGAGGGATTATAATCTGA
Source organism: Atherinomorus stipes (assembly GCA_023101725.1). Lineage (NCBI taxonomy): Eukaryota > Metazoa > Chordata > Actinopteri > Atheriniformes > Atherinidae > Atherinomorus > Atherinomorus stipes. The sequence continues at coordinate 2,251,327 of JALJCO010006760.1, forward strand.
TTTTGACTGGTGTATTAACCGGATCCCTGACTGTTTCATTAATCTGTCTGTGGTGTGGCATTTTAACAGCCTGGCCAGTTCAACATGAATCACAGGGAGGTTGTGGCAAAAAGAGGATTCAGTAAGGTCTCACTTCTCATTTACTTTGAAAGAAGCGACATTTTGTTTTGCTAAACTGAATTCCACATTTTTTGATCGGCTTGATGTATGTGCTAGCATCATCTTGTAGACTAGCATCTCTCTTACTCTGATTATGCTCTCTTAGTAATAATGTGCTTCGAGGGGTTACTGAGTCCTGAAAATCTCAAAACAGACAGACTGTGCAGATAGGGGTGGAGCTGAACTGAGTGATTTATTCAATGCTCTTTAACTGGCCACTCTGAAAAGTCTGTAAATTCATGTGTTTTTTTTTTTTTTTTTAAAAAAGGGAGTTACATTTTATATTTCGATCAAACCATGTTACAGATATTTCATAAAAGACCTCAAGAAATTTGGTGTATTTGTGAGAGGCCAATTAATAAATTTTTTTTAAAAAAAAGCCATAAAAGGGAAAAACATCAAAACATTTGTCACAAATTCTAAAAGGAAAGGCAACAACATCCACCACATCTGGTTTTATTCTCTTTTGGGGTTCCATTGAGTTTAAGAGCCTCCGTACAAGATGCTGAAACACCCCTGACTCATTTGACATGGGATTGACTGCTGAGTATTGCCATTTCCACAGGGATCAGTGGAAAAGGCAATACTTAGAGTCCAGATGTTAGCAGGTGTTTTTTGTCCAGTGTAAAAAGTGTCTTTAGAAAAACTGGGTGTGAATCTGCAGGGCTATGTGGAAGAGTTTACACTTTGTCTCAAGACAAGTCCAAGTTCATCAGGATCTACATACTACACAGGAAGGAACTCTCTCCCTGCTCCCTCTTTTGCGCTCCCTCCATCCACTCAAATGCTATTAATCCACTTCCTGAACGAGGGAGGAGAGAATGGAAAGAAGAGACGCTACCATTCTGCAGGATGTGCACTCTCACATGCATGCAGTAACAAGAAAAACACTTGTTCATGTTTGCACACTAAAGAATGACGTTTGCATAAGCAAAACTTGTCAAATACAAAAGTTCAGAACTAAGTATTTTCATTTACAAGGAACTATCATGTAGCTGAGGAGAAAAACAGAAAGATGAAATAGGCTTTTATCACCCTTTATTTATGAGAAAGATCATGACATACCAGTCTATCATAAGCCAAACAAACTCTTTAGTTTCAATCCTTACATGCTGAGCCACCCTCTGATTTTCAAAACTGCATCTCTTCACCAAAATGTGCCATACGGTACACGTACATGCCATCAACATAGACCTAATCTCTTTGCCTTATTGGACCAGATTAACCAAGGCCAAGTCCAAAACCAAGTCTGCTGAGTCAGAATACAGTATACTGTACTTGTCATTGCAAAGGCCACCAGCTCTGTTGTGAGCACAGATGTCCACATACAGTATGATGCAGATGATTCCACTGGGTAACATAACAGATAACTCAAACCAGATAAAGTTGCAGAATTTGTAGGGTGACCCCCCCCCCCAACAAAAAAACAAAACAAACAAAAAACAACAAAAAAAAAAAAGAGAAAAGAATGACAACAGTGACGTTGTATTTGGTACGTGAGGCCGCTTAACCAACCATGCTGTGACAACGGTATGCTTCACTCATTTAGTTGATGTGAGAAATTAACAATGACAAACATTGGAGATATTTTCAAATACAGTACCTGCAAGGATGCATGATGGGCTGCTACTGTAAGTAAGATTAGTTCTCTGATTGTGTTATGTTCTTATTCATATAAGTACATTTTCAAGTCTAATTCCTTCCTTTGTTGAAAAATTAACTTTATTATTATCATTACCATTATCGTCATATGGTAGAAAAATATAATTAAATGTCCGGATGTAAGGTCACAGAGTTGACAGGATCACTGTGGGTGTTATTCTCTGAGTTGATAGCAGTCTGATTTAATGTTTAATGAATGCCATAAAAATTTCTGCGTTATTCTAAAGATTTACCATTGCAAATTAAAAATCTTTGCAATCCTCATCACCTTCTGCAACATGCTATCTTGCCCAACAGAATTCCCAGAAGCACATGAAACTCTCCAGTGTAACATTACAGCTGATTACCTGGTAAAATGGAAGCATAGTGCTAATCTATTTTGCCTCGCTGGGCGATTACAGGTAGGGTAGGGTGATTTCAGCTATGTAGGGGGCGACTGTGGGGGGGCTGGTTGTGTTTCCCTTATCACTGATGTCATTATCGACCCTTGTAAACATCCCTGAGGCTGCGGGGAGCAATGTGAGGAAGAGCCACAGGTTGATGCACTGTCAGATACTCATACGGAGTTGAAAATGATAGTCACTTTGTTGCTGGGGAGTCACTTTTCCTGCTACTATCTGGCATGGTTCAGTGACACCGGAGGAGATAAGGGAGATGGACTGAATGTAGAGGAAAAACAACACAAGCGGATTTAAATGTCACAGCTGGAGATGAAGAGGAGGCAATATCAAGGTCTTTTCTATCAGAGAGCTCATCGCAAAGCCAGAATACTTATTTTACAGGAACCAGCACATAATGGACATTTAGCTGAATAATTTGAACAATTTTAAAGCAGATTGTAATTCTGCTTCAAAGACTTCAGTTGCTTAATTGGAAAATTGGCAGAACTGTAGATAAATTTTCTTACAGCCACAAGGACAACAACAGTGAGAAGTTGTCATATCTGTTAGTCCTTCTAGTGCTAGAAGGCGAGGCGACAGGAGATAAGGACATGGGTGTCTACAACAGCAAAAAACCACAGGGGTTAGTTGGGGTCAAAGAGATAACATGCCAGTCTGATTGTGTCAGCATTCTGTTTCCCTGCGTTGTTCTGCCACCACTTCTACAGCTCAATCTCTGGGTCACTCACTGTGATCCCTTTCACACACAAAACCTGCTGTGAAGACCTTTGCAACATTTCAATAACTTTTCACCAAGTCAGGTCAAGAAAGACTGTGTAAAGAACGCAGTGTACAGGGTGAAAAAAATGTGCTCACTGAGACCAATTTCAGCTCGAAATATTTCCCTATAAATTCTAGTAAGTACAGTTTCTTTTAGACAATAGGTTTGCTTGGTAAATCTTTATGTGCGCTTTTACCCCAAAAATTATCCTGAGTGAAACCTTCCTTATAATAATCAACTCTTCCTCATTCTCACAGCATCTTGTTTTTCCTGTCCTGATTTAACCTTTCCCCTCCACCCTGCACTATGGCCTCATCTTTGTCCAGGCCCACTGCAAAGCAGCAAAGCGTGCTTATTGTATACCAACACCGCGGAAACACTCCACCTTGGCATGTCTAAACATGCATTTGACATGACTCGGCGTAATCTGCCAGTGGAAAACACACTCCTCTGAGACCAGAGAGTTGCGTGCAACAGGCCAACAGAAGAGGAAGCAACAGACGTAAAAAGGAATGTGGAAGGCAGGAGCAGAGGGGCAGAGAGCGGCAGAAGGAATGAGGAGTGGAAAAAAACTGCTGATGTGAGAGAGACAGCATGAAGCAGTGTGGAGAGTGAGGGGGACAAGCAGAGGAAATAGAGCGAATAATTCAAATTTTTTTTAAAGAAACACTACACTATACAGTGTCTAACAGTGAAATTTCCTTTAAAACAAAAAAAAAAAACTGTTGGAAATTGAGACAACCTTTTCCATCTCTGAACAACCCCACGGAAATTCCCATTCTTTTCTCCCGTCTCCCTCCTCACTTGGCTCACTCTCTATTGCCATGGCAATGATGTTACAGTGAGTCACCTCCACAGCTCCCTCCTCCTCAACACAGCCAAGAAGGAACATGGGAGTGAGTAAGAGAGACACACAGATACATGGACAGAGACAAAGAAAGAGAGGGAAGGTTGGGGGTGCACAGTTTCCCTGGAAACAGGGTGCAGGGGTCTATGCCCAACCCTTATTGGTTCTCTACTGGATGGAATCAGCTTGTTATCCACAATACTTGGAGCAAACAGTTTCTGTTTCTAGCTCATATCTGTCCACTCTCTACTCATACGAGTGCAAACACAAACACGATCAGCCCAGTTTTCATTTTGCACTTCAAACCTTTGACACAAGCTTTTCATCCTCATGTCTGATTGGTGCATCCTACTGATCAGACCAGATTTTTTTTCTAAATTACCTGAATAAACACAATCTCCCTTATTTCTGTTATTTTCTTATAAACTACAATGAAAAACTGAAACTCCTTGCGAAAGTCTGACTGTTTCAGCTCGTTCTCCCACCTTCCATACGTACATCCATTTATCCACCCATCACCTATACCCACTAACCTTGCAGAGGGTAATGGGAGGCTGGAGTCCATCCAAGATGTGCATCCCACTGAGCTGCCCTATTTGGCTCTTGTAAAAAGTAAAGTTTTCTTTAAAATTCTTTTTACAGCATGAGGTAACTGGAACAACATACTATAAAGGCTCAAAATTAGATACATGATTCACCAAACACAGAGAATAATTGTTGGGGGTCACTGATAGGCAGCTCTGGCTAGAAAGCTTCAGGTGAAAGAAAGTCCCACAGTAAACACTGTAACCATGACAAAGTCAAATCTTAAACGTGATCTGTTTATTTGATTAAAAGTGGACTCTTAGCATATTCTGAAATCGATCTGTTTAATTGAAAAGAAAGAAATAAAAACTTGGGTGGAGTGCATTTGGGTTTTTGAGTGTAAAAATTGATCTCACATGGTATTTTGAGGCAGTATAGCCTTAATATTTTGATCTATCATAGGTAAAGGAGAAGGCTTTAGACAGAAGAAGTGAGCTCATATACTCTTATTCTATAGTGCTGCTGGAATTAATTGCAATCCATTCATCATCTTAGGACAGCCATGTTTTCTTTTTAAAATTCCCTGGAAGGATTTTAAGGTAGCAGAATGTCAGCAATCAGGATGAAAACTCTTTTCATAACTAATTCATAAGCATTAGAGGCAATGATTGTATCAAAAAGACCACAGAGAGGGAACAGAGAAAACCCCTTCTTTGCTCATCCTTTATACAACATGTTTCTCATCCCAGACAGAAGATGTTCTCAGTTAAACTCTGCCCTTAAACCTCACACACACAGACAGCACAGTATACAAAACTAAGTGTGTGCTTGTGCTTAGCAAGCACTAAGAGTGCTTCAGTAAGTAAAAAAGTCAGTGTGCTGGTACATTTACAAATCTGCGTAACCTTTATCCTAACAATAATGACAGAATATGTGCACAGCTGTTAAACTGTGCGTGAATTCATCTCCATGTGTGAGTGGGAGGCTATGAATTTAAGATCTGGGAGCATGTAAAGGAGCACATTTATCAAAGGAGGTTGCTCCTGGCACTGCTTCTTGATCTCTTTTTTCCCCCCTTTCACTGCCATGTGCCTGGTATCACCTACAGTGACTCGACACAGTGATGCTAGTTTCCCATTATCATACCTACTTGTTCCCTATTCGTGCATGATCAGGTCTGCTCAGAGCCTGCCTCACCCATCTGTCACCCTCTTTGGTGACCTCAAAACCCTATTTCCCAAAAATATGTGGGCAGTTTTTTTTTAAATGCACAACATCTTCAGTCTGTAATTTGCTTTTTAAAAAGCTTTATTTAACAAAGAAAAATACAGAAGATTTTTTTTACGGATCAACTTCACTGCATTCAGAAAATCTAGAAGTTAATGCCAGCAACATTTAAAATAGAGTTCTACAATCAACAGAATAATTAGTGTCAGTTAATGGTGGCTGAAAAGGCTTGCCATTTCCAAGCAAAGATGACTTGCCTCTCAACACAGATAGCTGATTTTTAAAAAAAATTATTTATTTATAAATCCAAATTTCAAACTTAAGTTTTTCAACATCTAAAATCCATAATATTGGGAAAAAGACTAAAAGAGTCTAAGGAAATCTCAGCGGATACATGTTAAAGATGAAGACCATTGTTGGATAATGTAAAACTTTTAAGCCCTCAGTGGGAGCTACATGAGCCACGATCAATATACAGTACAGTAGGCACATTGGCTCAGGAGTACCTGGAAAAAAAACACGATCAATAAAAAGGGAAAGCCATATATGAACTCTACGCAGCAGTTTTATTGAAATCCTTGCACATGAACTAATCTTCGATGGGTGGACGTGTTCTTTGATCAGATGAGTCCACAATTCAGCTCCTCCGGTCAGGTTTTATGTGCCAAAGATCAGAAAGACCATTCAAGTGTTTTAAGGGAAAGGTGCAAAAGCCAGCATCTGGCTATTAGGGTATGGTGTAGCACCCAAAGCATATATTGGGTATGCATGAGGGTACCGCTGATTTAGAGGCATACAATATATTTGAGGTTTTAGACAGATCTATGCTACCATAAAGGAGAAGTCTTTTCTCTGGAGATCCCTGGTTATTTCAGCAGGTCAATAAACCTCATTTTGCAGAATTTACAACAGCATGGCTTCATAGAAACAGAGAAACAGAGTATGTGCTATAAGGGTCTGTCTGCAGGCCACATCCATCTGCTATTGAATGTTACAAATATGAAGAGAAAAATTGGACAACAACCACAAACTATTACAAAGCTAAAATATTGTATTAGCAATGTCTATCTCACTGTATTGGAGTGTGTTGCTGACAACAAATTATACATTTATCTACATTTTGTAAACATACTGGAGCTGGTAAGAGAGCACAATGACAACATTTTTTTTCAACCGGTGTCCATCAGCAAAAATGATACTAAAGAATAAACTAATGACAGATCTAAGTTCTTGTTGCATTCTTCAAAAACTTCCAAACTTTTCTAGAAATCAAGTCTGTAATTACGTCCCGTGGTAAAGCCAACCTGTCTGTTCACTCTTAAGTTTTTGCTACAGTTATGACAGTTTAGCAACGTTGTTAAACACTGGCTCCCAAGATATCATTTGATTAACCTGATGGATGACTGTACCATAAGTAGGACAGAGAAACGCAGAAGAGTCCTGTCAGCAAGATATTTTTGCTTAGGTCTTATTCTTTCTTTGAAAAATGGAGAAAAATTATGAAAGAAAAATACTTCAAACACTCTCAGCTTACAAGTATGTTGAAACTATTAGCTCGTTGATCAATTTGAGGATCAATACAATATTAATCAACAGCTACTTTGGTAATACCTGACTAATAGTAATCATTTTTAAAGCAAAAATGCTTGTAAGACATTAAATCTCCCCACTTACTTAGATTTTCTGCTATTGATCGTTGCCAGTAGAAAATGAAATGCACTTTTGTATATACTCTGACACAATAACACTCACACTCCACTGCTTATCTTCTAACTCAAACATTCAGCTTTTTAATTGATGATTAGTCTGATTAATCAATGGTGGAACTAATGGTGCTTTTTGTATAATTTGTGGGCTTTCCTCACAGGTTTGCACATTGATAAGATGAACATGTACAGCTTGGAGCCAAATCACATGTTACAAGACCTTTACAACCGCTCATTCACGATGACCACTTTTACAGCCATCAGCTTGCTTCAGTTACAGCATGTTCTTATCTGGAAGCTGCACAGTGTGACCAGTACAACTGTCAGATACCGGTGATCTCCTAAAATCAGAGGCCAGCCTTTTTTTTCCCCTTCAGTTAAGTGTAGTTCTCCCAAACTCCCCATGTTTTTTTAAGCTCTTCTGCCCTTCTTGCACTAGTTGTCCTCTCTGACCTCCAAACTGAATGTGCGTTGTGAGAGTAGTTCACTGGATGTTTGCTCAGAAGTGCTGCACACACACACAATTACCAATGTACCTGATTAAATGTGATTCTTTTGATAATGAAAACTGTTTGAAATGCTGTTAATATAGCCAATAAGGTGTTGCCAGTCATTGTAAGCTGATCATTTCTTCATATCATGTTTAATATCATAGGCATTAGCAAGGATGAAACACTCCACCCTTCACTGAATTAATCCCATTGATCTATCCTAATAAAGTTATAATGTATTTATGTAAGCACATGCTGCAAGGGTACAACATCAGTCCACTTTAAGCATTTAAACTATCTATGTCAGAAAGAGCCTTAAAAGACCAGCATGGATTTGTGTGTCATTCTTCAAAGAAAGAGACAATTTTGACTTTTGTCTCCAATACGATCATTTCCGGGCTGAAAATGTAAAAATAACTTGTTTGGATGACTCCACAGGCCTGGGTAAATGGAAACAGCTCATTTAGTATTGAGTACACAATTTACAAAGCACTTAACAGAACTGTAAACTGCCTTTCTGAAGCCTGAAAAGCCTTGTCTGAGGATGGAAATCAATAACACTGCATCTCTTTTCCCTTTCATCAGTTCTTTTCTCCCTTTTTAAAAATTACATTACTGTATTAATTTCCTGGACCTAGAAGATTTGAATCTCGTTACATGATCTGCATTTCCATTAACAAAGGCCAGGCAAAATGTCATAAACAGAACATAAAAAGACAAATGAAACTACTTGTCTAAATCAGATCCACACAAAGCCAATTGTATCTACCATAGATCATTAAAACTAGGATAAGCACGCAAATGGAGCCAAAAGCTGTGTCACAATCCCATCAATTATCAAAAGAAAGGGACAAAAAAATATGCCAAGTGATCTGCTACATCTCCAGTGCATTAATTACTTATTCACTCAGTAATTAACTATCTGAAAATAATTACCATGAAAATGTCTGATTAAAATCTCCATCAGTTTCAAAGCCAGAAGACTGACGGAGACAAAAGCATCAAATTAAGGCATGATACTTTTTCCACAGACGTCCACCGCAGTTGTCCCCTCATTTAGCTTTAATGGAACAGCAGATCTGTGGTTAGTACCTCTGATTGGATCTGAAAAGCAGAGCAGCAATGGAGCAACTGATTGAAAGTGACCTTGGTCTAATTACAATTGGTCTAATTACAATTCCCTGATTACACCCTGGCAGGAAATGTAAGAATAAGAGGCTGCTGGTTGCCTTTTCTAATGACTTTAAGATAGATGCTGAATTAATCGTGATCATTGAAAGAGAAAACAAACTGTTGTCGGCATCTTGAGTAAAATTAGATTTGATAACGCCTTTTTTTTTTTTTTTTTTTTTTTTTTTCGGAGCTCACTTTTTGTCCATCCTTTTTGTCTCCTCCCTGTTTTCTAACTATCACCATGGTTTCCTATTTTTCTCCAGCTATTCCCTCTCCTTGCTGTTTGTCTCACAGGGCTGAGGTCGTGCTGCCCTCCAGCTTTCCTTCCCTGAGCCAGGATGACATCATCACATCGCTGCCTCGTCCTCGGAGTGCCTATTCATCACCCTGATCATCATCGCCAGCATCAGCAGCATCACCTGCGTATGTGCACACACTCATACACACGCACACCTACTCACAGACACACACACACACACACCTAACTGCAAGAAGATAAAAGAGAAGAGAGCCACTGCCAGATCTACAGAACTGCAAGCTTAAAGGAAAGTCGGAACAAGCCACAGAGAGGGAGAAGATCCTGCTGGTGTAGGCAGAAACCCCTGACCTGTGCACTTCCAACAATACATCTCAATAAACCACCGTACAGGCAAATCTGATGACTCAGACTTCAAGCTACAGAGGGAAAACAACAACATAAAACAGAAGAGAGAAGATTCCTACTCCCTTTCACTCACACACACACACCTCAAATTTCCCAGGGAGGATCCACACTTCTTCCCCTTCAAAAAAACATCCAGAGCTCCAACATCACTCGCTGTATTCCAGTTACTGCATGGTGCATGACTGAATCATCCCATGCCTCGACATGCTGGAATCGCTGCAGTGAAGTGGAGCCACACTGAGAAAACACAGCAATAAGAGATGTTTCCATCACACTGGCTTCCAGCTTCCTATCCAGTCTGCTCTTTAGTGTGATGTAATCATAATAAGAATACATGTTGTATGTCAAAGAACAAGAATCCCATACAGACTTATGATACTTTCAGCTTGTTCTACTGTTAAGATGAAGGAAAATCATGAAAATAGATTCAACTTTATGTTATAAAATGAAGGAAGCAACTTTATCTGAATGATGTTACTAACAACACAAAAATAATACAATTAGGGGTGACCCTGAATCAGGGCCGTTTTGTCGCATAGGCAACATAGGTAACTGTCTAGGGTGGCAACTGCAAAGGGGCACTGCGCTGCTCCCCAGGGATTAAAGTTCTCCATCCCTAGACGGATTTCTGTCAGTTGAAAAAAAAAAAAACTGAACACGCTTTTTGTTGTAGTCCAACTGCAACAAAGACGGACTGCGAGACCTGTCTAACTTTTGCAAAAACACCCCAGGCTGAGGAATGGGTTGCATTTGTGGAATTAATGAAGATGTAGACCTGATGTTATCTGTGGATTCATTTTTCCAGCTAAAAATGGATAGCTGATGGATGACGTCGTCTGAGAGCAACTTCAGTAAGTACTCATATGTTGTTGAGGTTCAGGTCAATGTTAATGTTATGAAAGTTCAGCGTTGTATATCCGTGTTATTTAAGCAGTCATTGTCAAGTGTTTTTTTTTTTTTCCCCTGGCTTCAGCAGCGCGGTAGAGATGCTTTTATGTAGCGTAACCCTGCGGCTGGTTCTACTTGGTTCCAAGGGTATACGGCGCAGAGTGGTTCCCCCAAGCTTTCCATCAGCATTCTGCAGCATCAGGCAACAGTTGCTGCATTTGTAAGTATTTAAAGTAAAAGGTTATTTGGTTCATCTGACCAGTGTGCCATGTGCTTGCTCTTTGATTAGTTTTCCTTGTTTTTTTGTCCACCTACCATGGGTAGAGATGAAATATATTAATATATACGTTCATAGATGTCTTGTCATGCATGGTGTCAAGTATCAAGTTAGGTCTTGGTATCTGTGCTGCCAGTGAGGACCAGGACATAATGTTGATGTATCAGAGTAAAATGTGATCCAAACTCTGCATATAATGGTTTTATTTTTAAAATCACCTGGTGGAAGCACTAGAGTTGCCAGTGAAGTTTATGCTCCCTTTTCTGCTCCTCTCTAATTTGTCAGGTCACCTGATGTCATATCAGCACATCTGGATTATGCTGATATATCCAGGCCTCTTTTGTTCCCTTCGTCCTCCCTCTGTGTCTGATTGTTTAGTTTAGTTTAGTTTATTAGTTTATTTGACAGGGACAGAGTATAAAATACATTAATCTCACAGAGAAAAGATGCTTTGTACCAGATGATTATTCATTTGTATTTGATCAGACAATAATAGAACTAGAGGTTACAATTTTAATGTCTGTGCCTGTTATTTGATTTAAGCATTCACTAAAATATATTTAGATAAAGAAAACCTAAGGTTTTGGGGTAATTTTTATGGAAGAGGATAGGGCTGGGACAATCCGCAATTAAATTGTACAGTATATCGGCAATTGGAAGGTTGCCAGGCAATTTGCTGTTTATCAAGGCAATTTTGAAAAAAGAAGAAAAAAAAAAAAAGCTCTACTGTGCATTTAGAGATGTTTCTGGAGGAAATACATGACTGTTAGAGAAGCCCCTGCCCCAACTAGTTGAAAATTTGACGATTTGATTCACGGACTGTGGTTTGACTGCCAGTCCCCTCATCGAATTGTCGCAACATGTGGTTACCAATCAAAGATCATCATGCCATTCTGACTTCTCTAATCTGAACTGACCGCTTTATTTCACATCGTATTTCTTTGTTCTTTTAAGTACCATTGGCATGAAATTCTCAGCAACTTTTGGTCCCTTTTTTAGTCACACGCTATGAAAGGATTGTTCGCCGTAATTCAGCCTCGTCATAGAATTGCAGGTGCTACTAGTTAGCACCACTGTTAGCAATGGCGTACAATGACCGAGGTTCGGTGGGCGGGACCAGAAGGCACGCTTGTTACCATGTGCTTCTGCTGTCAATGAGTCTCTAACGTCCGCATCTGATGAAACAAGGTGCTCTCGCGGAGAGGAAGCGGCGTGATACGGAGATACCTGGAGACACTCGCCCATACACTCAGCAGTAACCTGCGGTCTCCAGGGTTCCAGACACGTGCCTCTCCACGCACTCATGTATGAGTAAAAGAAGAGTTGGTGTGTTCTGTTGAACGGGGCTGCACACCAGGCTTGAAGAAGTTTGTGTTGAGTCTCTTTGGACCAATACAGGACGTACGGTGGTGACGGCGTCACTAACCTGACACAGACGCAGTTGCAGCGCGAGTATAAATCCAGTTTAAGAAGAAAACAGCATCATATTCCAGCAACAAGTTTCCCTGAATTATTTCTTTGACCCATGACCCGAATTCAGTTAATAGTTAATAGTAAAGATATATTACAGTAGTTCCGCACGTTAAATCTGTCTTCGTCTGACCGAAGCGGTACAGAAACAGTGATGATGATGATGAAGGCCTGATTGTAAACCCGGGTTAATGTGTGCAGGGAAGAATTATATAATGGAATCATCAGTTTATAAAGAAGTTTTATCAGTTTAAAAAATTTAAATGATGTGTTCCCTTAATCAGTATCCTTACTATATGTAGCAGGATACAAGGAGGGCCCAGGCAGGTTTGAATCGCAGTCTCCCTGTGATTCATGTACTCTGAGCATTCAGCCAAAGAGATGTCTCTGTGACCGAGTAGCCAGAGCACCTGATGACAGGACCCTCTATTGTCACATTATTATCATTGTTGTACTGCAGCCTAGTAAACTGATTGAAAATATCAATTTGCCAAGGTGGGAAACAGTCTGACATAAACACTGTATCTTTCTAAAAAGGTAAAATTCTCGTTAAATACTAAACATTTCTATTATTCTATTTCTATGATTTCTGCTACAGAGCCAGAAAGAGCAAGAGCCACGCCAGTTTAGACTCACATAGTCATGGAAGGCCTTGGCCTCACTGGAGTGTTCACATGTGTCTCTCCTCTCTGGAGCTGCACAGTACAGATCCCAGAAAACGCTGCAACACACACACATAGTGAGTCAGACACAAACTTTTAAGTCTGGCATGTAGAAATATAGCAGAAACAATTAATTTTTGAGGCACACAGCATCAAAATAATATGCTTGTATTTTCAGGGCTTTTGGGGGAAATGAATGAGATTAAGACATGACAGCAGGATACAGAGAGAAAACTATTTCAGTGAGTAATGATTGTGGTGGAATGGAGCAAACATTAAGAAGAATGTATTGAGAATCATCAGTCATGGAAAAAACAAAAAAAACAAAACACTCACCACCACCATGAGTGCAGGAACCCCGGAGGTTCTCCTAATGTAATGTTCTTCTCCCATCGGATCTTGACAGTCGAGAGAGAGAGATGCTTCAGAAACTTACCGGGTATAAAAACATGCCTGACATCTGAATTGCATGCTTTACCAGATTGAAGAGGGTGCAGGGGAATTCTTATAACACACACCATTAGGTAATTATGTTATGATTCTCTTAGATTCATAAGTGGATAAGTGGGTCTATGTTTGCCTGCATGCAAGTCGTCACATGAATATGAATGTGTATGTGTTAAGTGTGCGTCTGTGTGTGTTTCCTGAGTCAGCGGGTGTATAGAGTGTGAGGTCAGAGACATGTACCAGCCTGAGGAGCCCAGTCAAACCTTTCAACAACCCACGCATCCTTCAGTCTGCTCCTCACAGCGTCTTTACTTCTGCTTCCAGAGTTTCATAGTTCACTTTTATTTGGGCTATTTTTTCCCCCTTCTTTTAGTTCTCCCAATCCTTGCCTCATTTCTTCCCAATAAAATGATTCAGGGTTGGGGTGTCAATAAAACTAGCGAGTTTATTATGAATGAATATCTTAACAAGTCTGGGAACAAGTGCTAAACTTAAAGGGAAAAAAAAATATTGCCATTAACAGTTCTTGGAATCAGTCTCTCTTTAAAGGCATTTGCTATAATGTTGCAACATGAATGTATAAATACTGTATAGACTTAAATGCACTTTGAATCATCATTTCATCATTATGTTGCATGAGGTACACATGTATGACCTAAGAGCATTTTACAGTACATGCATGCCTGCTGTTCTTCTGTTCTTGCCAGGTTAGACAGTTTTGTCAAATCACAGCTTTATCACTGCAACACAGAGAAGACATGTCAAATTGTGAGTTCTCCACATATTGTGAATGGCATGTTGTGCAATTGAGAAGAATTTTCTGTAAAATTTTGGATTTTGTTCTTTTCTTCTTGTTTGAGTGTGCTTTAGTGGGGTTTTCCATCATTACAGACAGAAGATGAAGCATCCAGGCATGTGTCACTACTTGTAAAAACAACACTTGTACTAGCTTAGTAAATATGATTATTATACGGCTCTTTAGAATGCTGTAGAACGCTCCGTTGACTTGAATGGGTTTTCCCAACGTTCCAGCGGTCACTGTTTTTGTATAAGGACTGCTGTAACAATATAATGACCGCTGTCATTGGCAACAGATCTTTTTTTTCTTCTTTTTAACCTGTGGTCATACGGTGATTCTAATATCCCTCTGCATCTCAAGTAGTCCACTCACTGAACGGCAAAAACAAAAAAACAGCAAGCGAGCACTTAGCAACACCTCCTGACCAAAAATGGATGACTTCCCAATTGATTTGAACAGCTGGGTCCAGGCTGAGTTTAAGGATTCACCCTCTCCAAAACGAAAAAGACAAAAAGAAGACCAGTGGTAAGACGCATACAGCTAAAAGCAGAGAAGGAAATGTCTAGTTCAACTTACAGAAATAGCTGGTGCTAGGCCAAATTCCAGCTGCTATGACAAAACTAACAAATGTTGCTAAGCAACAGGTGCCCTGACTGTGGGCAACTATTTTATTCTTAGCGAAAAACATCAGAACAGCAGAGGAGGAAATGTCCAGTTCAACGTACAGGAATAGCCGGTGCTAGCCAAAGGTGCTAGCACAAAATTCAGCTGCCGTGACTCAACTTACAAACGCTGCTAAGCAACAAGTTCCCCCACCTGGCCTCGGCTGTGGGTAACTATTTTAATCTGAATGTAAAACATCAGAAAGTTATTTTGCCCTTTTGCAAAAATAGAAGACTTTAATTTGAATTTCACATTTTGCAAGCAGCTGTATAATAAGTGGGATAATGGATGGAACGCAGGTCATTATCGGGAAATACTAACCAACAAGGCGAATGCAGACCCCTCTGCTTGGTCAGTATTTCCAGATAATGACCTGCGTTCCATACATTGTCCCTTACTTAAAATGTACATTAAAAAGGTCAAACAGTCAAATATGTGTTTTATTATTTAGAAAAGATACCACCTGCACCAATTGTTTAAAGGTAGTAGCCATTTAGACTGCTGATGATGACAACAGCTCTGAAATGGATTTCTCTAGAGCATGACAGCCCATTTGCCAGAAGATCTGTAAACTCAAACATTATGTAAACCCAAGAAAGTAAACATGATCAAATACCTTTAACAACACTGACTTTTTTGGTATTACTAGGTTTTATTTTGAGACAAATATTGCAGCAAAGTTACATTTTATCTATAAAACCAATTAATTACATAAATTTGTTGAGTCTCATGCGTTTCTTTATATCATTATATTAAGTTAAAAGTGTTGCTCACATAGTTTTCAATCACAATTCAATCTTTAGCTGTTAAAAACACAATGATTTCTAATCCTGTTTTGGTAGTCTTTTCGAGTATTTAATTACATTGTGAAGCAGAGAAAAGCCCTCAAAGATACATGCAGCACCAATCAAAAGTTTGGACACACTGCCATTAGATTTAATGGGAAATTGTGTACAAACTTCGACTGGTAGTGTAGTTTTGGCCAAACGACTTTCAAAGGCCCCCTTGAAGCTCCATTTTCTTGTCCAAATGGTCCAAGATTCTGACAGCTGTATGTAAACTTGAGGTTTACAAGTTCCAGCTCACAAACCAAGGCATGATGTGGATTTGTCCACTTCAAAGCTTATGGTTGTTGTGACAGAAGTAACCACACACATCTTTGAAGGCATTGTGTGTGATCATCAGTAGCAATGCTTTCCGAGATCAACCAGTTAGCTTAAATTTGGTGTCATTTTACTACAAAGGCAGGGTTTTTTTCCCTTCTAAAAACTTCCTCCACATTTGCTGCATGGACAAAGCAAAATGAACAACTAGCTTGCATAGTCAGCAATTTACAAGATGTAACCTGTGGAAAATCACTTACTGGCTTTTCAGTGAATTTATTATTCTGCCCAACTTTCAAATGTTGGGTGGATTGCAATCATGCCAAAATAATGATTCTTACAGTAAAACTTGCTCTCGGGGCCAGTGGACATTGTGGACATTTATTATTTCTAGATTGTAGGAATTAAAAAATCTCTATGAGAATAACTAGATGTGTATTTTTATCTGAAGTATACATTAGCATGGCGACACACCGTCTCTGTGTTGATCTTCAGCATCATGTTTACAAAGAATCCATCTTAAAGTCTTTTTATTTGTGATGTTAATGAATCTAAAGTTTTTCTTCACACTTTAAAGTGTGTCCAAACTTTTTACTAGTAGTGTATGTCACAGTTTGCTAGAGTTCTCAACTGTTCAACACAGTTAGCATTAGCTATTATTGATAGACCTGGGACAGATTTGATCCAAGGTAGTATTGGGCTCTGATACTGATATCATACCTGGATTGGAGACCGATGCCACTGATCTCTTTCTTTATCCATTTGGATCCAGACTCTACAGTCTGATATCTTTACTGATGGTACAAAGCCTGTACTACAACTAAAATGTTGCAGAATAACTTAACCATTATTTACATGTCAAATAAATTAATTAGCTTCCAAGTGGGCCCATAACTAATTATTTTTCTGGAGACATATTTTATTTAAAGACAGAGCTTGCACTGTAAACCTAAAGCAAAGTCAGCTGGCTACAAGCTCAACTGATATTTTAGTGTAAAAATTGAAAAAGTGTATTGTAACAAGGTTAAACATCCCAAGAAGTGGATATTGTAAAGCACACTTACTCACTTACTGATACTTGACAGAAGAGTGAAGAGAAGTTTATAGAAGTTTACAGAGAAGTTTAATGCTGAACAATAACTCACCCTCTGCTGCAGAAAATGTTGGATTTTGCGTCCTATTTCAAAACTTCACGTCAAGGCAAGCTTTTTAACATCCTGGAAATAGACCCAGACTGATCTATGAGAGCTAATGCATTCTAGTTAGCCTTGCTAAATGCTGTTTAAAGATGTGAAGCTGCTTTAAAAGGATGTCAAATCCATACCCATTTTGTAATTAATTTTATTAACGAAAATGTAGAATTTAATTTTTCTGTAGAGCTGTGGGCAGCACATTGACTTTGCTCCAAATTTAGGACTGATTACACTTGATGCAGTCTCTGACACGATCTCAGTGTGTTCAGAGAAGAGAGAGCAGCTCTGCAGCTGACGAGGACATGAGGAAGGATCATTTTTCTGCTTCTAATGTGACCATCTGATGGAAATATAAATGTATCAATAGATAAATGCAGCTGTATAACCAACTAAGATCTGCATTTCATTATAGCTTCATGCATGGAAGTTTATACAATAATACACATCACCACCACCAGTGTTTATGCGCAATAACTGTTCGGCCAAAATTGCTGTTTATTATTTTATCAACTAGGTGTTTATCTAATGTTATTTTTTTATATATATATATTTACAGTATACAACTCATGTCTGATTTTTATTGTCTTATTTTTCTATAGGAGGAAGAAATGATCAATTATTGAATGTTATTTTTTGTATATCTTCAGCAAGTGTAGATATTATGTATTCTTAAAAGCACTTATGGTGTGAGTTAAATGTTTGATGCATCAGAACTACTTAGCTTTAATTGTTTCAATGTGTCCTATGTACTGTACATGAATTCTCTTTAAAAATAGACATTATTTTTTATTTTGTTATTGAAGCTTTTCCTGTTTTGACATAGATGCACTTTAATCTAAGCTTTCCGATGCAGTTTGGCTGTAATCAAGGTAACTGTTTCAAGACTTCATTGAGAGACATGTTAGTCCACACGTGTACAACAATCAGAACTTCGGCCATCCGGTAGATGCTATCAGACTATCGTACCTCTTAATCTGCCTTTCCCAAGTTTATATTTTTGATTTTCTTCACTAAAATCTTTGATAAGGCTGGATGAATAACAGTATTGTGCTTCAAGCCTCCACAAGCCGCAATGTGAACAAGCACTGAAATAACAGGAAAAACTGAATCACTGCACTTTCAATAAGACTGTCCTGACCTCAGCTGCAGATCAGACACAGTGACTTTTAGAAGGAATGCCATGCTTTGAAGTGTTTTGGGGGGAGGGTCAGGAAATGCTTCTATTTGTTTTTGTCCACATTCTTGTAGAAAAAGTCAGCATTTCTAGTAATTCATCAGTTTGTGAATCATTAGCAGCCAACAATTTCCATACAAATTATGGTAAAAAAAAGATCTTACTTCCTCACAGTTGCTCAGATGGTACAAAAAATACTAAATGAACAAGACGCCCCTCTTTTCTCAGATTCAAGTGGCTGTTGTTCAGTCCAAACAAGACTGCAGACAGTTCAGGTCAGGACACTTTCAAGTTTGCTCTTTTATTCCTGCGTCATCTGGAGCTCGTGGAAAAGAAAAGCACAGAGCATGCCCGCATATCCTGTCTTCTTGTGGTCGGCACTCCTGGAGGTTCTTTCATTTACCTTCGCCAGGCTGAAGTCAGATCTGCTCAGCATGATTGCTGGCAGATGTAGATCAGTGTTGCAAGAACACAGTTTTCTGTCTACCTACATAAAGCTAGTTTTATTCTAATGTCTAAATTTTGATATAACTGTGTTGTCTGTAAAGTTTGACCAGACTAAGTCATTTTGGATTGTTTAGCCTGTTTGTGATTTAGTCTTTATGTGTAGGTATCTGGCTCTGATTTGTGAATTGCCATTGCGGGCTCTTGTTTCCTGTGCCTGAGGATATACTTCAAACTGATGTGGATGATAAAAGTAAAAAACAGGCTTTTAAAACCATGTTTTGCTCCACCCCACTATTCCAGCTAGAGCTGCATTCTGGTAAATGTTTACCCAGAGCGTGCGCATATGTGAGCCCATGAATTGGACACAAGCTGCTGTGTTTATACTTGTTGCACTCTTAGCTAATGCGTTCCCACACTTACATGTGACACCGCCTATCCTTTTCTTCTGCATCTGCAGGACAGAAAGCAAATGATATGGCAGAGAGGAAAGGGTGTCAGAGAGACACTGGGGTGTGTACGTGCATGTGCACAAGCACATACTAAGTCAGAGTGATGAGAATCAGTGCCAGCTGATGAGGTAACCTTTTCCATCCCCCTCTCTTTGTTCTCCTCTTCCTCTGGCCGATGTACAACAAGCCATAGCTGCTGTCCTCTGCACTGTAATTTGCCATCATTTACAGTGAAGCACAATAATCAACTGGCCTCATTTTTACACTGTCACCTTTTAACCCCTGCAGAATTTACGTGAGGATAAGCTCACAGCTCAGAAAACGACAAAGAGCGGAGAAGGCAGACCACAAAGAAAAAAAGCAGAGGATTTAAAAGGTAAAATATCATGGGATGGAGGTGAAGTGCGGACAGATAATGATGTCAGCTCATGGCATCTGCTAGGCACCGTAACTCCTCCTTTGCTCTGGTTCAAGTCCCGCTAAATGCCGCATTAATGCTAAAAAGCCTCTCTGCTGCACTAACCTGTTGGCGCAGCACCAAGTCCTGGCTAATTCAATTAGCTGCTACACTTACTGGACATATTGCATGAGACGACCCTTCAGGGTGGACACATAAACTGCATGGCCTACAGCCTGACACACACACAAACACATAAAACATTTTTGTGACTTACCTCTGAAAGAAAGGTTTGTGCTGACTTCTGCGCTCCTACATGCAGCAGATACTCGTACACATAAAGAGCCAACCTGCACAAAACAGAGGGAGGATGAGTTACGCCGTAAATCAAGACAGGTAGTTATTTTAAATGAAAAACAAATAAGAAAAAAATAAATGGGTCATTATTCAGAGTGGAACAAACAGTGCTGATTTTACAAGTGGACACAAACGCACAAACATCCAAACCTTAAAAAGCAACAGTCTGCTAAATCATCCAAATCCCAAAGGCATCTTCTTTGGCACACTAATCACCCTCAAAGTGCCAAACAACAAGCAGAACAACCTTTTAAGACATCTGAAACTCATCCAGCAAGATTCTACATCCACAGCCCACCTGTATGAAGACAAAAGAACACGTAGATAAAAGTATCTCTGGTGGGGCCACACTGAAAGATCTCCCCTATGTGGCTACCGCTCTCCGTGGACATCCTCCCACTGCTTTGATCACAGTTAGAATTAATTGCAACCCTGATTTGTTAATCAATGCTCCTCATAGTGAGTCCATGCTAGTAGTAAGAGCAATTCAGAAAAGAGAGGATAGCATGATCTAGTCTGTAAATACAACATAAAAATTGATCAGCTGAGGATCAGTATCAGGTTTTATCATTTCCAGTGATGCTGTTTATATAAAATTTTTCTTGCTAGAAATAGACATATTCATCATGAGCCTTAATTTATGTCAACTAAAGTTGAGTAGCACCATTATGAAAAAGAATTCTTTGAAGTGTCACATTCTCAAAATGATCATGTTGTATTCAGATGAACTGGAAAACTTGAGCAAAGTTTAATCATCTAATGAACTGGAAGCAGTTTCTCAAGTAATCACTTTGTTACAGTCTACGGTATATCAGGGTTACTCAATCTGGTCGCACAAGGTCAGCAGCTTTTCAGTCAGATTTTCAATGTAACCCTGTTTCAACACACCTGACTCAAATTAAATGGATCCAACAGCTGATAAAGTTTTCCACCTTGACTTGTTTTTGTTATTTGGGTATTTTGAGTAAGGTGTGTTGGAGCAGAAATGAATCAGAAACCTGCAGGGCTTCGGTCCTCGTAGGACCCGGTCTATATTATCTAAGAAAACGTAAATGCATAGCACATAATGAAGAATAAAAGCAAACATTCACATCTCAGAAGCACCAAACATGACACGGGACAAGTTTTGACCCAAAGGTTGGTCTTTTTGGAGCATGCATGCTGAAAGCAATGAGAGATGATCACACTGGGATGGCGTCTGTCCTCGAACCCCTGCTGGCATGTGTTACCAGGCTGCCGAAGATGATCCACACTCTTGTATCAAGGTAAAAATAAACTCCCCAGACAGCGCTGCCTGGCTGTCTGCAGATGATGGACTGCACACCATCCTGCTCTTTACACAGGTGCTCCTCAACCCTCCTCCCCTCTTCCTCATCACTTTCATCCTCAGTCTTTTTGCTTCCTTCTTCTCTCTCTGCACCTTTTCTGTCTTTCTTGCGCTGCTTTTCTCTTATACTCTTCACCCCCCTTTTTTTCAAGAGACTATGTTTGTTTAATGATCAAATAATGGCGTGAATTTCTCTCCCTCTTGCTTTCCATCCTTTTTTCTTCCTTCCCCACGGTCTGGAAGCAATGTTAAACCAAAGAGATAGTGACAGGACGTTTCAGAGACAAGGTTAACAGAACAATGAGAGGCCTGACAAAACTCTTGACACCTCGACAACTGAACATGAATAAAAGATGTCCACTTTTTTCTAAGGCGTTGTACAACTGAACATTTCAAGGAACAAACGTGCTCCGTCGTCTCGTCCCGCATGCTTTTCCTGTCAACCTGTCGAAATCTGTCACTCTCTCCTGTGAAGCCCAATATCAGCTGCAGCAGCGTCATTGCAGAGCCATTTATTTATCATTACTGAAAAAGCCTCATGTATCTGCAGCAAATATGTGTCCAGCAATGATGAGAAGCCTGATGGGTTGCATGAGTGAATTCATTGTGTCAGTGAGAATAAATAAAGAAATGAAAGCTTTTCCTCAGCATGAATTGGGCTGTATTCAGTCAGCTGTATTACCACGCAGAAGCACATCCAGTTCAAGTGGAAGCTGCCTTAGAAGCAGGTTAAAAGGTTTAGTCTATAAATTGATTTCAGAGAGGTTCTTAGATATGATGTTTGGCCCTGATGAACAGACGGGGTTGACGAATGTGAAGAAACCTAGAACAAGTAAGGTCACCTGTGAGGACAAATTTGATATGATAAAAGGATCAAAACATTAGAGAATCAGAAGTAAGAGGGTTAATAGAAGTTTTGGAGAGGCGATGAAAGAAGGGAATAATGAAGTCGGCCCTGATTCATTTGCTGCTTCTGACCTTAGACACCGGGCTCTGAATGCACTGACGTTTACAAAAATAAATCAGACTTAACGCACTACTGTCTCATTCCTTCCTCTTTTTATTCAACACACACCAATAGTAGGCAGAGGTTGATAAGCAGACAGCAGGCGGCAAAAGAAAGCACTTTGTTAGCATTTGGTACCCAGAGAACTTTAACTCAAAACTACTAATATTTTCTCAAGAACAAGGGACAGGTTTTGAAAATAATAAGCCCTCTATGTCACTCTCTTGTTCAGCTACCACTTTTTTTAGTGAGGCATTCATGCTAATAAAAAGACCCAGCTATCTGGAATTGGACTGACTGACAGAGTCAAAGTACAAAGCAAAGATAAGGTTTGAGGATTAGAGGATGGGGGACTGCTCAAGGTTAATAATCCTCTAAATTTGACACATTAAAATGAAAACATTACAATGACTCTCTTGTAGTTTTAAATAAACTGTCACTTTTAATCATCTCAGCTGGCAGAAGTGCTTAAAAATGAGGGAGCCAGTGATCTTGTAATGATTCTGCCTTTTTGTGGCTCCATCCTAGAGGTCCCATTAAAAATGCCCAACACCAGCAATAGATACTTTTTATTCACCAGCCTTGGCGAGTCATCCTGTAAATATTAGCCATTTTAGATGTACACCTGACTCATTTCTCCCTTAAATTCAAGAGGTTTATCTTCTCTGAGTCACATTTAATCAAACTCATACTCTGAGTCAACCCCAATTCAGGCTTCTCAGGCAATTTGAACAGTGAGAGACTTGAGCTGAGCTTAATGAAGGCAGCTTGACTTGTTGCCGTGCTGCCTTGTCACTTGGCTCCTATTGTTGTTCCTGAGCTGTCATGCAGAGAAGGGATCTGGAATAAGGAGAGCATCTCTGAGCTCAACCACAACCTCAGCTTAAAGCAAAGACATGTACCTTTTTCTCAGGATCAGCATTTAGGAGACAAGTGGATCGCTGCTAATCAATTTACTGCCAAGACGATCAAAGTCTGGCTGTGCTTCAAATCACAACAGGCATTGGCTTCAGTGATTGGATTTGCCTGTTATAGATTAGCCTCAGATTATTTCACCCTTGTTAGAGATGAAATGGAAAAGCGATTATACTTCTGATCGGAATCGACATGTTAAGTGACATATTTACAGGACCTGCCACTATGCTGACAAAGCCTAATAACACATTTGAACAGGAAAACTAAATTAATATTACATAAGTGGAAAAAAAGCAATTAAATGCTGAGTAAATTCTAGCTGGTAAGCATGCTATGCCCATAAATGCTGCACAAAATCTCCCTTTTCATATTAGTGGAGTATTTCCACTGACAAAATACACACATCTGCTACGAAGTACATCCACAGTAGAGACAATAGTGTCTTATCCTCTCTGGAAAAACATTATAAATTTGCTTTCTTTGCACGAGTTAAATTCAGGTGTGTGTGGGTAGAAAATCTTCTCTCACCAAAGGAATTTATGAATACAAACTGCTTCTTAGAAAACTGTTAGTGTGATGTAGCTGAAGAAGGATTTCCCTGTCCCTTTTCTTTCAGTGTGTGATCATATACTGTAAACTTTGGTTGAGCGTCAATCTAAATGTGTCCTGGTTCTGTTTCTAAACCTGCATTGTTGTAAACATGCCATAAAAAAGGACTAAACTTGACTGAGTTTTTTATTCAACTTGTCACATTAACATTTTCCAGAGTCATGTTCCTGGCCATGAGTTGCTTTTGTTGTACTATGCACACTCCTTACAGTAAGCAGTAAAATTCATCATAATATTTGCCATCTAACTGTTAGCTTGCTGTGTTTCTTGTTTGGAGGTGGATGGATGCAATGTATTCTTGTAATACACCACACAAACCTGCTATACAAACCTACTTCCTCACCAATATCTGATTCCTACAAATTTCTCCTTCAATATCAATACTTTCCTTGTTTCATTCATCCCAAACCTTTTGAGTCTGTTATCATGTCTGCTTAATGGCTCCTTTTAGATTCCCTGAATGTTCTTTTATATTGTTCTTCACCAGCATTTTTTTGCAGTAGTTTCCTTCTTCTGCTTCAATTACTAGAGAAAAAATGAATTTCATAAGCAGATATAATCTTTATATACATACACACACAATATATATATATGTATAAAATCTACCCCCTACATAAGAGTAGCCTGGAGGTTCTCCAACCTGATCACATGGTTACACTCTGTAGGAAATATGAAGCATCTTAAAAGTTGTATCTTATGTTGTGACTTTTTCCTGACCATTGTCAAATAGTTTTAGTGACAGAACCTAACCAGTGGGTTGAAAAAAACAATAGGTAAAAAAAAGAAAAAAAAAAAAACTCTTACACAGGAAATTCCAGTAGCTTATTCCACACCACCCCATCCACTACTAATTGTGGACATTTATTGGTTAACAAACAAATTATAACATGTTCTTGCTTCTTCTATTGCTAATCAAAAATTACAAGTGATACTTTAAATTTGGATTTTAAATCCCAGCCTCTGGGGATGAAGCTTTCCAAGTTTACATGCTGATATAAAGTGATGCACATTTGCAATCGCAGTTAGTCCCATGCTGTCTATAACTCAAAACTGCTGCACCAACCTCTTCCAAAGCCTTTGTTACTGCACTCTGGATCTGCATTAAAACAATCTCTTCACCTGCCCATGCTCCACCTCTTCAGCAGGTTTTATGACATTTGGCTCAATAGATTTTGCAAAGTCTTGCACGCATAGGCACATGCACCCTCTGCTTTTGGTGAAATATAACTGAACATGAAATTATTGAATATATAACAACACAATGATTAAGCTCTTCCTGTAAATTTCAAAACTAAAGCAGTTGACTACTCTTTCTCTACAGTAATAGCGGCCTTCTCAGCTCTACTTTGTATTTCCGTTGCATGTTACACTAAAAGCAAATCTGTCCCTGTTGCTCCATTTCTGCAAAGATGGGGTCTTTAAATGTTTTTAATGATGCTGTGAAATTTGCGCATCTGACTGGCAGTATCTAAAACAATAGAGTGGTAAAAGTGGTAAAAAAAAATGAATGCTGAAACTCTGTGCAGTGGTTTAGGGAAGCTGTTGCAGATTAAAGGCTCTGGATGGTGTCAACCAGGGATTAACCTGAAATGTCTCTTATGAGGAGGTCAAACACAGGTGAAACACATGTTCAGCAAACTGCTTAATATGCTGATCTTTACTAGACAGCAAATTTGACCAAATAACTTTATATTTCAGTCAAATTTAAGCGCTAATTCCTGATTTATAACTTTACTGATAAGTAAGAAAATTGGAGCTACCAAGCAACCCCCCCACACCCCCCACCGTCCATCACAGAGGAAAATTACAGTGAGAAAATTTGAGGGAAAGAAAGTGATGCAGTGACAGAAGCACACCAGAGTGAGATGAAAGGTTTTGAGAGAGAAGAAAGGGAGATTAGAGAGGCAGAAAAAAGGCACGTGGGACGGAGGTGATGGGTGATATCGGATGAGCCCCAAGACGAATACTCGTGAGATCTGTAAACTTTCATATTCTAATGTTGAGGATTCTCACAGAGCAGTGTCTCAGTTAGCCAACCCCCCTGCTGTGACCTCCTTCTGCAAATTAACACAAAACCCTGCAACGAGAACAGTAAAACTAAGCCAGACCCCATTTCTGCCACAATAAAAGGGAACAAGCACATTTTGATTGCACATTTGGCTTGTAACCTACAGAAACAGCCGAGTTAAAGTTACAAGCATAGCATTCTTTGCTGCATGCGCCACATTTCCAGATACTTTCATAAATGATTATTAATGAGTCCTGTGTAAGCGGCAACAATAATGGCAAAGTAATCCCAGCTTGAACGAAGTCAGTCAGGGAGTAACATACAGTAATTATCTCCTGGATTAGTAAAGTGACAATGTAAAGCATCTACTGTGATGTCATTAAAGCACTATCAAGTGAACATGATGATAAATTAATGAAGCTCTAAAAACCAATGAAATGACCCATAAATTTTCAACAGATCAAACATCTATTAAATCTCAACAGATCAAACTCAAGCTTATTTAAAAATCACAGCATAAAGGTGAAATAGTATCCTCATTGGTTCACTTAGCTGATTTATCTAATCAAAAAACTTAAGTTGTTATAGCCAGGGCTGCTGAGCATCTACTTTAATGTTCCCCGGCTTGTTTGGCAATTTTTTTTCATGATTTTCAGACTTTTCTTTTTGCTGCGTTACATAATTTTGCAGCATATGTGACTGATGCAATACAGACAGTGACAAAAGTAACTGCAAGTACAAAAGCAGCAAAGTCTTCACCAAACTGGGGCATGTAAAGATAAACTACAGTTAACAATATGCATCAACTAACAGAGTTCAGCCATCATTTCAACAAGGTAGGCTCATCATGAGAGCTATAAAAGAACTAAACAGGACACTTGTGTCTCTAATGTTCTGCCCACTCTTACAGGGAGGGTCGCTCTTTCATTCTACAGCAGTAAACTCAGTTGTCAACAGTGGTTTGCTTGTTTTTGTTTGCATCCTTGCTCTTTGATTGAGGCATCCTCAGTGAAGTCACTCTTCACCACTGAGCTGAAGGCTGCAAGAGCAACACAAATCACAGACACCTGTGACTCACAGGTAGGATCAGCATTGTTATAATGCCTGGTCCACAATGGAGCCAAGCAAGCTGTCTCTCTCTCTCCCTCTCTCTCTCTCTCTCTTCAATCAAGCCTCTGTAAGCCCCGGCAGCTCGGGCTCCTGACAACTGTGGTGAGAACAGAGAGGGACCCCTCCATAAAAAAAGAGGGTGCAGCGATTGAGCTGCTGCCCCTGCTGAGGACAGCCCTGTGTGTGACAGCAAAACACTTTCCCTGATTAATCAAGCCTAGCAGCAGGGCTTTATGTGCCATTAAGAGCCCTGCTAAATGACTTCACTTCATTCATTAAAGTGGAGCATCCTCTGTGGGTAAAGCAGCCCTGCCAGACAGACAAACAGACAAGTGAAAGCTGGAAGAGAGATGGTGGTGGGGCAGCGACGAGGGTGGTGGGGGCACTGAGGCAAGATAAACAACGACAAATATAGACCCATTACAATGCTGAATAATTCATCCTATATGCAGGGCTTCAGGAAAACAACAGAGGAAAAGAAAACAAGATCCCAAACAACCATGAGGATTACGGAGACTTTGTTCAGCGGAAGCACGTCTTCCAAACAGGGTCATTTATGCAAACATCTCATCTGAAAAACATACAACAACCTCATCATATCCATATCACTTTATATGGGAAAATCAGCTTCCAGTCGACATAATACTGATGCATTTTCATGAAGTTAATGTTTATTTTAACTGAAACTGCAGGAGAGTTGGACATCCAGGTGTAAGTGAGCATAATAAAATTGCTGTTAGCTGCTTACAGTACAGTATGTACTTTGTTCGAGCTATTCTTTCATTTCTTGCACAACTCTTTCAGCACAGAACATCTACAGGGGGAGTACATAGAGTAAGACTTGCACAAACTATTTTCAAGGAAGATGGGAATCCTGAATAGGGAGATTATGGAGGGAAGAGGGGATGATGCTCAATGATATGCTGACAAAGAAAGTTTGGTTTTTACCAGTGAACAAAGAGCTAAAGGTGAAATGGAGGCAAAGATAAAGGTACAAATAAGATACTGAGGGGACCAATGAGAGAATGGTAGAGAAAAAGAAATATAAATATGGGGAGAGTAAATGATTAATGAAAGGGGCTGTGAGGGGAGGTCAGGATGGAGCAGGAGAGGAAGGATGCTGCAGCCTGTGAGCAAAAAGAAAATGTGAAACAACTTTGTGCTGTCACACACCTGCAGCACCAGACTAAAACTGAATGGTCACTTTACTTTTAAAAGCTTGCTTTGTAATGTAAAAAAAGATAACCAAACAATCCAGCATATCCGAAAGTATCTTTTTTAAAAAAAGAGACACATAAAAGGACAAAGCTTCTTTCCAAAGTGCTTTTAACTTTGTGCAGCAAAAATTGTAAAACACTGGCCTGAAATTAATCACCAACCGGCAGTGCACTCGCTATAACACTGCCTACTCACTGATGCATTTCTAATTGGCATTTTTGCTGATGGTCACAAGTTAAATCTATATTCTCCATTACCCTTCCATGGTATTCCCCTGAGATCCCTCTAATGGCTTCTTCTAAAGACAGAGTACTTGAATGAGAGGTACTCATATAAAGTAAACTCTCTCTGATGCTGACTGTTCTCTGACTCCAGTTGATGGTTTGGTGTGTATTGAGAGTTGGGAGGAGCAGTGAAAAGTTCACTACAGCTTTGAAGATTAACAAAACACGTGTCATAATCCAGCATGAAAACAGCCCGAGGAGAGACACTCGTAGTCAAATAAACTGTGTTTTATCTGCTCGTGTTCCCTGCTTTGTCTCTGCAGAGATGGTCTCACATGCTGCTTTGCTGAGCAAATGTTTGTCATAGCCTTTATCCCTCTTCCGCAACACATAGTAAAGCCCTCAGTGGAGCTTTGGCTGGATGACAGGCCTGAATACTCCGACACCGGCTTGGCAAAGAGCAATGCGGCCCATGACTGTTAAGAATGGATGGAGTGAATGAAGCTGGCAAACTCTGACACTGTGTGAGAGCTTGACCGGCAACGCAAATAAAATCTCTATGAAATTACACAGGAGGCTGTTAGGGCTGCCACAGGACTTCACTAAACATGAGAGGCAGCGAAGCTGGGACAACAAACCACCTTTTTTCTTTCTGAATCAGACATGAAGTGGTTTCTCATGAAAGACTCCGTCAGTGGAGGGAAGAATTTGCCAAAGGTTAAATGTCATGTTTAAAAGTACAAGTCAAAAGAATGAAGCTCATATCCTGACAGAGAGGAAGAGCATTCTTTGGATCACCTCCGTGTAGACTCTGTGTTTACCTTTCATTAACTGGAGATCCCTGAATCATCTTGTCCTCCTTCTGCCCTTAGGACAGTCTAATGCAAGGTGAAAATAAATGTTGTATAACCAGCACCTGAACCCAAATATCACAATAACAACGTTTAAGTTTAAGCTTCTTTTAAAAGATGCTCAGGATTAAAAGCTTGAATTTCGCAATTCTTTTGTTTATATTGAGAATTAAAAAATAAAAAACTATAAATGCTACAATAATAGAAGATCGGCCCACAAATGCGTTGTATGTTTAAAAATGCCAGCTCACAGGCTACTGTACAGGACAGAAAGTGATAGCAGCCAACTTATCAAGATACTCTAACCACAAGCCCAACTGCAGTTAAAAACCTCCACCCTGTGCTGGAAGGACAGAACATGCTGCGTCTTAAAAAAAACCTCCACCCAAACTCAAATACAATCAGTTCAGGCATGTGTGTGAAAAATAGCTGACATGAAGAACGCATACATAAATTAAACTAAATGTTATATAAAGTGAGAGTTAAGCCTGTATTTATAGTCACAATCTATTATGTGAATATTTTTTTTTTTGCAGAGCTTCTTTCAGCCGGCAGTCTCATTCATTGACAGACAAATAAATAAATTCAGTCATTTCATTAAGAGACTGTGTCCAATGGTAAAAATTGTTAAATTCAAAACATTTTCACTGCTAGACAGCTAATTCCTGCACTTCTTTTGCATTGCTATCTTATTCCTTATGTGAATCTGTAACACACTGGATAAAAAATCAGGATGGATCAGCTGGTGTGGGGATACTCTGATAATGGGGGGGCAGAGAGTGCAGCCGTCCCGGGCCCACGGCTACAAAAGGGACCACTTGCCCACGCCGTCCATCCCCAACATGGTGAAGGAAAAAAAAAAAGTAAAGACGCAGTTGCTGTATGGATGGATGGATGGAGTTCCCTTTTCTCCAGTCTCACATCTTTAGCCTGGATCCTCTCAGCGCTGCTCCTCTCTGGACTGCTGCTGCACTGACGCTGCTGGCACTGGGCCACATGTGCGCATTCTGTGCGTAATGTCAAACTAGGTTTAATTTGCTCCAACAGGAACTCCTCACCAGTTTCCTGTAAACTGGCCTCTTCTCAGACTCTGCAGGAATACCTGCTGTAGCCATTGTTTATACTGTATTTCATAATTATTACTTATTTTATATTCTATATCTTATTCACCTCTTCCACTAATATCTCTGCCTCCATCGGGTCAAATTTCATTTTGAGTTGACCACATGCTCTACCAACTTTCCACGGTAAAGTAATAGTGCAGCTAAATCCTAATTTAAGCTGATTGATCAGCTGTGCCACTACAGGCTGTCACTGCACAGTGTCTAATGTCCATTTACTTTTTTTTTTTACACATTATCTGGCTGTCTAGTGAGCAAATTGAGTCTCTTAATTTATCTATGATTATATTTAATTATAAATTATTTAATCATTATAATTTATGGATCGAAGTGTGAGAATTCTTTTTATATTTGAAACTAAAGCCGTTCATTCAGTCCCTCTTTTGGTAGCGGCCAAATAGATCTACAGTGCAGATCCAAATCAGATATGTGAATTGTTTAATGAAATGGCCAATAGCCTACAGTATAAGGGCCCACTACAAGTCCCCGCCCCCTCCACAATGTGACACTGGCTCCGTGCCTGGTGAACTGAAACAGGAAAATAATTCAAACATGCAGGCCCATAGAACCAGGACTGTGAAAACAGCAATAAAATGGATTGGTTATTATGACACAAACTTTATTACCCTTCATGCAAGCAAAAACTAAT
Organism: Atherinomorus stipes; assembly: GCA_023101725.1. Classification (NCBI taxonomy): domain Eukaryota; kingdom Metazoa; phylum Chordata; class Actinopteri; order Atheriniformes; family Atherinidae; genus Atherinomorus; species Atherinomorus stipes. The sequence goes on from JALJCO010006760.1 coordinate 2,282,306, forward strand.
AAGACACCAAGATGTAGCTTAACAACCACTAACTAAACTGAACTGCAATCACCAATTTAAAGAATACCAAATTATAAGCTGAGACTAAACATCACGTGTCTTCCATGAAATTACATATCTGTTATGGATCAGCACAAGCCTACGTCACAACCCGGAATTCACGCAACCACGAAGCTGGTAACGGTGAAAACATGCTTCACATTTGAACGGCGTCTGATGGACTATGAGCCTCAAAAACTGTTTTTGCACCCTTTTTAATTTTTTTTCTCCGCCAGTCTGTCTTTGAAATAATGTTGAAATGACGTCCAGTTATATTGAAAGTCTTACTGCCGAGGCGAGAAGAAGATACGAAGCAAAACTAGTATCTGTTGGACTACGTGATGCCCATCTTCTGCTGCTAGAGCCTAAGATAGAAATATTTGAGGGTAGTTTCTGAAAGACACACAACATAACTTTTAGACCTTAAAGGTATAGTCCGGAGCTTCCCCCTTGAAAATATACACTGTGGTTGCGCACCATGTCACTTACTAGCAAATGGATATGAACACAGCACGTGTTTTGAACGCGCATCATATTGGATTCAGTAATATAAAAAAGAAATATAAAAGAAACGCAAAGAAACATTACCGGAGGAATAGAGGAAAAGAAAGAGAGGAAGGGACAGAACAAGAGTCAAGATAAGACTGTCTTTTACTAGCTGGAGTGAATCACAGTACAGGTACGATGCAAGATGGATGCTAGTTTAGCCGCTGATAGGGGGCATGTCAGTGAGAAAACTGCTCAAAGTTACGTTGTGTGTCTTTAAGATTTGCCAGCTTAACACCTAAAATATTTAGTATTGTCCAAAATAATAAAATGAGAAAACAATCAGATTCAGGTTTGCAGCAAAGTAACGTTTGGTCTTCTTTAATCTGTCATCTTATGGTTCTATCTCCCATTCAGCAATTGTGTTTTTATGTTCTGTGCAGTTAAAAATCTAATGGAATAGCTTTAGTGAATGTTAACTTGAGAATTCAATTGTAAATTCATCATTTTCTTTGTACATGAGTGTAATTACAAGTGCAAATTTGGGCTGGATACACTCCTCAACTCACAGTCCAACGAATCTGAGCAGCTGCAACTAAGATTTCAAGACAATACAATCAAAACAACATACACACACACCGCCACCCCCTTCTGCCTCATATAGACCCAATCAGACAAAGTGAAACAGCTCTTGTTCTGTCAGCAGTGCAGAGCGTCTACTGTCTCACAGAGCAGACAACAATGCCCAGAGCTGAGATAACAGGAAATGCCAGCTTATCTGAGAGAGGGAGAAACTGAGAGATGATGAGAGGGCGTGATAGGTAAGCTCAGTGTTTACCAACAATATGAGCAAAAATCCAGTTGTGTCCTTCTCTGTGAAAACCTGTCATTTACACAAATGTTTCAGCCAACATTGTTGCTCCGCAACTAATCTGTTTGCAGAAAATGTAAAGTGGATGAATCAAATAAAAACAGAGGCAAATCTCTCACTTTCTTAATTTGAGTTCCATTTGAATGGCTTCGATTTGTTTAGATTGAGTCACCTCTTGTGGGGAGTTTGTTTAATTTCACAGATGAAAGAGCACCAATGATTTTTAGGAGTGTTTTCCTTGTTCAACCGTCTCTACAAGCTATTACAGTAAATCTTAAATGCAATACAACCATAAAGCGCAGAATATTAAACTTCTGTTTACAGAGAGAACTTAAATGGCAACATTTTAGTGACCATACAGGGTTAATTACTGAGGTTTTTTATTTTTAAGTCAAGTTTCACATTGAGTGGTTACAAATGTGACCCAAAATCTCCAACTGTGTGTGCAACACACCCATGAAAACATGTTGATCTATGATGTGGGGAGACAACTGAAGGGCTGCACCCAATTTATATGAATAACTGTAGACAACCAAGTAAAAACACTATAATGCAACAAATTTCAATAAAACTTGATCTCTGAAGTGTTTTTATACTAAACTATGATATTATTTGATTGACTTTTCCTAATGATTCTTGCCATCCTCACCTGTGATTTGCTCTCATGATCAGTTGGGTTGATGTGAACATTAAAAACCTGCCTGAGAAACCTCACCAGTAATGCCCAAGATATCAGCAATGCCTGAATTCTACAGTAATAACACTCAAAACAAATGCTATGTTTTTCTAACTTTTGTTTTCTTTCCATCGACACTCATAAAAACACTGGTGTTAAGTTGCCATTCTTTGGTCTGTCATTCGGTGGTATGTAGGACGTGGAATGTGACGGGATGGGGACACTCCTCTCCTGCCAGCTCCACAGACTGTCCAGCAGCACACCATTGTTCAGCTCACATTCCACAATCAAACAGCAACTTTTACAAAATAGAGGGAGAAGGAGACGACTGGGAAAACTGCACTTCTCTAATTTCAGAGTACTAAAAGTTCTGTCTGAGGGGCTTTAATAGAGATCTACTGTTTGGAACAACAGAGCTAAGAGGCAGGCTTAGAAATAAAAGAACAGATACAGATGAATGCAATCTGAGGCAATTTGGGTGATTTGTGATGGGATCGAGACCTGGATGGGGACTGTGGAGGTAGTCTAAGTAAATGACTAGCAATTTTAATTTCCAGCATGTGAAAATACTACTTTGGTATCATGGAGGATAAAGTGTAATTGTGGACTTAGGAGGTATCAGCAGGACCTGCAATATAAATACAGTACATTTACAGAGAATTCAAGTGAGAAACTCTCTAGCTTGACTTCACAAACAGACGGGGTACAAGTAGGTGCAAGACAAAGAGGAAGTGAAGGTAATGTAGAGAAGGCAAAGGAAAAAAAATGTGTTTTGAGGGGTGAAAAGTGGAGAGAAGGATACAGAGAGAGAGAATGTCTGAAGCGGTTCCTAAGCCTGGCCGTCACGCATGCTTAACCTTGCGCTAGCGTCTGTGCGATGCAGCTTGCATATTAATGATGGAGGAATATCCAGCAGAGAGAGGCCTCCAATCAACCTTCAATATACTCTCCGGGCGGGGAGGGGGAGTGGGTTTGGGGTACAGCAGGATGTGCAGTTCAACTAACACATTTACAATAACAATGCAAGTTAGACTGGTGAGCATAGAGCAGTTGTACAGGTGACTTCAAAAACAGACACACTCACATGTAAACCAGATATTAATAAGTAGGGATGGGAAATAAACCTCTTCTTTTCTTTTTGACAAACAAAAACGTTCGGTTGTAAATAGATATCTGACATATACAAGGAAATAGGACTGGACAATTATGGGAAAAATCATAATCACGATTATTTTGACTGATATTGAAATCACGGTTATATACACGATTATTCATTAATTTTATAAAGTGTTTATTGAACCACTAAACTCAACTTCAAATTTAACTTTTAAAAAAAATTAAACCGGAAATAAATTAGAAACAAGTAAAGAATAAAATAAAATTTTATTTAAAATAATAATAACAATAAAAAATGAATACTCAGTCTACATGCATTCCTGTTCTGTACTCCCGTGCAGTTCGCTTCCTATAACTCCAGCAGTCTCTTCCCTAGGATTAATTGTTTTTCTTCGATTACAGTGTTTTTATGATTGTGAAAAGGCAAAATTGAAATCACGATCAAAATTCGATTAATTGTCCAGCCATACAAGGAGAGAGTCTGTATGTTTACGAAAAGCATTCCCCTTCTAGGCACGCCGCCTCAGGTTACAGGCGTTTTAATGGAGAGCATCCTTAACTGTGCAGCATGTTTGGTGCCCATCGGGTAAAACCCCACCCCCCAAAAAAAATTAAAATCCCCAAACAAAAAAAACAAATAAAACTTCCTGACAAAACCACAAGAGCCACCACTAACTATAAACAAAGCCTGACAGCATGGACAGTAGTTTCCAGTCATGGTCAACCTAAAATGCCCTCAGCTTCATCCACAGGGCACCGCTCTGAATCCTTTACTTCACAGGTGTCAGCGTCTTAATCCCAAAGATAAACTTGATGCACCAAAGCAACTGCACAGGAAGGAGGAAAGAAAAGGAAAAGAGCAGAGGAGAAAAGGAAAGAGAGGAAAACGATATGACTGTGTATTTCTAATTAAAACAGGAGCATTCAGAGACACCCATGGGGTCCTATGGGACCAGCACTGGGTGATAAACTCACTCATCCATACTTTGCTCTTTCAGAGAAGTGATAAACACTTTCAGGATGCTGTGCCTCCACATGCTATCTGATGCCGACGGAGGCCTTTTGTCACATTGATTCTTCTTAAAGACCCAAAGGCGTCCTGAGAGGGTGCCTTAAACAGTCCTGTTTGTTGATTGACACCCTATTTTTCTGCCTGTGTCGATCAGAGGCTGTTTCCATCTGCCTCATACAGCTCAATAAGAGGCTGTGCTTTGATAGAAGTCCTGTAGCAAGTTGCATCTCTGGCAGTGAGGATAAGAGATAGACTAAGAGGGATGCCAGCAGATAAAAGAGAACTTTTAACAGCATCTACTTGTTCATCAGGTTAAAAAGTGTTTTCTGTCAGAACCATGTCAGTCTGTCATCACATATTGTTTTCACTTTTGTTTGAAGGTAAACACAGGAAGAGGAGGAAACAAACCAAAGCACTTTCATGTCTGGTTTTTCTTGTAATCTCAAGCTGATGCTAATCTGAAATGCTGTGAGGATTACATAGACTCATGTCTCTCACCGTCCATCAGTGTTGGTGAAAGACAACAATGGAGAGTGGTGACAGTTCTGTGTTCTCACAGTCGTTCACAAGCATCCCACGAGAGCTGGAGAGGCTATTAGTTGCATAATGATCGCTAGATGTTGTAGTTTGTATTTGTACAGGCAGCATGACAGACAGATGGAAGTTGGTTTTGAGGGATAAAACATATGGGGAAAGTGCTCTAAGCAGACAGCCCAGATGGGATTACAGATTTACACATGCAGTGCTCTTTATTGGCCCCAAAGTAGCAAAGAGTGGATGCAGATATATACTTAAACTTACGTTGTTTTGTGTCTGTTTATACAGAGGATCCACATGGATGTTACCTACAGGATGCACTGGACTTAATCCAGCACAGTCATGTGTGGAAACTTGCAGGAATAAACCATCAACACAAAGAGTAAAATGTGGATGGTAGAAGTCTGACACACAGGTTTGCAAACCATTTTAACCTCTCATCCGTTGAACTCATTCCAAATGTAAAATGTGTCCCACCATTTCAACTGGGTGATGCTCACTGCCCAGGCTCAGCATCTCATTTAACCTGCCAAGCTGACAAGAAACATACATTTATCCTGTGGCTGTGTCTAATAGCTTAAATACAATTAAATACAGTAAACACCTCATTAGTTACATTCATAAGGTGACAAGTGGTACCGACATGATAATGTTCCCTGCACAGTCAATGCACTGCAGTTTTAGCATACAATCCATGTGTGTGTGAAATACTGCTCTATTTTTATTGTATGTCCCTGTTATGCGACTCACTGTCAGAGCCCGAGTGGCAGCCGGAATTGCTTCTGTCGGACAAACACTCCCAGCATGCCTCAGTCTGCACAGTGCTGCACTGGCAGCCTTCTGGAAGGATTCTGAGGTGCTTCGGTTCAGAAATAGCTGTGTGTATGTGTGTGAGTGTGTGTATATGTTTGTGTGTCAAATGACAATCCTTGCAGGACAAGAAATGATTCAGACTAAATTAAACTACAGGCGCAATAAAATTACACTTATGCACTACTGTAGCGTAGAAAAGAAGAGAAAAAGATCAATCAAAAGGTTTGATCTGAAAAAAAATATAAGCATACACACAAAAACAAACCAGCTGCAAAACTGGAGGAAAGTGAAGACTTACAAGCATATATGTGCCTCCAAGGCAGACTTTGCTCCATGATTCATGACACACAGAGAAAAGCAGGAAAAGGAATGTGCACTATGTGCTGCAATGCTACTCACTCATGACCACAACCCCAGAACTATGTGGAATGTGTCCTCTGACTGCCAGTGACTGAAACCTACACGCGTTGAACAACTGCAGTACACAGTCAGTGGTCGTGTACTGTCACTCCTAATCAAAATCAAGTGCAGAGCGAAACACAGGTAAGGCTGAGGGAGAGAGAGGAGGGGGGGGGTGAAAGACCTGAGCAGAGAGGCAATCTATGAGCTAGAAATACGCAGGTGTAAATCCTGCTTCATATCCCCGAAAATTCTGAAACACACAGATGTGAACTATTCCCATTTGGGCATCAAGATTTTATTATTAAAGATGATAGCTACAACATTTTCATCAAAACAATTAATTTTTCAAAAATAATACATCCATAGAATGTAGAGGGGTGCAGAATAAAAGTATCAATATTGCAAAAAAAAAAAAAAAAAAAAAAAAGCCTAATGGATATGAATAGTTGTTTAAGCATTTTTGACAGGTCTAAAATATCTAAATATCTGGTTATTAAGCCAATGTCTACACTCAAGGGTTCTGCGCCGTTAGCATTAGCTCAGGAGTTGCTGGCTCAATTTTTCTGTGTAGAAATAGCATCTTCCTTGCATTTCATTTTTCAAATTCAAGTGGACAAAAAACAAAGCAGGGCTAGGGTGAAAGCAGCAAAGGGACTTAAAAGCCTCACAGAGGTTGCTGCTTCTCTCAAAAACAGATTCAAGCCCCTCTTAAAGGTGACACATTGAGATATACTTTATTTTAAGCAAATTTAGCAGTTAAACTATTTATTTTTCATGGACGTAAAGTAAAATGATGTCATAGCAAATATTTTTATATTTGTCAAATCAAATTTAATGAGTTTTATGGGCTTATTTACATATTTCCCATCATGCATTGCAGTACTCTGTTCTTTTCTGCATCATGAGTTAAATGTCCATGTTTATTCCGACTCTCTCCCACTTTATTTGACACCTCATGTACAAGCACTGGTGATGCAAACCTTGCTATAAGCAATCACAAATGTACACACCTATGCCAACTCCTTAAAGAAACTAAACTTTACCAGACAGTTCACTATCCATGACTTGACTTGAAAGGTTCCCTCCAACTTCTATTCTCAGTTACAGTAGATTGATTTCATGGGATCAGTTGAACATAAAACACTTAAAAAGGTGGTGCATGATCGAACTCTACTAAACCTATTTTGTGTTGAAGTAACATAAATCATTTAAAGTACATTTATTAAATGTGATTATTTCCATTTAAAGCAATCGAATAAAAATTTGTTAGACTAACTCAACTATATTACTGTATGTTGCATTGATATATATAGTGCGAGTTCCCCTTACATATATTTATTGAATAGAAAAACTGCTCTCAATTTAATTGAGTTTATCCAATGAATCATTTCTTTGAGTGTTCCTTCCTGGACAGTAAATTAAACATTTACTAATGCTAATTAATGGTTGGCCTGTTCTGTAACGTTGCTAATGCTAATTGAGCAAGCGAGAGTGAGAGTGTTCCATCTATTGGCAGGGAGGAATTAAACTTGTAGCTATCACCTTTAAACCCAATTCTGTATTGCCTCTATATGAGCTGCTGGTCAACATTATATTCTGATATTGACATATCTTATTGGGGTAAATAATGTTCAACTGGGAAGTGTTTGAGGAACCCTGTCCCTTCCTGTTTACACCACTTAATGCAGAAAAAAAGAAGAAAAAAAAAGAAAGAAAATAAATACATCTTGGGACTAATTGAGAAACTGTGTCATTATATATTTTGTCCAGCAGTTTCAACTCCACTGTTTACAAAAGTCGCAGCAAATTTAACAGAGGAAATGAAACAGCTGAGCTGTGGTGCTAACAGTGTTGTGTTCCTGATAAGTTTTGTTGATGGAATATATTGCTGGAAAGTTAATCTTGAGTTGTATTTTGGACATAGTCTGCAGTCTTATAGCATTTGCTACTGCTGGAGGAACTCTCAAAACATGTGATGCAATCTGAGCTGTGGGCTTTTCTTGGTTGTATTGATGCGGTTGGTGCTTTAGCCCTGCATTGAGTGGATAATAGAGATGTCAAGTGGACATGCAAGTTTTTTCTGAGTGTTTCACTTGTGCTTCTTTAGTTGTAATTCTGGCACTTTGCCCTTTGAACTCTGTTTCTATTGGTCCCCACCTGACTTGTTCTAAATGTAAACCAAGGGGGGGGGGAAGGGGGGGAGGGAGGGAAAAGGGGGGGGGAGGGGGGGGGGAGAGAGGGGGAAGGAGGAAGGAGGGAAGGAGGGGAAGGGGGGGGGGGGGGAAAGAAGAAGAATTGGCTGGTGTCGATAGCAGATCAGAGGTTGGTCAAAAAATATAATGAATATGACAAAATAAAAAGAAATTAGGAAAAAGAACCGTTCAGTGTATAAAAAAACACAATTTATGTGTGTTTACACAATCAAACAAATCTATTTATAATGATCACCAAGAGGGATAATTAATGAGTCCATATGTTGTTTTTTTCTTTGCCTTCTTGATCTAGCATTTCTTCAATAACTAAAAATTGCCATTCAGAGGACTAGCAATAATCCAGATTTAGGGTGCAACACAAACTAAATGCTATTTTTTATTTTTTACTAATGAATAGCATTTAGTTCATTCTAAGATTATGTAAAACATGGTTTTAAAAAACATCTTTGTATTTTTTTCTTATTCTTGTATATAATCTTCAAAGAAAAAGCAAACGGAGGAAGTTAATTGGTCTTTTCCACCAAAGATTTTTCAGTGCTGGTGACTTGTGAAAAACTATCTCAGAACAGGTTCTTTCTGTTACAGCAGCCAAAAGCACAGTGTCTGGGTCAAGAAATCTGCTCCTTTGAAGAAACATCAATTTTTTCAGCGAAAAGACCTGCTTACATCAGGGGTCTGGGGTGGATTTATGGAGACCAACCACACCAAAATTCAGAACCAGTGTAACATCTACTCTTATTGGTCCAAGAGAAAACCGTGCTGCAACTTGGATGTGAAGTCAAAGCAGCAGTCTAAGAAGTTAACTCAGTTTCTTTCATTTTCTTGCTCTTTGATGCTTTAATATCTACATTTCTGTACACCGTCAGGAGCAGCTTTCACAATCACTGTTTGCAACTACATTTATTAACATTGTCTTGTGATTCAACATCAGAATCAAGCTCAAAATAACACTCAAGCACTATCAATGAATGCCTTTAAGCATGTGGAAACACTCTTGTGTTGCAAGGAACACTCACATAACATCAAATGCTGTCTACAAGCATTTATAAGCAATACTGGGGATACTGTGAAAAACAGCTAAACACTGTAATCCATGATGATAAAGTGCAAGTGCATCACTGCACTGTGGCCCTCTGCAGAAATTCAGAATAAACTAGAGGGGAGTTCAGCATTAAGCAGGTTGGAAAGACATATTTTAAGTGAAACAACAATGTTAAATTTTTAAGGCTCGCATGGAAAAGCATGAAAAGTAGTTTTTTTAGAAAGCTCTAAAGTTGAACCAGTTCTGCAGGAGCACATGGCAAAGGTATTAGTGATATCAGCTTCTTCTACATCTTAATATAATTCATATCATTCTATGCAGCTTGTATATATGACATACAATACAACATCATCTACTGTATGCAGAAAAAAAGATGGGATATTGCATTCTTTCTGCAAGAGACAACACAAAACACAACACAATTTGTCATAAATATAGTTAACATGACCTCTGTGTTAATCAAAAGGTGCAGCATTGAATAGATTAGATATGATTTGGGAAAAAAATGAGCATCTGCAGAATTTCATATAAAGAAAGAAAACTATTCTGTCTTTTTCTAGTTTTTTGGCAGCTTCAGCATATTGAAAATATCCACCTTTGCACAGCATTAAATATGAAAGTGTTTTTATATGTTTTCTGATTGTCCTGAAGCAAGTATTATTTATAGTAATGCTACAACCCACTTCATCTACAAGCTACGCTGCAATATCACTAGATAAAAATGTACAAATCTGTGGTATACTTATTGTTTTAGGGAAAAAACACTCAAACTGCATGTGTGATTATGTTTATTACCCAGACAAAAAACAGTAAATAGTGATCCATAGAGGTCAGTTGCATTTAGAGCTCCTCTACATCTACATGGGCGAGATGCCAGAGGCCTGTGTCTACAGGGGTCTATTCTGAGGTCAATACTACAACACTGTAAACTAATGATCCAGCAAATTCCCTCAGTCCTGCTCTCTCCCCTCCTCCTCCTTTCTCTCAGTATGTTGTTGCCCTCCATCTCTCTCGCTCTCTGATCCCCTGCTGCGCTGCAGAAATGAGAAGCAACTGAAGGCTCAGCAGCGCCGGGTCGGCTCGGCTTCTCTGATACACACCACTGACAAACAAGGCTGCTTGTTAAGAGACAACAAAAACTTTGGCTTGCTTGATTTTTTCCCTTTTCATCTAGTGTTTCCTTGATACCCATTTCTTCCTTCTGTCGTGACTTTGGCTGTAAATGTCCGGCAGCTCATCACTCTGGCAGCGAAATGTAAACACAGATAATGACATGATCTGCAACAACACAGTTTCAGTTAAACTGTTAAACAGCAAAGCAACAAGTCTGTGCACAGTGATGGAAAGATTCCACCTCTTTTTGTGTTTAAGGCATGAATATTCCATGCATAGCTCAAAGAATAACCACAACAGAAAAAAAATTGTTTACACTTGTCACTTTAAGTGAAGATCGAATTATCTTTGCTTGTTGCTTTTAAAGCTTATGTGCTTATCAAAGATGATGCTTCCATAGTAAAAGTCTGCGTTATCGTTTCCTTTGAAGACAGCAGTTATAGATGTTAATGCACACACGTCATAAGATGTCAAAACATTAAACTGCCAAATCTCAAAGAGATTTTGGACAACTTCTACAAAATAAGTATCTTTTGGGTCTTAATATCAGAAAATGTTAGCCTAGCAAGCACTCACACAACCATGTAAACATGAGGAAATGCGTGCAACTGTTCACACAGAGCAGTGTCCTGGCCCAGAGCAAGCGAGCTATCTGTGCCTGTGTCAGTTTATGTGATAAGGCAGCGATAAAGCAGAGCCCCACTGTTTGGTCCTTTTCATATTGATTGGGAATGAAGAATGGGGCTCATGGGACAGAGATGAACACTCAGTCACACTGTTGACAAACATGAATGAACTGGATTTAGAAGGTGCAATAAAAGAGTGGCAGTGGGTGAGAGTCGAAGAGAGGAGATTAATCTTGTTTTTATGGACATCTCCCATGACAAATAAGCCTTCAATGCTCTAACAGGTGGCAAGGACAGAAAAGTCCAAGTTTATCTCCCTGCATTTGTCATACTGTTACACTCTTCCTCTCTAATCTCTCATTGTTTTTTTTTTAGAGATGCTTTAGTCTGCTCTGGTCATGGTCATGGCATGTCATCACAATGTTCTAGATATCATCTCTGTTTACTGACTATCTCACCTTGTGTGTCCAAAAAGATTAGACTGATAGAAGTCCACTTATAAGGACAGGTTTGTGTAACAGAGAGGCGAGCTCTGCTATCTGGGCATGCCCACATTCTGCAAATGGAAACTGATCTTCCTTACAAACAGAGCTCAGGCAGCTCACACTTGCAGTCTCACCTTCTCTATTCTAATGCTCGACATCAGTGCACACCAGGGTTTTATGCTCAGCCCTTTCTGTTTACCTGTTTCACCCATGTTTCTATCTTAGACACGCCTGTTGTGAAGTTTGCCAACAACACCGATTGCAAACAATGAGACTTCATACCAAGAGAATATCAATAATCAGGTGCACAGAGAACAACCTGCGGCTCAACATCAACACAATCAAAGACTTTTCCCCTCCCCCAAATATTACAAAGAAGGTAAAGGTACATACTCCAGTCTGTCATCCGTGAAAACTCTGAAATGTCTGTAAGGTCATTTTTTGAGGTCAGTGATGTGCTGATTTAACTATGCCTCTGTTTGTGTATGATGGCTGCCTCACATATCCTGTTTCAAGTGCTGGCAGTGCTAAGAAATAATGAGCAGAAAATTTAGTGAGACATGCTTGCAGGATGCAATATAGTGAGATGAGGAGCGTTTAAAGTGGAGGGGCAAATGTGACCAGATGTTCAGGTATACTCGCTATTGTCATACAGCACCCTTGATTTATTAAGGGGGCCTACCAATTAGGGTGCAGACACTGCGGCTGCTACTGCTGTAATCTTAACATGTAGGCTACCAACTGCTGACCTCCCCTGTTGTTGCTCTGCTTATTGATTACATCCCACAAATACATCATTTTTTACTCTACTTTATCAAGAGTCTAAATCTTTCAGTAACAGGCATACAAAAGTGGAACAATTACAACCGCAGTGGTGCTGTTTACATGGAGGCATGGCTAAAAAGCTAGTGCAACCCAAGACCACAGAGGAGTAAAAGAAATTTTCCTAAGAGGGGATGTTACAAACTGTCATGGGATGTACACGACTCAGAGCTGTGAGCTTTGCAGCAAGCGATAGACCACTGCCCAGAAAAGCATCAATATCCATACAGATCATGATATCCAGGTGGTGCGATGTTTGTGCAGAAGCTCAAAGGATATTAAAGAATAAAAGCCACCACAGCCACCGCCTGTTCGATCTGCTGCTGTGCCACCAGACTTTTGATGGAGTTTCCTTTCTCAAGTTGTAGACTAATGAACTCATTAAAAGTGTTTATTTTCTAAGGATAAATTACGAAGTACACGTTTAGTTTTGGTGAGTAGCATGAAAAACACTCACTTAACAATGATTATCTTGAATCTTATCCCCTGAACATAGGTTTTGGAAACTTTAGAATTAGTCCCCTCAATCTTTTTTTTCCCATTATATTTTTTTATAGACATAATACAGCACGTCACAACTGCCAAAATTAAAGGTACAAAAAGTAAATAACTGAGCAGGACAACAATAATAATATCACATAGTCTCACATTACAGGTACATAAATGAAAGACAACACTTATCCACTTCTCCAGGGGTCCACCTCTCCTGCCTGTCCAATTTGGACAAATATAAAGCATATCTCTATCTTTATCAAATGCATCACTATCTTAAAAGAAAGAAAAGAAAGAGAGGAAAAAGTGTGCTGAAGTGCAGCATCAACAGACAATTTCACATCAACGGTATCTGACATGTTCACCTTCACATCTACCTAACAGTACAAAAGAGCTCCTGCCTGGTAGGAGGTAACCTTACTTTCATTCCTGGGTCAAACTGAGTTTTCTTTTTCATTTTCTCTAAACAAAGCACAAAAACGAAACATCTCCATTAAAACCCGCTGATCATTCAAAGCTGAGCTGTAAACACATCGCTAGATGAGTCGATCGACGGTCTTCATCTCACTGTGGAGGTGAGTGAACCTGTGATTTTAACGCAAGGCAGTCTTCCAGTGAAGAGACACCTAAAAAAAAAAAAAAAAAAAAGCCTGACGGCGGCTGGTGGTGGGCAGACAAACGCGTGGACTTTCTCGCCGCTGCCGACATGGTGAACGTGTAGTTTGTCTTTGCGTTTAGAACTGTTCAGCTGTTACCGAATCGAAATAAGATGGGCGTTCACAGGTCAACCACAGCGAAATTGCAGAGAAATGTTTAAAATGAATTATCCAGGGTATAACAGAAAGTATTACGGTATGCTGAGAAATACCAATACACAAGAGGAAGATGTTAGATTCAGAACCAAACGTCTTAGGATGAATAGATTGAACTCCTGAAGCTGAAACCGCTAATTTATTCTGACCCTCTCGGTTTGCTGACATCTAAACCCCACCGGTAAAATGTCTCTCTTTCTCGAAATAAATGAACAGTCAACTTTCCAAGCCTCGCAGAGCGCTGCGCAGAGAGCCCCATGCCGCCTCGCGCCCACCCCAACCGCAGCTCTGTGAGTGACTGCCCCCGGCCGCTCGTGAACTTCCCCCACAGCCGCAGTTTCCTCCCCCCATAAATAAAACTTACTTTTCTCTGGCTTGGCTGTCGGACGGCACGTTGCTACTTTTGCCTTTGGCGTACATGCTTGCAGAGAGCCCCGATTGTCACGCACCTGTCAACCCATCACAACCTCCCTGGGCACAGCCCCGTCACCATGGTGACACAAGCAGCGTCGTCTCCCATTGGATGCCCCGCTGTTCAGGACCGCCCGCTCACTATGGTAACCACCAGTGAGTGACAGCTCTAAGGCCATGCCCATCACCTGTAAACCCCACCCCCTCTCCTCTCTACTTCTCTCCCTATCTCACTTTCTCAGTCTGTCTGTCTGAAGTCTGTCTGTCAGTCAGTATTTCTGCCATCCCTTCCCTGATTGGAAAGGTTCTCCTGATATGTAAGCAGACTGACACACACGAATACTCACACACACACACATCTGCAGTCCCTCGCTCTTTTTCTCCTCTCAGTGCAGTGGGGGGGTGAGGGGTGGGGGTGGGGGGATTTAAAATCATTCAACAAGGAATTTAAACAACTGGCTTTGGCTGTTCCTTTTATAGATAATCACACCCTCTGCCGACACACACACAGGGTGCTGCACAAAAAACACGACTACATCTCCATCCATGTTTATTTACAAAGGTATGAAGCAAGCAAAACATGTGCGGAGAGGAGCATGATGGGAACACACATGTACCACCAAGGGACTTAAAGGCACAGCAGGATGCACGGGGAGGGTGAGAATCATGTGTCCACCGTAAGATTTCCAAACATTCCCACTGTGCAGGTACTTTACGAAGGGGAATGTGTGAGATGTGTGCTGAATGTGTTGAATGATGCTGATGATGACCAGCACTCAAGTACAAACATAACCTGTTGGAATAGTTGGTATAGGGCCCGAGCTGAAGCTCAGAGTTGATATATCTTGAAATGGATGTTAGGAAAGTCAGATGTTATGCAGGTGGCCATCTTGGCTGCGAACAGAGAAGAGGGGTTCGGTCCACTGTCACAATGTACTCATCAAAAATCCCCTGAGAGACTCCACATGAGAGCTGAGAGAGGGATCCGAGTTTGGTACCGTTTACATGAGAAAAGCGATGGAGACTGTCATACAAAACGGCTGATTCCCAGACAGTATGCTCTAGAAAGACACAGACTGTTTTTGAGTGTGTGTGTGTGAGTGTGTGTGTGTGTGTGTGCACGCGCACACGCTAAGGGCATAGCACAGGGGCAGCAGTGTTTATGCTTACGCAATGCTCCTGCGATGTGACCCAGTTGGAATGGATGTACGCTGCCTCATGCGCTCCTGTTCTCTCACTCTCTCTACTTGCCTCTCCATCTTTTCCTCAGTCTCATCTCCTCTTTTTTTCTCTTTCTCTTCTCCCTGCTTCTTCCCCCATATGCCAAATGACCCCCCCACCACCCCCACCCTCCACCCACCCACTGCAAAGAGGAGGGGAGGAGGTTCTATTTCAGACACGCAGAACTTTGGGTTTTGGGATGAGTCCCTCTGGGTCGATCACCATGACAACCACTCACAGGCGATAAGCATGTACTCCAGAGGATGGAAGAAGAGAAATTACAAGGAAGAGGTAGAAAAAGCAGGAGGAAGAGAAAGAGGGAGTCCACAAAGGTTAACAGGTCATGTCAGGGAAAAAAGGTCAAAAGACAGATAGATAGATAGATAGATAGATAGATAGATAGATAGATAGATAGATAGATAGATAGATAGATAGATAGATAGATAGATAGATAGATAGATAGATAGATAGATAGATAGATAGATAGATAGATAGATAGATAGATAGATAGATAGATAGATAGATAGATACGACCTTTGTTATACTATAGGGGGTAACAGTCTGACTAAGTAGGTCGCTCAGCTCTTGCAAATTTACCCCAAAATTGGATCAGTTGGCAGTTACTCTGCTGGTAACTGGTAACTGGCTTTGAAATGCAGAGATCACCCAACTAAATGTATCAACTTATGTGTCTAACCCAGCCAGACATTGGACCAGCCACTGGTACAGCTGTGTTCCAGTGGCTGCCAACTAAAGTTAGTAACTGTGTGGCAAACAAGCCAACCCAAAATCTACAGCCAATGGGAGCTGCTCTTTGTTTGGGCTTTAAGGTCCAAACCACATAAATTTTCTATCAAATCAGAGCAAATTAGTCCTTTATTTTCCTTCCTTCTTCCTTTATATTTAATTTCTTTCTCACTTCACAGCACCTAACAGGTCTGTCTGCTACTTTTTTCAGCAAATCTATCACTTACCACCTGCCAACTGTTTAGAAAATGTAGTCTTATCTACCACATTCACACAATCCTACATATTCACTTAATATACACCCAGTCACTGTGAGGTCGAGTGACATCAAAATATATCCATTTATATATTTATCCTCTTATTTGGCAAGCATTCTGTTTCTTTTCTATCTTCTTTGTCCCATAATATTAACGCACGAATACAGCAGGCTACACACACACACACACATCCTCCCCAGCTTTACAACAACTGCTTTGGCATTTTGGCAAACAGCCTCTGTTTACTGAGCCTGTCGATGGGCTTTGTAATTGTATATTTCCACTGAGAGTGTCCATTGGTGAGGACACTAATTAGCAAACGATTAAGCTCTCACACAAAAGAGGTTCTTGAGATTAATTGCTGTTGAAGTTTACAAAAGCTTGTGGCTCACTAAATGATTTAGTGAGAACAATTGTACACCTTGTCCACTTTGTCTTATTTCCTTCTTTTGTTTTCAGATAAGTAACTGCTATTGTCGAGGCTCAGAATATATCACTGCTCAACAGTGAAGTGGGCAATTTATCTTAATTTTGATGCCCACTTTAAATCAAGGCAGCACAGGTTCAATCGTGCATGTAAACTAGAATAAAAGGTCCAGTTGCAATAATTTGATACCAAAAATTTGCTGTTTTGTTTGCAGATGAGTAGGGTGTCCCCATAAAAGGCTTTTGTTTATAGTGGAAAAAGTTACAAATTTTATACCCCTGGTTAAAATAACAATAAAGATGCTCCCATGAAAATTGAATAGTTCTTACATGACCTGCGCAGTGTGCCTCTGGATGTTAGTTGAATACAGTGTAAAAAATCAACTTAGAAATCAGTTTCATAGTTTATCTTGCAAGATTAACATCACAAGAATCCCCAGGTAGTAAACTAAACTCCGCTTTAAAGGGAGAGAAATTTAGTTTGCTTGCACAACATGATGTAACAGGAAAGTAAGAGATGAAAACATCCTGATAAGTCTGATTCCACATATCATTAATTTCATGGTATTTAAGGTTAAGCCATGCTGAAAAAATGAGCCCTGCTGTGCCTACTCTCCTGTTCTTATGCTAGTTGACTCAACAGATTAATGTCTGTTTGTAAAACAGCCTGTTGGTTCTTTGCGGGGAGTCAACCAACTAAAATGGATTCAACTTAAAGTGTGGTTCAAGAAAGCATTCATCACAGACGCAGTCGTGTGCGCTAAATGTCTTCAGTGCCGGATTGTTAACACAAATACACACACATAAGCAAAAGAGAAAACAAAACAGCGGCATTGTCCAGGGGAGTTTTGAATATTGAACAAAAGCATTGTCTATGCGCATGCCATCATTCGTGTCTGTCTTGAATTGTTGGATGCAGTTAGTCATTTGTCATTTAAGTGCCGTTTTTACGTTTTTTTAAACAGGAGGAGAAATTACAGACAGTTATAAGAAGGGAAAACATGCACTTTATCTCTTAGTTTATTATCATCACTACATTGATTCATACAGTAATTAGGCAGCTGTTAAATGGTTTATAAATAAAAGGGCCTCTGACATTTCTACTTAACAGATGTTCAGAAATCACTGAGATGATATTAGCTTCATTCTGATGGCTGAGTTATCAGCAGCAATGGCCACCGTCTATAATGTAGCTGTAAATAATAAACATGTAGTGACTGTAATCACCATTACATTATTATAGTGAAGGTGGATTTGTCATAGTGATTGGAATATACTCTTTATTTTATGTAAAATTAAGGAGGCAGAGATTCAAGCCATTCTAATTCAAACATGAAAAGATACTTTTTTTCAGTTATTGTAGATTTAATGTCTTCAGTTAATTACACTGCTGAGATGAAAGAACATTTCATCTTGGGATTAAGCTGAGAAAAAGAGCAGTTGAGCCAAGGTGGAAAACTCCATCACAATTAGATGTATGCAGAGCCTTTTTCTGAATTCTGAGCAGGTTTTCCATCGCTGAAATTCCTGATGATCTGAGCTGGGTTGAGCGTGTGCTGGGTGCTGATGTGACTGACAGAACAGCAGTGGAGCGCTGGTCGGGCTGCCGCAGAGGACTCTGGGTAATAAGGCTGCAGATGAGTGCGACCCAAAAAACAATACAGGGGAGAGGGAATTGGATGGGTGTATGTGTGTCAGTGTGTGTGTGTGTGTGTGCACCAAGTGGCACTGCTTATGCTTGAAGCCTAAAGCACATTCTCATATCTGTGACACAAAGAGAACAGCATGCTTAAATGACTAAGTGGAGATGTCTGTGGACGTTCTTCAGGTGGTGAACGTGTGTATGTCGTTTTATAGGAAGAGACCATGTACTCATTTCTGTATGTGCAGGAAAGGGGGGGGGGGGGGGTCATGGTGATAGACCCCAAGATACAGTGATTGACACTAACTGGAGTTAATCTCAGCTCTGTGGAGCTTTTCCACATCTGTCTACTGCTTTGGTTTTCTGACAACTGACTGTACAGCCAGTTCATTCTCTCAGCATTCATAAGTGTGTTTTTCCAGACAGCAGGCAGCCTACCGTTCACTATCAGCAGAGCAATATCAGCAGACAGTGACAGCTACTGCCTAATATTTCCTCAAACACTGGTAGAGACCAAAGAAAGAGCCAAAACCTGGCCCTGCAGGTAATGAAGGCATGTGACTGAAAGATGTTAACGTAAATTAGGTTAACCTGCTAACCTTTTAACTGCCTGCTCCACCGTTCAATTGAGAAAGTTTCTTTGTAACTCTAATGAGTCCTGTCCACCTTATTCATAGCTCCCATGAGCCCTTGTGTAGAAATATGCAACCGACATCTGGTTCGAACAGAACTGGTGTTTATTTACTTGCCAGACATTCGTGCTACTTTACTTTCTACAAGCTTTTTAGGTAAACTGTGTGGGAACATCACAGACAGACAGGACAACGTCACAATCCTGCCTAATGCAACAGACAGGTGGGAGGATGATAGGAAAATCTGGCCAAAAATAACATATTTTTAGCTAGCTCACTAAGAAAGTAGCTGTCTGACTGTGAAGCAAGGGACAATCTTAAAAGCTCCGAGGCTTATCAGTACTTATATATTAATAAGGTTGGTCACGTTTGGTTAAAAGATGTGGGATACAATCTTACTGTATTTACTTAAAAGCAGATGTAGTTGAAAAGTAGTATGAAAGTATGAAATTGCAGTCTGGAGCCCTGCAGCCACACTCCCTTAGACATAGGTGCATGTTCTACACATTGCTCTCGAAGTCACATATTCGCTTACTGAACTTTCTCTGGTTGTTCATAAAGCCACGAGTAGCGCAAGTAGCTATTTATGTAAAGTAAGTGTTTCTTATTCCAGTATTGTTTCAAGTTTAACCACATTTATCTATTGCTTTTACATTAGTAACTGCTATCTCAATCATTTGTCATAAAACATTTAATGTTATTATTATTGCCCCAAAGAAATGGAGAAAGTGTAAAGAAACATTTTTCCATAGCTTTTTTCTATTGTGAACATTAGAGTTAATTTTGTGTGGCAAAGTACGCAATGAGGCGGGATTTGACCCCAAGACTCCTGGGTGAGAGTCACCAGTCAGCCAAAGAAATATCCCTAGCTGACTGGTCAGTGCGCATAACTCTCTGATAGGAGCAAGGCCACACCTGAACCACCTCTAATAGGTTGGTGAGCCGTCTTATATCCAGATCCAGGGGTGCTGCCAGGGATTTTGGGCCCCATGAAATGGGTACCCCCATTTAGGGGGTAAGCTAACTAAGCTGACGGTAGTAACCAGTGGTTAAATGTAAAATAAAATAAATGCTAGAGCGAGACAGGGATACGATGGGAAAGATGCAAAGCATCCAGGCTGCAGAATGATGAGGGAGCGGGCGGTGTTTGGTTTAACCGGACCCGCCGTGGAAAACTGGGAGTCCCGTTAGAAAGTTTTTATGACGGTCATTTCGCATCAACCTGCTCCAGAGCTCTTCAGCTCATCATCAGGCTGTGGAGAGGATTTATGAGTGTTGTCGTTTGATGTGTGTTTAATATGCGGCTCAAAGAGGAACAGAGGCAGAAAGCTATACGTACTGATGCTGGCACGGACTGAGACCGGCCGGTGAGTGGATGTCACCGGCGGTGATATTTAAACACTCAGAGCAGCTGCAGGCTTTTGTCTGCGGACCTCTAGCTTACCAGACTCAAAGTCTCCTGATCATTTTCCTAATTTTCTCTAGAAAATTCTCACCTCATGATCTGGAGTCCGGGAGGTTCCAGCAGCAGCAGGACCGGTTTCTGGTTCAGCTGGAGGTTGTGAACTGTTCTGTCTTCAGCTTAAACTTTGGAAAACTTGCTTTTAGACCAGGAGAATACAGTAGTGGTTCCCTTTTAGTCTTTTCTTCTCCTGTGGCTCACCAGTCTCCCTCATTCAGCTGTTATCTTTATAATTGTGGACCAGACCAGAGGCCTCTCATTCAGGACCGCAGGACTAACCAACCCAGTGACGTCAGAGCTTAGAGTACTGCAAGATGGCGGCGCCCTTGTCCTAAAAACGTCAAACTTCACAACGTTTTTCTTTTATATGCTTATATTTTTCACGTTTGGTATATAATTATTGATAAGACCAGGACTCAGTCTATTAAATAAAGTTAGGTTGGTTGAGCGTTGCATTTCCACTTTAAAGGGACTTGAGGCAAGATTAAGAAATGAGACTCACGAGTGATGTGGCTGGCGCTGCAGGTAACTGCAGCCACCAACCAAGCCAGTGCGGGAGCGTGCACAAACTGATGTTATAACGTTGTTTACTACGCTGATACTGTAAAGTCTTTTTCTTCGTAGTTCCACTTTTTAGTGTCTTTCAGTTGATCTGGATCGTTTGCTGACGGCAGAAGAATCCGTAACTATCCCTCGCAGTGTTTGAATCCACCACGACCGTCTCCTTCCTGGATCAAAACTGTCGGGGACGCGTATGCAGCATCACTTGATGTCACATCCGCAGGACTGCACAGAAAATTCGGCCACCAAATCGCAGTGCATTATGCAGCACACGGCCTGTTCAAACCGGACATGCATGTTTATTCTTTCACAATTCCCGCCTGTTGTCCCTTTAAAATATCTCAACAAAGACTGTCAAAGAGGCAGGAAGTAAATAAGAGATCCAGATCTCAAAAGTATTTCTTGTTTTCTGCCTTTTATTCTCTGAACCTGATCATTAACATACATAGTCAGTTGTTTGGCTTTTTTTTTTCTTTTTTCTTTTTCTATTTTATGAGCCACAACTTCCCGCCCCCCCCCCCCCCCCCCCCCCCCAAAAAAAAAAAAAAAAACAAGTAGTTAAACACACATCTAAAAGCAGAATTTCAACACAGAGCTCATCTTCATAAAAAAAAGTTGATAAAATAACTTTAAAATGATGTATTGTTTGATATTACATAGTTTTCTTGGTTCAGTATGCACCTATATTGAACAGTTAGATACGAATACATGTATTGTTGCACCCCTACTAACTTGGATGAAAGTGTCCTCCACCAGGATACTCCTTTCACCCTGAGACCCTCCTAGCTGATGAACTATGATGGACCTAGCATAGGGGTAGGATGCCTACAGTATGTCAAGTTCAAGTTTATTTACAAGGCACATTTACAACAACCAAGGTTGCTCAAAGTGCTGGATGGAGCACAATAAAAATTAGAAACAGCAAAAACCAAATTATATCAAATCATAATAAAAATTTAATTAAAACACATAAAACCGTGTCAAACTCAACTATGTTTTAAAAGCCAGTTTAAAGAAGTGGGTCTTGAGCATGGACTTAAAACCCGAGAGAGACTGGGCGGCTCTAATATGGAGAGGCAAACTGTTCCACAGCGTGGGTGCAGCCACTGAATATGTCAAATACCCTCTTCCAATGACAGACTGCCAGGCCTGTTGCATCTGGAAGTCTCTCACTGGCTCTGATAACAACCTCAGTAATGGTGGCAGACAGGAGGGAGAGTCTGCTTTCAAGCACACATCATGTTCTCTTTCCTGGAAAACAAGGAATTTTCATTTTTCATCAAAGGATTTTAGCACCTCATGATATTGATCAAGCTGCATCCACTTTAAACAGGAAATGAGAACTAAATGAGGAAGAGACAGGACAACATTGTTTTGTGCGATGCTATCTCTTTGCTCACTGAGTCATTGAGTTTGGGGGGAAAATCAAGTGGATATGATTTAAAGGATCTCCGTCATAGGTGGAAAGAGAAGCAAAGTAAATATTGCTTCTGTTGGTCAGGCCTCCTGCAAATAAGCAATCAATAAAGAATAATAATAAAAAAAAAAACCTCACCAAATACATAAAGAGTGACTAATTCCACACATTTGCAGAAGAAGAAAAAAAAGTATACCACAAAATATTGAGAAATGGAGTTTCCAGACGTTCTCTTCCACTTTGACAAACAGCCTTACAATTCTGAAACAGCACTCTGAGCGGTGATGATTATGTGATTTTAGAGCTCAGCATGTGTGATGTAGCACTCTCAGTTTTGTACAACAAACACACACACAGTTAAAAGACTCATTCAGTGCAGTCTTGGAAATAAATGTTAAAGAAATAAACTAAAAGCGGAAAGCTATTTAGCTTCTGACATGGCATTGACTTGTATAACTGTGCAAAATGTACAGAATCCCACCTTAACCAACACTCATAGTATAAAGTAAAATTTGATAAATGTGATTTCTATTCAAAATATCTTGGAAAAAGAAAATGACACATTTTCTCAGTAAAAGTAGTTTTATATTTGATATTAAACAATCACTTTTACACAGCAAAGCCTACTTCAGACATAAAGAGTATGCTAACATTTTGCTTTAAGCTGTAAAAGAGGAGTGATCTGGCTTTGCCTGTGGAGCGCCTGTCTTCATGCTCCACTGGCTGCTTTAAAAGAAAGAGTGTTGCTCTGTTCCTCGCCGAGGTCTTTGGAAGGTGAACGGTAATTGCTAAGGGAGGATTTAGAATGACGACGGAACAAAGCACCTCTTTTGTCTTACCGAGGTAACTCTTCGTCTCTGAAATGGAGCACTACTTTAGGCACAAACTTTATATATGAGCATAACATGAGTTGGTATTTCTACTTCATGTCAGCATGTCTGTTCATTTGCATTTAAACCAAGGCGAGAATGACAGATTCAGTCCTACTGACATTTGTGGACTACATTTCAAAACTATGCTGTTTGCGACTCATTAGCAGCAGTATTGTCTCTGTGGTAAATGACATCATGGTGGCAGTAGCTTTTAACGTCTGGCCACAGAAGACAGAAACCACATACTGTGATGCTCTTTTATGAAAGGATTCTTTCACTCTGACTTCATCGTGTAGACTTCTCAGGAAACCCCAAACAGGTCTCCTCCATTGTCTGACTTTATATATAAAAGTTATAGGAGGGACAGGCTTTTACTGAAATAACAGACATGGATTCAAACAAAGACGCTTTTATTCATACAAGAAAGAATAATCAGATTGAAAAAAACTAAGGTAAAGACAGCTAACCTAATGTGTTGCAATAAATGAAAAGGAAACAAGCTGAAACAGAAATGAAGATGTTCAACATTTGGGGGCATGATTGTTTCTCTCGTGACTTAATGCTGTTTTCCTGCTGCTAAATGAACACGGCTGGAAGCTGATCAGTCAGAAACTGACAGAGTTTGGCTTTCCCTGGTTGCCAGGTCTTTCAGCACCCTTCAGGAGACCCCTCAGTCCTGAACAACATTGTTTGTGAAGAAGAAATCTATCAGAGAACTGCACCAGATTAGGGCTGCCAACTGTTCCCTCTGCAGCTTCCTGTTTTGCCGCAGGAATTCTTGTAGTGGGTGCAAAAAGAGAGAAAAATCCATATGACTGCACAAATTCAACATGTTTAACACTTTCCTTTCTACATGTCCTCATAATACAATAAGAAAAATGTTTTATTAGCTGGTAAATATTTTGATTAGATATTGAAGACACACAACGGAACTTCCAGCTGTTTTCTCAGTGATGTGCCCCCCATCAACAGCTAAACTAGCATCCATCTTGCATCGTACCTGTGCTGTGAGCTCACTAAAGCCAGTAAAAGACAGTCTTATCTTGACTCTTGTTCTGCCACTTCCTCTCTTTTTTCCCTCTCTTCCTCCATTAATGTTTCCTTGCGTTACTTTGCCGAATCCGACATGATGCGTGTTCAAAACACCCGCTGTCTTCATATCTGGTTTATAGGCTATCTGTTTGCTAGTAAATGACGCAGTGCGCAAAGAATAGTTGGGTGCAACCTCACAGCCCCATCCCGAATGGAAAACTTACATAGGCTACTGCTGTTTCTGAGCCTCGGGACGCCTCAGTGACGACACGAAAATGTGCATTATGAATGTTGGTGTGCCATCAAAACAAGTCAAAAACACATATTTTTACGGTCGAAAAAGTTACGTTGTATGTCTTTAAGGTTCTTGTCCATCTTGGTCAAGTGAATATTTTGAGTTTGGAAAACAAGCATCTACCTGAGTGGGGTTTTTTTTTTGGAATATATGCTGTATATATATACCACACAGGCATTAAAATGACATCTTCACAACTAGCCATCCCCAAAGTTGTAAATAAGCCAATTTTCTAAACATTGGGCTTTGAAATTTTCATGTTAATGTAGCAAAGTGATATCTATTGGGTGAGACATCACATTTCCTTTGAGCTCAACCAAAAAGTCCAACATATTTCCACAAAGTTGACTTTCTGTCAATCAAATCCACAGATCTATTTAAAGTTGTTTTTTTTTCTCACAATACACCCTCTTCTCCTTTCATGAGTCCCATTGACCGTCCTCTCAAACTTCTTGTCCCTTTTCCATTTTATTTGCTTTTTTCCTGGTTTTAATGCACCTCCTCTCTTTCTTCTCTTCTCCTAAATAAATTGCAAATGGCAGCAGTGCTGACTGCCAGAGGAGCTCCTCAATGTCATTAAGGCTGACCCTGTGGATTAACCAGAGGAGAGAGGTGGTGTGTAGAACGTACAGATCAATAACACTGCTTATCCTCTGGGTTTTTTTAAACTTCACTTTGGATTTAGATCTCACTAACTGAAATGCACTCCATCTCCACAAACAAGCAACAGGGTTATTGTAATTGGCTGACACAACTGGATCTGAAAGTTGTGCACAAGACAAGAGGAACGATCAAAGTTATAAAATCTTAGAGTTAGTTCATGTGTTTACTGTAATTTTATTAATGAGCAAAACATCTTGTATGAACATATTAGCTTAAAATGCCAGCTACTTTAATCTATTTGATCTAATGAGCAATATTACATGCTATCTCACAGGTAGAGATGGCAGTGACATATTTGTGGTTAACGTAACAACTTGGCAAAGTCAAGTTGCCACAATGAACTACATCTGATAAGGGATAAAAGTCGAACCTTGTCATAAACGGATACATGTGCACCTGCAGTGATCTGATATTCATGCACGTCCACATTCATGACTCGCATGAACATCTGCATCAACAGATTATGAAAGCAGCAGGATGGCCATCCATCCATCCATCCATCCATCCATCCATCCATCCATCCATCCATCCATCCATCCATCCATCCATCCATCCATCCATCCATCCATCCATCCAGCCAGCCAGCCAGCCAGCCAGCCAGCCAGCCAGCCAGCCAGCCAGCCAGCCAGCCAGCCAGCCATTATCAAAACACATACAGTATTGAAACCCTGTTAATCTCTGATGATGAATTCAGGAGAGAAACATCTGTCTTTGACAGCAGGCATACAGTGCAACTCTGATCGATAATCTTGCCAAATAGCGAACCCCCTGCAAGTAAGTAGTAAACCCTAAAGCAGTGGTTTGAAATGTAATTTGCCATTATAGAAGAAGTTCTGACAAATTCCCCAAATAAAGATAAGCCCGTGTTTAACAAGAAAAGGAAATGTTAGTTTAGTGACTGTGAATTCTGTGAACTCCCATTCTGTGCAGCTGCTGTAATATGTTTTGCTGTATACGTCTGTGCATTGCAACAGATTAAAGTCTCTTCCAGAATAAAATCCATAAACCACCAACACAGAAAGGGTATAAGTCACTTGGACAGCATGTTGTGCCTCAGTTCTTTTCAAATGAAATAGAACAGACTGACAGATCTACTCCCATCAGAGAGGAAGCAGTCAGGTATGAACAACTCTGCACCAAGTTAACTTGTTGCCAGGATTTTAAAATGTCTTCTGCTGTCAGTTTTAATGGGTCATTATCAGCATTTATGGCTATATTGTGTACTGTAAATCTGTCAAAGGCAGTTAAAGTGCTTAAAGCATAACACAACTTTATGTCTACAATGCCACCATGCTGCTTATTACAAGATCTCTGAAACAATTGATTTTTATCTTAAGGACACATGACATTTATGGTTTGGAATGATCAGTGTTGGTGTCAGTCAGTTAAAGTTACAGTTTACACTGTATAAGACCAGAGGACCTCTTTAGGAATTATGTGTTGACAGGATAAACATCACTGTAAAGTATTTAGTGCCATCTAGTGGTGCAAATTATTACATTTAGAGGAGTTTTCAGAAACCACATACAGTAAAATGAAATAAAAAAAATAAAAATCACAACAGCAAAGCTTTTTCTTTATTTTTGCAGATAATTGTATTAACTGAACAAATCCTTGATAAATGCTGAATTTCTGGAACAACAACAAAAAAACCCCAATAAAGAACTGTTAATGTGTCTTTCCTTCCCCCCCAAAAAATAAAAATAAATTTTTAAGAAAGAGAAGATAGACAGTATTATAAACATTGAATTTCCCTCCTGGGATAAATAAAGTATTTTTGATCTAATTTCATTTCCTGAACGCTGTCTTTCCTCATGTTATAATATGAATTATGTTCATTCGTATCTGAAACTGTGTTAGTATTCAAATACAAATTCCTCTTAATGGTTTCTCTCTTAAAACCTCATATTCAGCAACTGCTACACAAACGGATGTTTTGTTTTTCTTTCATTAGCATCAAGTCCTTTTGAGGCTAAAAAACCTTTTGCTGCTACTTTCATGTCTGTACCTGATTATGGGAATCCTCTTCACATGCATGCTTCTTTGCAGTGCCTGCGTTGGATACTATCTATCATGGAGCTTTGAAGGTCATCACAAACCCCTTACACACCACTGCACATTGTACGCTTATGTTTTGCCCTCCCATAGACTCAAACAGCTATCAAATAAAGCTATTCCAGATCTGCACCCAATGTAGCTCCAGATTCGTATCATTAAATCTCTACTGAAACTTATTGTTGTTACTGGTTCTCCATCTTCAATGTCCATACTGATTTTTTACGGTTGCTGTCCCCTCTGCTTAGAATAAACCACAGAATAACTTGAATCTTAAGTAGCTGCTTGTACTAAACACACTGAATCAAGTTTAAACATATCAAAAGAAGACAAAAGTGGTTAGAAATGCTGTGATTGACCTTTCTGCCTCCACTTAGCTTTTGTGATGATTCAATTTTCTGAGGTTTTGGCATTAAAGCTAGTGACATCTTATGCTTTTATGGTTGTTTTATGCTCTTAATTAATTTAATTTATATTTTTTTTCAATGTAGGCCAAAAAAAATGGGTGAGCCAGTAAAATCAACTCTCACTCACTGCTTTCAGATGTTTTTCTTTTCTTTTCTTTTCTCTTTCAAAAAACAAATAAATAAGTGGCATGTAATGTAATCTGTTGTGTTTAACAGTTGCACCTGCTCAGTATTTGACAGGTAAAGCAACCAACAGTGTAATGTGGCGATGTTACTAGTAAAAGGTTATTTTTTTCTTTTAAGTACCCATCTTTTTTTATGAACTTTATTTAAAGTATCAAGAAAATGCAGAACATCATATTTAAAAAGAAAAACAAGCACTTAGTGAAAAAAATACAACACCAATAATAAAGACAACTCAAAGATTAATAAAAGGTATAATAAACAAAGACAAAAAGAAAAAAATATCGACAAACATAAATCAATTAAAGATTAAATAAATACATACACATAAAGGCACTTGCTATTTAGGGTTAACAAAAAATTGTCCTTACATATAATAATGTGCGTTCACGTTTTTGTTAGTCGTCAATTTCAAAGTTTCAATATAATCATTAAACTCATTATAAAAACAAACAAATAAATTTTGGGAGACATTTGGAATATTTACTTTTGTGTAAATGAAATTTACCCATTAAAATCAAAATGTTTAATGTGAAGAACTAGTTTGAGCGTTATTATGTTACGTTATCTCCACCTCAACGACGTGTGGTGAATGTTGTGCGCCTGCGCAATTTGTTGTGAACGCCCTTCTTGTTTACAGTCACTTTTACAAATCTGCTAGGCTATTCAACAGTAAACTTTTTCAACTTGGGAAACAGGAGTTTGTTTTATCCAGAGAGGAGATATTACTTTCTTGCATTAGAAAATAAAAACCTTTGTGCATAACGATGTTCGAGCAGAAAATTAAAAATTTCAGCATCAATTTAAACACATTACACGGGAGAAATAGCTTCTCCGGGGGCGACCTCGTTACAGGACACATCTCTTTTGACCTTACGAAGGAGACGAAGATCACTTCACTAACAATGAAGCTGAAAGGAGGCTGTAATGTCCACTGGTCCACTGGCTCAGGAAAAAACAGAAGACACCACTCGGCAAAAGAAAAATTCTTTAGTCTGAAAAGCGTTCTCATGCAGGGAAGCGACGGTATGCTCTGCTCTCGTCTTTTTGACTTTTTGTTGTTGTTTGCTTGTTTGTTTTCTGAAACATAAGCTACATTTTGCGTTTTACCCGCAGATGTTGGTAGGACACCAAAACTTCCGCCTGGCAGACATGTGTATCCGTTTTCCTGTCAGCTGCCACAAGGGTGTGTATAAAAGCTGGGAATGTTGTCTTTGCATCCATGAGATTGCACATTTTAATGCTCTTTTATTATTTTATCAATGCAGAGACTTCCCATCATCCTTTCATGGTGCTCACGGACATATAGAGTACACTTTAATGGTGGGCATCAACAGACCTTGGCATATGTCCAAAGACATAGTGACAGAGCTGAATTTTGTGAGCCACGTTAATACCAACCAGCCAGATCTATGGGTAAGTGATGCATCATTTTGATTATAATGATAAATAATTGGATTTATACAGTGTTTTCCAGTCCATCAATTCACTCAACTTTTACACATGAGGGTGGGAGCCAACGCATGAAAAAAGATGGAGAAAGAATAAAAATATTAAAACAAGTTGACACTCCAGCATTGGCATGGATAGGAAATGGGGGCAAGGTTATTACAGTTAACTAAAACTAACGAAAATCTAAAACTAAAATTGAAAAAAACATTTTAGTTAACTGAAATGAATATACAAATGACAGTTTTTTAGAAAACTGTATTGTGTCTTTACAAAAGTAACTAAAACTAACTAAAATTGTTGCAAAAACATCCTTAGTTTTAGTCTTTGTAAATTTATTTAATACATCAACCTTTTGGATTGATATGAAATCTATTTCTATTTAATCTATTTACTGTTCTACTGGTTTTACTCTTAGTGACTTTCTGATGATTTTGAATGTCACACCAGACAAATAACTATAATTTATGTAAAAAAAAAAAACTAAAACTAACACTGAAACTAGTAAAAACTAAACTAAAACTCAGCATTTTCCCAAAAATAAAAACTAGAAAACCTGCTCAAAAAATGAACTAAAACTAACTCAATTGAAACACAAAAAGTCAAAACTAAATAAAAACTGAAACTAATTAAAAATCCAAAACTATTATAACCTTGAATGGGGGTCATTTTTACTGACCAGCAGGTTTTGGTCATGCGACTCCCGGGTTGTGGCGTAGGTCTGCGCTGATCCATGGTCATAACTGCCCAGAAGCAGACTGACAGAAACGTGACTGACAGTTCATCTGGGCAAAGCGCTGCCCCTCATGGGCAGATCATGCCTGTCTGAATAAATGATACTGGAATTCCCTTGCTTAGCGCAGCTGCTGGTGAAACCAGACAACTGGTCAAAGTAAAAGTGCTGGTGAGGGTTGTTAACCTTATTCTCTATCCGCCTCCTCCTCCTACTAAATCTCACAACAAAAACAAACGAATAAAGGGATCAAACTAACCTTAGCCTCCATAAATTGGTGGATTCTTGCAGCAGTCATGAGATATTTTTGTGGAATCACTTCACTGCGTTTGAATCTCTCCTTTTTTCCACCCTCTTTCTCGCTTATTCATGTCCTGTCTTCCAAGGGTTTGATCCAACATACATCAGCTCATTGTCTATTTTGTATGTTATATTTACAGGAAAAGCCCGTCTCTTCAGATTATTATACTTTGTGATGTGTTTTGTTTAAATAATAAAGTGCATTAGATAGTTGATAGTTATCACAGACAGGCAAGGACGAGCCAGAGGATCAATGTTAGCATTTCATGTACTTGCAAGATGCTTTTGACATTGTACCTTGTTATCATGCCACAATGATGCTCTACTATTTACTCCATATAATCTTTTGTTTTGCTTGTTTTATTCAATGCATTGACATGTAAAATGTATAGAATTAGAAGGAGGATGTCCTCTTTTTTTCCTTGTGTTACTTGCATGTTTATTTGACCTCAGTGTTGTTTTCTGCAGGCGCCACTCTCAGGCTCAAACAGGAAGATGCTCTGCTGCCTGTGGTGCGCCTCTGGTCCGATCACAGTGACAGCTAGTTTGGAGAAGAAAGCTTTCTTTCCTGGTATGATTTCCATCCACACATCGGCATGATGAAATACACATACTGCATAGTGGAGCATGGCAAAGTTTGTAGACATCTGTTGCAGTCTGTTTTTCTTCCAGGAGAAACTGTCAAGATAATTTGCCAGTTCAGCAATGCTTCAACCAAAACAGCTACTCCAAAGGCAAAGCTGCAACAGAAACAAGGTTTCTACACTTATCAGCGAGTCAGGGCGAAGATTCTGTCCAAATCGTTGGCATCAGTGATTGGGGAGCCCATCAGAGCTCAGACTTCTGATGTGTATACCCAGATGACGCTCACTATCCCCTCGTCTGCATCGCCGACCATCTCAAACTGCACCATCATTGAGGTTGATTACAGTTTAGAGGTTGGTGCCAGCAAGTGATGGATTGTTTGAAAGCGCAGAATTATAAGATGCAGGCTGATGTCATTATTTGTTGATAATCCAGAATGATTTAGCTGTTCAGAAGGTCTTTAAGGGACAATTTGAAAAATCTCTACTATACTGATTGTTGCTTCAACACAGCTTCATGTTTTACTTGTGTTTCCTGCAGGTGAGCCTTGGTGTAAAAGCTTCCCACGACCTTGTTGTGCTGTTTCCCATCACACTTTATCAAGCACCTGTACACGGTCACCCCCCACCTATAGACTAATCAGATGAGCGTTTTGTGTGTTGCGCCATCTTGCGGCGCCGCCATTAAGGGGGGACCAGTCCCAATTACCTCCTATCTGCCAACATGGAAATCAGCGTGAAAATCTGGATTCACAATGTTGGACAGTCGTCAAAGGTCATGATAACTTACAGGTATGTTATACAGAGATCTCTAAAGTATTCTGACTTTTTCTTTTTTTTCTTACATCGGAGCATTAATTTAAACTATTATTCATCTCCGGAAACTGGCTTTGATGACAAGCCACACTGGAATAAGACGCACATCTCGTGATTACTTATCACAAATTAAAAAACTAAACTCTTTCAAAGGTCGTTACTTTTCTATTTTATCACATATTTGGCTTTTGGTATTGTTTAAGGACTGAACAGACCACGTTGCCTTCACATGTCCTGCAGATTAAACTAAAGGCTGCAGGACACCGTCTTTCTGTTTCTGTTTGCGACTGAACTTTTTTTACAGTAGTTGTGGTGTTTGGCCGATTAGTCTATACTTTGAAATGTAAAAATGACTTATGACATGCTAACATTACATGTTGAAAAGAAGGTGTAATTTGTTCTTGGGAGATCCTTACATTATTTATTTCAAGTTCTTCTTGGTTCTGCTACTTGTGTACAGGTCAGTGCAGATGAGCTAAAAGGAAAAACTAGATATTTTATAGATTTTTTTAAATATATATATTTTTTAAAGATTTTGATGTGTCATTACATTTTATTATTTTTTTACAGTTGTCCCATTTCCTTTTCTTATTTAACTCTGCCACTGCTAGTTATTCTGTTTTGACTTGTATATATTATGTATATTTTGTTTTATGGTATCTGCAAGATGTTTTGCACTTCTCCTTGTATACTACTAATATTACACTGACACAAAGTAATATACTAAGTTCTTGCATGAATTATTGCTTGACTTCATGTTGTCATTTTACTTCGCGATGCATCCCAAATACTTTGAATTTGTTTTGTGACTTATTTAACTTTTGTGTATGTTAGTCAGTAGTTTACATTTAACTAATTTATACTGAAGTTATAAATATATCATGACAGTATGTTCTCTTTGAACTTCCATGAGCAGTGTTAAGAATTTAAATAAAAGTAGTTGTATTCACATCATTATGTTCCACACTGCCTCTTCTTCCTCAGACCCCTGTAAAAGCGATGGAGTGCAAGCACAAAATATGCAGTTCTGTTATATATATGATGCAATGAAAGATAGGAATTTAGAATTATTGAGCAATGGACAGAGGCAATATTTGCAGTTAGAGGTTATTTACCTGCAGAAGTCAGCTGTTGATCTGAGTGAAATCAGTAATAAGCTCTGGTAACATAAATATAAGCTATGACAAAGCTGACATTTTTTGACATTTTAGGTCTATCTATAGATGAACAATTGAACTGGTCTAGTCATATTGATAAGATACTGACCAAAATGGGTAGGGCTGTCTCTGTCATTAAAAGATGTGCCTACTTCATGACAGACTGTTCAATTAAACAAGTTATACAATCGCTAGTATTATCTCATCTTGATTATTGTTCAACCATATGGTCCTGCGTTCCAAAGAAGTATATTAGCAAGCTTCAAATGTTGCAGAACAAAGCTGTGCGACTGACCCTTCACTGTCCATCATGGACAAGCATTGATTATATGCATCAAACTCTCTCTTGGCTACATGTTAAGAAAAGATTACTGAAAAATCTTCTTATCTTCTTTTATAATATTTGCAATAGGATGAAGCCTTCGCCTTTGTATTCTAAAATCATTTATGTTCATGAAAGGCATACTCATTCCACAAGGCAACAAGCAATTGACCACATAATTGTTTCAGCAGTGAGAACCTGTGCAATGCAGAGAACAGTGTTGTATAGAGCTGCTGATCAGTGGAATAGATTGCCTTTAGCTGCAAAAAGGGCACGTATTGTCAGACATTTCAAAGTCCTTCTGAGAACTTTTTTTGGTACTACTTTTTCTCGAATGAATATTTGTTTCTGATTGAGAGTTTTATTGTTGTTGTTCCTTTCTATTCTATTTCAATGTATGCTGTTTCTTGTGTTTTATACATGTGTGTAGTTTTTATGTAATTACTGTGGAGATGGACCCCAGGAAGACTAGTTGCTACCCAGGTGGGCAACTAATGGGGTTGCTCATAAACAAATAAACAAAGAAAGTTTATGTTGTGCCTCAAAGTTTTTGGTGAGGGAAAACCCAAAATAGTGATCTCTGTGTCAAAGCCTGGGGATATGGAGCCACCCTATAGAAACTTTTACACTGAAAATACAAGTCAAATGAGACGTAACTAGTTATTCATAATATTTCCCACTAACAGAGTATATACAGTAGTGGTGGAGTGTGTAAAGTTCAATTATTCTGATCCAGATTTCACCTCTTCAATTGCTACCAGTGATTATGTCCTGATAAAAATGAGTTACAATATGTTGAAAAGAAAAAATTTTTTTTTTTTTTTTGAAGAAGAAGAATGGGCCAGTCTTTTGAATGGCTCTCTAAAAGGAACAGTTCCTCCTCATCTGGCTCCCTTCAAAGAGCCATAAATCCCATCTTTAGTGCAAAGAAGATCAGAGAGTATTTTCTAGATGCACCCATGCACTAGATGCATTTCAAAGTTTAGCTATGCAGTTGCATAGATTCTTGTATATTGTACAAGAAAGATGTCAACTTTGATTTGGGGAAATACAGTTTGGTTCCCTGAAAGCTTAAACTCTGATGAGCTTCTACATGGAAAAGCAGATAACGGAAGGAGAAACTTGGAGACCTGCAACAACTTCCTGGGTGAAACAGCAGCTGGGATCAGAAATCCTGCACTGGTTCTGCTGATGCAACTCATCAACAGAACTCTGTCAATAGTGTTGCTGCCTGCATGTTTACAGCAGCCAGATTGCTGGCTTGTTCTGCAAGCCTTGAGCCCTTACATATTTCCTCACATCTACGCTATGTTATTTTTCATGTGTTGACACAACACTCCCTCCGTCCGTCAGTATTAAGTTCTAAGACGGAGCTGGAGCTGCTTCCTTATAGTTATTACATGGCAGAAAAAAGAGTTCCTGTGAAACCTGGCTGCTTTCAGAAAGTGTAGGTTGAAAAACTTTATGCTGACAGGGCAAGGTAGGTAAGTCTGTGACCCATAAAAATAAAAACATAAAACACCTATAGTTGTCCACCTTCGTAATGGCCGCCTGATGTGAGGAGATGATCTCTAAGCTTACATTGGTAAAGCAGATAAACTCAACCTCACAACAGTTTTACAGAGTCAGCTTATTTTAGGTAAAATCACATATGGAAGTTAGAAGTAAATTCTGAAATGAAAATGATTTGAAGTATTCACTAGATGTAATAAAATATCTATTAATAAAAGTTAAAATCCTCATTGTTGAAGAATACTACTTATGGTTGTCAAGCAGTTAATGTGTAATTGCGTTTGTTTGTATGTGAAACTTCACTCATTTCAAACAAAATCTAAGCTTACGAATAAAAAAATCTTAAAATATGTTAATATGTAAAAAAAAAATCAGCATCAGTTATTCTTATACATTGGTGCACATTAAATATAGATAGATATAAATAATACAGTTATTTATAAGTTGTTCTTTTTCAATAATCTGAAAACACAGCTCTGATCTTCTACCACAATCATGACTCTGTGATAGCTCAGAAGTGGAAACTCTACAATACATCTTCCCACAAACAGGAGGCTGTAACACATGCATGAGGGTCCCGAGACGAAGGACTTTCCCAGACTCCATAGCCACGAATACCTGAATGCTCATTTTATAAGGCAAGGATTCACACTGTAAACATAGAGGTTATATTTCAGAAGTGGAGATTTTAATATTATATTATTTTTAAATTGTATCACTTTTATGCTGCTTTTGATGGTTTCCTGGATTTCGCTAACATTGCAGTAACTTGAAAATGTTGACCATAGTATTGGATGGTTGCTAGATCATTATCATTATTATAACAATGTTTTTATGTTAAATGAGCTTCTCTTTAACATCTTTCAGTTTCTTGGCCCTTTTGTTTCTAATACAAAGTCATTTTTAAAAATACAGGTGTCATCAATGACTGTCATTTAAAACAACAAACAGCACCTTTTAATAAAAAGGTATTGAATGTGAGAGAAGTACTTCTGTGGGTCCTTCAAAACTGTCCTGCTTGGTGTGTGCCTGTGTGTGTGTGTGTGGGTGTGTGTGTGTGTGTGTGTGTGTGTACCTGACTGGTATGCTGAGGACAGATTCAGCCACAAAGTGATGCCTTTTTTTCCTTTTTTTCATATAACTGTATGCTTGGCTTTATATATCAATAGAAGTTATGAAATAGGTTTATAGTATAGACTTAAACTTAGAATTAGAATTAGACTCAAATAAGTTTGTTGGACAATGGTAGATATTAGATAATTTAACTGTAGTAATGTTTTTATGAATATTTTTGTGTTTTTATAACCTTTCTTTTTAAACATGAAAAATGCTCTTTATTAACTTTCTAAAAGGACTTTGAAAATACACACTGTAATTATTAGAAAATTAATATTGTGGCTTTTTTTTTTCCATCTATTTTCCATCTTCACAACAGGTGAAGGCGATATGCTTTAATCTCACACAGGAAGGTTTGAATTAGGTCAAGTTTATGCAATTCAATCCAATTCAATTCAAATAACTTTATCTGGCCCCATGGGGCAATTCAACAGGGCAAAGAAGTAGCTTAAAAATAAAACATATAAAAATAAAGTTGAGGCATGATGAGCTGGTACTTTCTTTAGGTACAATGAGCCAATGCTATTCATTTGATATAGAGAATGTAAAATAATATAAAAATGTAAGAAATTGTCGTTTGTGACAACATTTTCCCTTCATATCAAAAAAAAAAAAAAAAAAGAATCCAGAAAACAATCACATGAAAATAAAAGATTTTGTTTCCATTAAAGTGCAGTCAAGTTTCCATGCTGTCACCTTTAAGCACACATAGATATATGATGAACCTCCTGGAAAAATACACTCATTATTTCCAGGATGGTGTTTAACACACGTGATGCCTGCGATGTGTGTGGAAGGTCTTAGACACACCCACTCCATTGCATGTAGTAACCCAGGCTCCCAGCATGCATTATCACCTGCAACGATCTAATTAAGAAAAAATCCTGAAATTATTTTTCTTGTCAATAAATATGCATGTATGATGTCATTTTAATCTGTGTTTTTCCTTCAAAGCAAGTTTTATATTTAGCTCGCATTGTATTGTTTTTTTTTTTTTTTTACAGTAGCTCATTAATGATTAAAAGCATCTTGGGTTAATTATTAAACCAGGCTGACATCTTCATGCTTGGACACTCCTCAGCATATAAATCCACTATCATCGACTCATCTGGCTCTTGTGCGTGTAGCTTTGGACAAAAGATCATGGAAAGTAATGTGAAGAACTTTTCTGTGGAATATAATCCCATCAATAGAAATAATGTTTTCAGCAGTGGGGATTATATCAGTGGGCGAATTTTACTGGAACTTACTAAAGAGTGCAAAGTAGAATCACTCTGTGTGAAGCTGAAGGGGAAAGCCGAAGTCTTGTGGACAGAGAATTACGGAAAAACTGTTGTAACGTACCATAAGAAGGAGAAGTACTTCAGCATCAAACATGTCATTGAAGGAGAAAAGGGTGAGCATTTTTGTGTTATTTAATATAGAAACATTTAGAAATATTTATTGATGTCATAAGCTTTGGTGATATATCTTTTGTTTTAAAGAACATCTTTTAAAGTAGCAAAGATTTTATTTGCATCTGCTATTGTGTTTTTATGCAACACTGAATTAATCTGAGAGTTTTGGAGGTTATATTTAAATTTTTACCAGGAGGATCTACATGATGAAAAGAGTTTGAATAAATCCCATTATCAGAATTTGATTTCTTTTTAATGTAATATTGTAGGAGTTTATAATGTGTTTTTTCTTGTAATATTTACCCATTTACACAGACAGAAAACAGGTATTAACCTGGCAGGTTGTTTGTAAACACTACTTCCTGTTCCTTTAGTTCCTCTTTATAATCAAAACCATTTTACAATTTAAAAGAGGAAATCAGTAGAGCTCTAAAAAGGTTGTTTCATTTTGTTTTTTTAAATGATTATTATCTTTATTGTTAAGGATATGTAAAGTTATCTATTCTTCACAATTAACCCTCTGTAATCAAATATTTGATTACTTTGTAGAAAAAAATGTTATTGGCCAGGGCTACCATACCTATCCATTCACCTTCCAGATCCCAGCAGAGTAAGTTTTTTTTTTTTTCAACTCTATCTTTATCATTGATATCATAAACACTGGCTTTATAACCACATTTAAGATTATTTTCTTGTCAACATCTGTTGCTCACATTTTCCAGAGACTTGCCGTCCTCCTTCAATGGCAAATTCGGAAAAGTCCTGTACACACTGGAAGCCGTTCTGAGCAGGTCCATGAGAATGGACAGCAAAGTCAAGACACCGTTCACCCTCATCAACAAAGCCAACTTATTCAGTGACCCAATACTGAAGGTACACGCACTATTGCACTCAACTTCCTGTAGAAATGAGCAAAATAAGACTTAAAGGGGAAGTTCAGGATTTTTGACATATGGCCCCATTTACAAGTGAGCCAGGGCACTTCGTATCACTGAAGACAGTTTCAAAATATGTCATCCCATTATTCTAGTTCCAGGAGGTTGCCTATGCTAATGCTAGTGTAAGTCAATAGGAATCTGTTAGCCTGTCAATAAAACCAATCTTATCCACTCCAAAGAACATCTGAGGCAAACCAGCAAGCCTATCTGTGTAAATGCTGTGTTAAACTAGTAAACTCATGTGTTAAACAAGTAAAACTAGCCTTGTATGAAAAATTTTGCATTACATATTGAGGAACTAGTTTCTTACAAGCTGTGGAATTATATACTTTGCTTTCGGGTGGTAGTGTTACTACCTTTGTCAGTGTATTCCGGTTCGTAGAGATATGGTGACAGTTGGTTTGATGAAAAAAGTTTTAAATTGTCTTCAAAATCCGACATATCCTCATGCCTTTCAGACGTGGCCATAATTTTGACTGCACATTTGTTAATCAAATTCCTTCATGCATGTAGCAGCAGATGACATCACTTTGCTGCCAAATACAGGAAGTAAAACTTTGTAAAGTGTTTTAGCTGCAACAATCAAAATGCAACGAAATTCAAGGTTAGTTTTATTTGTAACATTAGGCGATCTAAAGTTATAAATGATTTACCTCGGATTTTCTGTGGAGTGGTTAAGATTGGTTTTAATGACAGGCTAGCAGATTCCTATTGACTTACACTAGCATTAGCATCAGCGACCTCCTGGAACTAGAATAACAGAATGAAATATGTTGAAACGGTCTTCAGTGATAAGTAGTATCCTGGCTCACTCGAAAATGAGGCCCTATGTCAAAAATCCCGAACTTCCCCTTAAAATGTGTTTACAGACAACAGATGTCCAAAGTGCTTTAATAACAAGAATTGACATTTGCTGTAATGAGTTTGTGGTTCGCCTCCAGACTCCTCAGCAGAGTATTGTTGATAAGAAGATGAAGCTCTTCACTTCAGGAGAAGTAACCATGGATGTAAATATTCCACAGACAGGCTTCCACCAAGGTAATTTTAGATTGTGTGCAATCTCACATGAGTTTGTGATACAAATGTTCCTCACAGAGGCTTATGATAAGAGATAAACTCCTTAACAGCAGGTGAGCCATGTGCAGCTCAAAGTCCCTTTCATTATGAAACATTTTATGGTCCAAAGATAAGATAATAACAAATGAGGCATTTAATGACAGATATACACCAAATAGCTTCCATGTTGGACCTTTAAAGCACAACAACTATTTTAAAATGCATATAGAGATCCTTGTGCAAGGATGCACAAGCCTATTATTTGACATTGTTACATCATGCAGCACCAATATTTAGAATGAAAAGACATTTTATTTTTATCAGCAACATATGCAGCTGTAAACGGGAGAGCAAAGTAACATCCAAAGATTAAAATTCCATATTTTCTATGCAGAGCATGATTATCACTAAATCTCACTGTGAACAGCTGTCATCCAGGAAGTACAACTCATGAGGGATGCTCTGTTTTCCAGGTGACGGCATCAAGGTTGTGGCTTCTATTCAGAACAAGTCATCTCGTGAGATTAAGCCCAAGTATTGTTTGTATCAGAAGAACAGCTACTTTGCAAAAGGGAAGAGGAAAGTTGAAACAAAAGATATCGTGAAAGAGGTGGGCGAAGTCATTCCATCCTCTGCAGGTCAGACCGTCACCAGGATCATCAGCATCCCTCCCACATGCATGTCCATCTTAAATTGCAAAATCCTCCAAGCAGAGTTCAGACTCAGGGTGGGTATTCATCTCCCCAGCATACGTCTTCATCTCTGAACTAGCAGGGTTGCATACTCATCAAGCTAACTGCTGCCGCTTCTCCATTTCAGGTATATCTTGATGTCAAGTATGCTACTGACCCAGAGGTCAAGTTCAACATTGTTATCCTGCCTGCTTTAGAGGGGTGTGATGAAGAGCAGCCGCCTCCCTATGGAGCCGAAACTTTTCCAAACTTTTTCATGCCTGGAGGAAGCAGCTTCCCCCACAACCCAACGTACAATGACCCTTCTGCTCCACCAAGTTATGTGTCATATGGGATGTACCCCTCCTTGAGTGGTTTTGATGGAAAGTCCTAAAAACTGAAATCTGGATTTGCAGGGCACAAGACTGTTTTAATTCCCAACAAACGCCCAGCAAGCTATTGATTATCTTTATTTTTTTCATGCACAATGACAATACTCCAGGGTCTGTCAAAAATTCTTAAGAATCTAAAGAGTACGAATGAAGGGAATAAATTGTTTTTGAGTAAAATCTGTGACCGAGTCACAAACAGGGATGACAAACTGGGCCTGTAATCTAGTATCATAGGAAATAGTCACCAAAATAGACTATTTTTACTATATTGTGTGTCATTGATAGTTCCCGTGTTACTGTGATGATTGACAGAAACTTCATTTCCACACTTGATCTCTTGATTGACTGAAACCTTGCAGATTAAGTTTTTAGCTACTTAATAAAATCTCCTGACAGAACACAGTGCCACAAAGAAACTGTTTCAATTTTTCTATATTTCTCTCAGGACTCTATCACATTGAACAAGTGTGTTTTGTGAAAATTACATGATAAGTTTGCAATGAAGGGATTTCTACACATGTAACATGATCTTCACCCACACAGAAGTCAGTATGAAAAGGACAATCTAACCAATCTAATCTAATCTAAGTTTGTAAATTAAATAGTTTTGATGCAAGGCATAAATGTTTGGTCCCGACCTTTCAGTGGGCTTGAAAATCAAATGTGTGTATTTTCATGTTTGAAATCCTGTGCATGTTACCATAGTTCAAATACGAGTTTTTTCCTCTAAATAAAAGTGTTTTTTTTATTTCATTTAAGTTTAAATGTCACTCCTTGTCTCCTACATTTATGACATTGTTTCTGCTGTAAGTGGACTACTATTCAACCTGATGTATTCTTAGGAAGGTGCTGAAAATGGAGAAACTAGTGAAAAGAGGAAATTTATCGGCACTAAGCCCTTTCTTTTTCTTTCTCCCAACACCTGCCAGGATTTAATTGGCTTTATGCACATCCCCAGTTCTTCCTGAACTTAGTACTGCACCTTTGTTTCCTGTCTTACATGATTGGATGAACTGATTAATCCAGGTGTGTCTGGCCATTTGCTGAGATCAGACACACCTGGATTAATCAGTTCATCCAATCATGTAAGACAGGAAACAAAGGTGCAGTACTAAGTTCAGGAAGTACTGGAGGTGTGCATAAAGCCCATTGTCATTGGTAAAATTCCCTGTAATCTGGAACAACAAGCAAAACTCAGAAGCTCATCTTGTCTCCGCATGTTCATGTGAGCAAGAATGGGTGACTTTGCTCATGTGACTGAAAGTTATTTGAATGTAATTTGGTTACTGACAACCAACCAGCCCTGACAACTGATTCTTTTTTATTTTCCATTCTTTCTTCCCCATGTTGGCAGAAGGAAAACAACAGGTGTGGTCCAGGAGTATGGGAGGACCCAGCTATGTATATTCTGGGGTTTAGGACACACCCTCCCGCTACAAAAAGGCTGAATGTTTTTTCCCTTTTTTTTTTGCACCGAGTTCTCTTTGGATTTTCCCTCTAGTCGCAGCGCAACATGTCGTCCACCGTGAAGAAGTTAGAAGTCACTTATAATCCGATTAACAAGCATAATACTTTCACCAACGGAGACGTCATTACCGGCCAAGTTACGCTGGAAGTGGCGAAAGACTGCCAGATAGACACGCTGTACATCAAGTTCAAGGGGAAAGCTGAAGTTCTGTGGACCGAAAGACACGGAAAGACCACCGTTGTTTACCACTCGAAAGACAAATACTTCAGCAACAAACAATACTTCGTGAAGGAAAAAAATCTTAAGGGTAATTATTCTTTCTTTTGTCTGTTCTGCTTGCACGAAGTCTGTAGATGTTAAATGGGATAAACAAGACCGTTAAATGGTTGAAGCTGCAGCGGCAGATTTCCTCCTCTTCTTCTTCTGCTTGTGTTTTTGACAGTTGATGGCTATATGTCATAACCAAAACCCTGATGCAAGAGTTGCTCATTTACTCATTGCCCTCCTGAAAACAAACAAGTACATTGTGAAAAGTTAATTAAATCTCATAGTGTGAAATACAGTTGTGTGAGGGTTCTTCTTCTTCTTTTAAACAAATGTAGTGCATTATTCTTATAGAGTAATGGTTTAACTGATCAGTTGCCTGAGGGGAAGTTGGTTTTGATTAATTGCTTTGCTTTCCTCCTAAGATGACCAACAAACACTGCTAACAACCCAGAACTCAGAAACCTGTAAGTATTTCACATCTCTTTGTGTCAGGTTGGGTTTATTAGTGATTTTTATATACAAAGTGGGATTTATGCTGTCCTCCTTTCACTGTTATTGGTTATCACTAGTCGTATTATTTTCTGATTTGGTGAGCCTCAGTGCTTTTTGACCACTAATGATAAATTACAAACCACAAACAATCCCTTAAGACAGAAGCAGAGTGGTGCATTTCCTGTCTGCTGCCAAACCAATTTCCTCAAGGGGCGTCATAAGCTTGATGGAGACTCTTGTAGTTTTCCAGTCTTTTTCTTTTCAATTTGTCATTACTGCTGATCCACTGCTAAGAAATGGATATGTTTATTTTGATATAAATAATCAACTCTTTCCTTCCTTCCTTCTTTTTTTTTTATTTTTATTTTTTATTTTTTGTTTTTTCCAAACAACTTATTTTTTTCCAGATCCCAGTGTTGTGGCCCCAGGAATCCATGTCTACCCATTCTCCTTTCAGTTTCCTTTCCAGTGAGAAACCTTTTTTATTTTTATTTTCTAAAGTTTCAGTAATGAGAGCACAGACTTCCTATTCATATAAAATATTCTATGATTATCATAGTTATCATTATTTATTATTATTGAGGGCAGGCTTAGATATAAGCATTATGCCTTTTCAGTCACCTTAAATGTTATTTTGTACTAAACAAAGTATTTATTGTTTGCATATGTGACTAACTGAATTAATTAATTCAAAAGCAAGTAGTTAAGAATAAAGTGTTTTCTTCTTAAATTAAACTTTAAATATGGTGTAACTTTTGTTTACTTATAGTTCCAGATCGTGTTATGCTTGATGATAGTTGTGACCCAAGCATAAGATCATATTTTAGATGCAGGCATTATGTTTGCAGAAAATCAAGAATTT
Organism: Atherinomorus stipes; assembly: GCA_023101725.1. Classification (NCBI taxonomy): domain Eukaryota; kingdom Metazoa; phylum Chordata; class Actinopteri; order Atheriniformes; family Atherinidae; genus Atherinomorus; species Atherinomorus stipes. Next base: position 2,325,678 of record JALJCO010006760.1, read on the forward strand.
TCAAATGATTGTCTTCTCGTTGCCACAGTTCAGTTTTCTTATATTCTCTGTTCGAGTAACTTCCATCAAACTCTTTAGAAAAAAGTGAAAAGTTTCATTTCATTGCATACAGATGTCTATATCAATCACTTCCCTCTGGTTTTCTGTGCTCGTTCCTCAGGGAACTGCCCTCCTCCTTTAAAGGAGAAGCTGGTAAAATTGTGTACATACTGGAGACCAAGTTGGGCAGATCAATGAGGATGGACAAGAAAGAGTCAGCTACCATCAACTTTGTGTCAAAAACAAACCTGAGCACTGTACCTGGGTTAATGGTATGCTTTCACATATTTCTGTCCTGCAATTTGAAAACACAAAAAGGAAAAAACAAGTAAGTGGAGGCAGATGACTGAGATCCACCCCTTTGTGGTTGTACCTGTATAGACATGTACTGCGCCATGTGAAATAAATCGCATGCATGCGTGTCTGCAACAGGGGTTTAGACATTTACACAACAGAGTACTTACTAGCACAGCTCTGTTTGGGATAATTTAATCCTCTGATTGGCTCAAATTGTATAACCTTGTTTATGGTCCCGGCCTCTGAACAAGTATCAGATACCAGGATTTTGCCCATTTGTTTTTATTTGACAGAATTCATGTTGTGTTCATTAATTTAAGCCATTTGTGTTTCAGACCCCACAGCATGAGTCGAAAGATAAGAAAATGAAGCTTTTTACCTCAGGAAGTGTAGCCATGGATGTGAATCTTGAAAAGGCTGGTTTTTGCCAAGGTGAGAGCCCTCAACCTGATATAGATACTCACAGGTCTAATACTAAAGCTTGCTTTAACATTTCTGCTCTCTGTCACAGGAGAACAAATAAAGGTCATGACTTTTATTAAGAACGATTCCTCTCGTGAGATCAAGCCCAAGTACTGCATATACAGAAAGCACAGCTTCTTTGCACGGGGGAAGAGAAGACTTCATGCTAAAGACCTCCTGAAGGAGGTGGGAGCGCCCATTCCTCCATCTGCTTCAGAAAATGTCACACAGCTCATTCCCGTTCCCCATGATGTGGTGCCCTCTATCCTCAACTGCAGCATCCTCAAAGCAGAGTACAGACTCAGGGTGAGTGTGCCTGAAAGTGTTTTGACAGTTATTGCAATTCTTTTGACTTAAACAAATTTTATTTCCCGAAACATTTAACCTCAAAGCTGTTTGCATTTCTTCTAAGCATACAAAACTTTAGTCCTTGCACACTACAAAAGGAAAAGTACAGAAACTTCCATTTCATATGGAAAGAATGATAAATTACCCTTGACACACCAACGCACACATATACCCCTCCCACACTAAGAGCTTCAAGTTGAAAGGTAATATAAAACATTTTTAAAACATAAATGGGAGAAATTGCTCTCAATAGTGTGTTGTTTTTAATCATAAATTATATAGCGGGAAAACTGGTATATAAAAAAAAAAGAAGTACGTACTGTATCTATCTATCTATAGATCTATCTATAGATCTATCTATAGATAGATATGTATGTATATATATATTATGTGTGTGTATGTGTGTGTATATTTATATATATATATATATATATATATATATATATATATATATATCCCTCAAACCTCCCAAAGAAAAAGTTACGTTAAAGGAGAACTCAGTAACTTTTTTACCTCAATAAATGCTTTTCGGAATCCCCGTGGGGCTAAACAAAGTGTTTATGGAGCGATTCAATGTTCCCCCCCCTCCCGCCGGGGCCTCTGGCCTGCGAGCAGCTCTATGCAACTTTGCCTGCGCCGACCCGAGCAGAACTTGCGACAACAGAAACCGCTGTACGGTACTCAGGTCCCCCATCTACCCAGCTGCTTCCAGCTCTGACTTTAACCAGACTACCAGCGCTAATTCGAAGAAAACATTTCTTTAGCTTTACACCACCTAAACACCGGCTCCTGGCTCTCATAACCAACTCTTTGCTGGACCAGAGTGATTCACGTAGCTTGCGCTGCCTGGGCGCCGGGTGAAGCATCACTGCTTCAGGCTCAATAATCACTTGTCACGTCCGCAAAAAGTAAATAAAAGTTCGTATTCTTACCTGCTACCCGCCAATACCAGAGAAAAATATAATCCACGGCATATTTACCCGCAATCACGGGTAAAACGTCCCGTTTCAGAAGAGACAGGTCTTTGCTTTGAGCAGAGGGAGACGAGGTGCTGCTACCAACGCAGCAAAGAAGCATCAACAAGCTAGTAAATGCTTAGAAATACATCCAGGGATCAAAATAGAGGAAAGGCAGTATAGAAGCCGTCTGTGTGCTGTGGGGGTGTAGGGGGGGTTGAACTTTATGACAGTGAAAGGACGCCACTTGGGGGAGCCCCGGGCTGAAGTTACTGAGTTCTGCTTTAAGCTTCTTAAGGGCACACACTGGCCAATGTCCATTAATAGCCTGTAAATATTTTGTAAAAAGGAAAAGTTGCCATTTTCTTTCATGGCTGCTATCACAGACCTCTGGCCTAACCATCAATAGCAAAAAATCAGATTTTTAAAATTTTAACCCTTTAAATTCCACTTAGCCTACATGGTGCTCCAACTTCCAAAAACTGAAAATGGGGTTAAAATAAATGTGATTTAATGCAAAAAAAAAAATAAGAAAAAATAATTCTGAAATAGCATTTGATTATAGAAAGGTCCTTTTCAATGCAAGTCAATGTGGCACGGATTGGCACTAAGGAGGAAATGAGGTATATTTTTATTAGAGACCTTAGAAAAAGAGTTAGGCAACCCATCTTCTAGAATATCAAATGGATAAAGAATATGATGTTATGATGTGTGTGTGTGTGTGTGTGTGTGTGTGTGTATATGTGTGTTATATATATATATATATATATATATATATATATATATATATATATATATATATATATATATATAGTATGTATGTGTATGTATATATGTATGTATGTGTGTGTATATATATATATATATATATATATTATAAAACCTATTGTTCCTACTTACTGTGTGACTTTTCACCTCATACTTAATAGAGTTGTCTGAATGCTTTTCAGCACCTCCCTCTCTTATTGTTGGTGTGTTTGCTAAAGGAGTTGGTCATGTATGCATTATGTGAATTTACCCTGCATGGCTCATTCCATATGATGAACAAAAACTACAAATATAATAAAAGCAGTCGGCCAGGTGTTGAGAGAAAATCAACAACACCGAGTAGATGTTCACATGCAGCTTTGTCTGAGACGTGGAAACAGCAGATTAACATGCGAGTGAAAACGTGTATGTATAAAAGTACACCTGAAACGAGACGGAACGAGTTCATTTTCTGTCCTGTATAATTTACAGTTGTGTTTTTTAAAGCTCCTTAAGCAACCACTTCATTGTTATGTTGAGACGTGAAAAGAAAAAAATGAATTGTATGTTTCTATGCAGGTCTACCTTGACGTCAAGTATGCATCAGACCCAGAGATCAAATTTGATATAGTAATCCTGCCATCCTCTTCATTTCCTGGGCCACCCCCTGCTGCTACTGGCTTTGGATCTGAACCATTTGGGAACCCAAACCCTCCAGCCTGGGGGTTTGGACCACAACCACCAGCAGGAGGCCCAAACCCTCCAGCCTGGGGCTTTGGACCACAACCACCAGCAGGAGGTCCAAACCCTCCAGCCTGGGGCTTTGGACCACAACCACCAGCAGGAGGTCCAAACCCTCCAGCCTGGGGGTTTGGACCACAACCACCAGCAGGAGCTCAACCCTTAAATACCCAGCCTCCTTCTTATGAAGAGTATAACATGTACCCTCCTTTGAATGAATTTGCTGATAAATATTAGTGATGTGGCTGTGGAGATGTGACGAAACAAATTTTAAGCAGATAAAATAAAGAGATTAAATCAGTTTTTATGTTTTAATCATTAGTAACTTGTTGATTCTTTATTGCTACTAAATATTTTAATAAAGTTATTCAGTTGAATTAAAATAAAACATTGAAAACGAATGAATTCTATTTCACTTTTATTTACCTGTTTTTACTTTAACCTATCCCCATTTAGTTATCCTGACATACTAAAATTCAAACGTTATGACTAAATTTATCTACCTGTCATTAATTGAGAGAATTTATCTTTGGGTAAACAAGGTTTTAGCACCTGCTGCTCTCATGGTTGTATTGCCCATATTTAAAAGTGGACTAGTTCTTGCTGGTTCATTGTTCTGCTAAAACATTTTCAAATTTTTCTGCAAAGAGAAAGCTTTCCATAGACAGTTACATGAACCTTGAAAAACAAGGTAACAAAATTGCACTTTTAAAAAAGCCAGTCATACTCTCACTTCAGTTTATAGTAATTAGTTTATATAACATACATGTCCCTGAACTGTAGGATAAAAGCCACGCAGATACAAATGGACAAAATGACAGCCTTATGGTGATCTATTGTGACGCTGACAAAGAGCAGCATGTGATAAAAGAGTGGAAAAACAGGTTTTACTCTCTATCCATCCAGATGGTTCCCACTACAGCACACTGCTTTCCTTTCACATGCACGTGCATAACCTATTGCATTTTTTGATTATCATGATAGTCGTCCTCAAAATTACTCATTGCCTCAAATTAAAGAAGGAAAAAAGTCAGTGATAAAAGATGAAATTGACAAAAGTAATAAACAAAAATTCTATGAAAATCATGGCACTGAGTTTTGAATTGTGGTTTGAAGGAAATATCAAAAACAAAAATAAAACAAGTAAACAAGCAGGATGGGGCTCTGAAGCTAAAATTTTGTTGAATAACACTTTGAGGCAATCACTGCAATCAGGTGTTTTGTCTAATGTTCAAAAAGACTTCTACATCTCTTGACAGGTTTTTCGGTCCATTGTTCATGGGAAATGTGCTCTTATGTGTCTGGGACAGCTTTGTTTATTTGTTTTTTTTAATTATTTCCAGCCACAGTTCAAAAGCAATATTTTATTACACTAAATTATACATACATATATATATATATATATACATATATATATATATAAATATTTTTTCATTAGTTTATTTAGTTTCTTGTTATTTGAATTAATATTGTGAATTTAGACTTTTCTTTACAGCAACCCTTACCGATGTTGCATTTTTACACTATTTTTCTAATAGGGTAAAATGCTATGAATGAGGGATCTCTGAAATACAAGACAGACCCACCTTTAATCAAAATAAAATATTCCAATCTTTAAATATTCAATGAAAACTCCAACCAATCCTTGACGTGGGGTACACCCCTAGGATTGGCTGAGGGACCTGCCTGTCAGACCTTTGCTTCTGCATTGGGAGGCAGAGGGAATGAGGGGGTGGGTCTTTGTGAAGCGGGGCTGTTTACATTCAAATAATCTTGCTGTGCTTTCTGAAATGCAAGATCGGTAAAGGTTGCTTCAATTGGAGGATATGAACAATTTTAGATGACTGTATATGTCTACAGGACTCTCCTCTGAAGAGCACAATGATGACAAGTTAGGGCTGCAGATCTGTTACGAGAAACAGGTCTAACAAGATCTGCAAGCTTGAGAGCACATATAAAAGCTGCTCAGAGGATGTACAGGGTGCACATAGTTTGAGTTCCCACTTTGTGCTGAGCTATTACTCTGTGGATCATGACCATTAAAAACTTTGAAATTGAATATGATGCCATCAACAAGAAGAACATCTTCACAAATGGAGATACCATCAATGGAAGGATCATCGTTGAGACTTCAAAAGAAACCAAAGTCCAGTCGCTTACGTTTATAGCAGAAGGAACAGCTCAGGTTTGTTGGCATGAACAACATGGGCATTACGGGCAATACGGGCATCACAGGCAGGACATCTACTGGGCTGATGAGAAGTATTACAGTGTCAAACATCATATCCTAAGGGAATCCAGACAAGATGGTAATGTATAAAATAAAAATGAGTTATTTAGCAGTGTAATGTTAATATAATGCTTTAAAACAAACTCAAAATTGTTTTCCTTTCCAGGGACTGAAATCATTGGAAAAGGAAGGCATGAGTTTCCTTTTACCTACACAATACCTGACAGGTACTTTTTTATTGTATTTTTTTTTAATTTCTTCTGTTCAGACTGTAATGATATAATAAACTAGAAAATTTCTGAAGAAATTTTGAATGCTGCCAATCTGCTACCCACGTCGAACAGAGCGGCAGCCATGTTACAAAGATGGATTAACAGACAGAAAGACAAAGCTGTGAGACAGACTGTGACACAGACAGAGAGTGAGTGAGACAGACTGAGAAAGACAGACAGAAGGTGAGTGAGACAGACTGAGAAACACAGAAAGATGCTGAGTGAGACAGAGACTGAGATAGACTGACTATGAGTGACACAGACACCGTGAGACAGACAGATAGATAGATAGACACTGTGAGACAGACTGAGAGAGAGACAGAAAGACACTGAGACAGACAGATACTTAGATAGACACTGACAAACAGACAGACACTGTGAGACAGACAGATACTTAGATAAATAGAGAGACACTGAGACAGACATTCTGGCCAAACACCATTCATTTTCAATGAGAAAAATAGTTGCGTAGATAGACAAATAAAGACTGTGAGATAGACAGATACTTAGATTGACAGACACTGTGAGACAGAGAGACACGGTGAGACAGACAGATGCATGTATAGATTGATTGTCACTGAGAGACAGACAGACAGATAGACACTATGAGACAGACAGACAGATACTGTGAGACAGACAGATACTTAGATAGATAGACACTGAGAGACAGACAGACAGATAGATACTGTTAGACAGACAGATAATTAGATTGATAGACACAGAGACAGACAGACACTATGAGACAGACAGATAGATACTGTGTTGAGAGAGTGATAGGCACTGAGAGGCAGACAGATACTTAGACACTGAGTCACATACAGACACTATGAGACAGATAGATACTGTGAGACAGACAGATAGACACTGAGAGACAGAGCGACAATGAAGCTGACAAGTTTTCCTACGTTTTGATCTATAATTTATTTCTGTATGATGAAAGCTGTAGGAGTTATGGGCATTTGTCTCACATCTGAAAATGCTTCAAACTTTAGAGTGCAGCCAGAGTGCTGAGGGATTTAGGGTTTTTCTGATTTTTTTCTGAAAATGTAGCTTACCATTGTGTCGAAACCTGAACAGATATGTAAATATCCCTTCACATGGTAAAAGTTTCATCCTTCCTGACCAATTTAAACTTTGAATGGTGTCTCTATGTGATGGTATGGCTGAGCTATAGAGGTCCAAAGTGACCTGGGTTTTGGGCTTTTCTCGGCTGATCCTGAACAAATCCCATTCATTTCTATGGGACCAAAGATCGCAGTTTTTTGCGAATTGCGTAAACACCGTTTGAGTTTTGCGCGGACAAATAACAAGCACACCATTCCCGGCCGAGACGCTCGTTTTGATATAACATTTGTGGGGGTGCAGTCAAAGCCCTAGGAGGAGTAGGCCGTCAAAGCATAGGGAGGAAACTGAAAATAGGGTAGCAAGTAAATACTAGAAACTGTTGTTACTCCGTAACAACGGGTGTGAATGCTGTCATGCTGAAGACGCTGAACTGAAATGCTTAAAGAAGTTGAATGAGTTGAACTATAATGCTCAAAGGCTGGGAAAGTAGAAGAAGTTGAACTGTAATGCTCATAAGCTTTAGAAGTTGAAGAAGTTGAAGCATAAGGCTGAAGAAGGTGAAAAAAGCTGAAAAAGTTGAAGCATAAGGTGTGAAAGAAGGTGAAAAAGTTGAAGCATAAGGTTAATGAAGGGGAAAAAGCTGAAATAGGTGAAGCATTAGGCTGAAAAAAGGTGAAAAAGCTGAAAAACTTGAAGCATAAGGCTGAAGAAGGTAAATACATTGACATATAATGTTGAACAGAGCTGAAGAAGGACCAAACAGTTAAATTTGGTTTTTGGTTTAAAAATTTTTTTTAAATAGGCGAAAATGGCTAAAAATATTTGAAAATGCTTTGAAAAAAGGTTTATGGAGCTAAAGATAAGAAAAGAAAGCTAAAAACCTTTCTAATAATATTAATATTATCTTTTTTGGAGCTGCCACCACTAAGATACATGAATTTATTTGTTTCTTTTTGAGGCCCCGCCCACTTCTGGTTTGAAAGTGACGTTGGACTTGATGTCATCAGAAAGGGGAGAAAAAACCTTTCTAGTGATATTAGTTTCATAATTTTCAGAGCAACCATCACAGAGATACATGAATTTATTTGTTTCTTCTTAAGGCCCCGCCCACTTCCGGTTCGAAAGTGACGTTGGACTTAATGTCATCAGAAAGAGGAGAAAATACCCTTTCTAGAGATGTTTCATTTGTAATTCTCATGTTTACCATGGCCAAGAAAATAACTTGTTTCTGATTCTTTTGAAGAAGTGGACACCATTTTCAATGACAGTCATGATTACTTGGTATCATACCAGTCTGATACAAGTTGTTATCAGTGCCATACCAGTCTGATACTCATTTGTGTAAATGTTTGTTTGCGTCGTGGACCCCCTCCAAAACAAGATGTTACATTTCATGGGGCTATCCTTTCAATAAATTCAAATACTAGTGTGATGCCAGTGGCATACCAGTTTGCTACTAGTCTGATACCAGTGGCATACTAGTCTGGTTTCAGTCTGATACCAGTGGCATACTAGTCTGGTTTCAGTCTGATACCAGTGCCGTACCAGTCTGGTTCCAGCCTGGTACCAGTGCCATACCAGTCTAGCACCAGTGTGGAAGCAGTGAAATACCAGTCTGCTACCAGTGGCATACCAGTCTGGTGTCGGTCTGATGCCAGTGGTATACCAGTCTGGTACCAGTCTGATACCATTCTGTTGACAGTCTGATACAAGTGGCATACCAGTCTGGTTCCATTCTGGTACCACTGCTCTACCAGTCTGATCCCAGTTTGGTTCCATTCTGGTACCAGTGCTATACCAGTCTGGTACCAGTGTGGAACCAATTAAATACCAGTCTGGTATCAGTCTGTTAAGTCTGATACCAGGAGCAAACCAGTATGGTTCCATTCTGGTACCAGTGCTATACCAGTCTGGTACCAGTGTGGAACCAATGAAATACCAGTCTGTTACCAGTCTGATACCAGTGCCATACCAGTCTGGTACCAGTGCTATACCAGTCTGGTTTCAGACTGACCAGTGGCATACCAGTCTGGTTTCAGACTGACCAGTGGCATACCAGTCTGGTACCAGTGTGGAACCAGTGAAATACCAGTCTGGTACCAGTTGCATACCATTCTGTTAACAGTCTGATACCACTGCTATACCAGTCTGGTACCAGTTTAGTTCCAGTCTGATACCATTCTGCTACCAGTCTGGTATCTGATGCCAGTGGCATACCAGTTTGCTACCAGTGTGATACCAGTGGCATACCAGTCTGGTGTCGGTCTGATGCCAGTGGTATACCAGTCTGGTACCAGTCTGATACCATTCTGTTGACAGTCTGATACAAGTGGCATACCAGTCTGGTTCCATTCTGGTACCACTGCTCTACCAGTCTGATCCCAGTTTGGTTCCATTCTGGTACCAGTGCTATACCAGTCTGGTACCAGTGTGGAACCAATTAAATACCAGTCTGGTATCAGTCTGTTAAGTCTGATACCAGGAGCAAACCAGTATGGTTCCATTCTGGTACCAGTGCTATACCAGTCTGGTACCAGTGTGGAACCAATGAAATACCAGTCTGTTACCAGTCTGATACCAGTGCCATACCAGTCTGGTACCAGTGCTATACCAGTCTGGTTTCAGACTGACCAGTGGCATACCAGTCTGGTTTCAGACTGACCAGTGGCATACCAGTCTGGTACCAGTGTGGAACCAGTGAAATACCAGTCTGGTACCAGTTGCATACCATTCTGTTAACAGTCTGATACCACTGCTATACCAGTCTGGTACCAGTTTAGTTCCAGTCTGATACCATTCTGCTACCAGTCTGGTATCTGATGCCAGTGGCATACCAGTTTGCTACCAGTGTGATACCAGTGGCATACTAGTCTGGCTTCAGTCTGATACCAGTGGCATACTAGTCTGGTTCCAGCCTGGTACCAGTGCCATACCAGTCTGGTACCAGTGTGGAAGCAGTGAAATACCAGTCTGCTACTAGTGGCATACCAGTCTGGTGTCGGTCTGATGCCATTGGCATAACAGTCCGGTGCCAGTCTGATACGAGTGGCATTCCAGTCTGGTTCCATTCTGGTACCACTGCTATACCAGTCTGATTCCAGTCCGGTACCAGTCTGGTTCCAGTCTGATACCAGTGGCATACCAGTCTGGTTCTAGCCGGGTACCAGTGCCATACCAGTTTGGTACAAGTGTAACCAGTGAAATACCAGTCTGGTACCAGTGGCATACCAGTCTGGTGTCAGTCTGATGCCAGTGGCATAACAGTCCGGTGCCAGTCTGATACGAGTGGCATTCCAGTCTGGTTCCATTCTGGTACCACTGCTATACCAGTCTGATTCCAGTCTGGTACCATTTTGTTTCCAGTCTGATACCAGTCTGGTACCAGTTTGACTCCAGTCTGGCACCAGTGCCATACCAGTCTGGTACCAGTGTGGAAGCAGTGAAATACCAGTCTGCTACCAGTGGCATACCAGTCTGGTGTTGGTCTGATACCAGTGCCATACCAGTCTGGTACCAGTGCTTTACCAGTCTGGTTTCAGACCAACCAGTGGCATACCAATCTGGTTCCAGTCTGATACCAGTGGCATACCAGTCTGGTACCAGTGGCATACCAGTCTGGTGTCAGTCTGATGCCAGTGGCATACCAGTTTGGTTCCATTCTGGTACCACTGCTCTACCAGTCTGATCCCAGTTTGGTTCCATTCTGGTACTAGTGCTATACCAGTCTGGTACCAGTGTGGAACCAATTAAATACCAGTCTGGTATCAGTCTGTTAAGTCTGATACCAGTAGCAAACCAGTATGGTTCCATTCTGGTACCAGTGCTATACCAGTCTGGTACCAGTGTGGAACCAATGAAATACCAGTCTGATACCAGTGCCATACCAGTTTGGTACCAGTCTGATTCCAGTCCGGTACCAGTGCTATACCAGTCTGGTTTCAGACTGACCAGTGGCATACCAGTCTGGTTCCAGCCTGGTACCAGTGCCATACCAGTCTGGTACCAGTGTGGAACCAGTGAAATACCAGTCTGGTACCAGTGGCATACCATTCTGTTAACAGTCTGATACCACTGCTATACCAGTCTGGTACCAGTTTAGTTCCAGTCTGATACCATTCTGCTACCAGTCTGGTATCTGATGCCAGTGGCATACCAGTTTGCTACCAGTCTGATACCAGTGGCATACTAGTCTGGTTTCAGTCTGATACCAGTGGCATACCAGTCTGGTTCCATCCTGGTACCAGTGCCATACCAGTCTGGTACCAGTGTGGAAGCAGTGAAATACCAGTCTGCTACTAGTGGCATACCAGTCTGGTTTCGGTCTGATGCCAGTGGTATACCAGTCTGGTACCAGTCTGATACCATTCTGCTAACAGTCTGATACAAGTGGCATACTGGTCTGGTTCCATTTTGGTACCACTGCTCTACCAGTCTGATCCCAGTTTGGTTCCATTCTGGTACCAGTGGCATACTAGTATGGTTCCATTCTGGTACCAGTGCTATTCCAGTCTGGGACCAGCCTGATGCCAGTGCCATACCAGCATGGTACCAGTCTGATTCCAGTCTGGTACAAGTGCTATACCAGTCTGGTTTCAGACTGACCAGTGGCATACCAATCTGGTTCCAGTCTGATACCAGTGGCATACCAGTCTGGTTCCAGTCTGATACCAGTGGCATACCAGTCTTGTTCTAGCCGGGTACCAGTGCCATACCAGTTTGGTACAAGTGTAACCAGTGAAATACCAGTCTGGTACCAGTGGCATACCAGTCCGGTGCCAGTCTGATACGAGTGGCATTCCTGTCTGGTTCCATTCTGGTACCACTGCTATACCAGTCTGATTCCAGTCTGGTACCATTTTGGTTCCAGTCTGATACCAGTCTGGTACCAGTTTGACTCCAGTCTGGCACCAGTGCCATACCAGTCTGGTACCAGTGTGGAAGCAGTGAAATACCAGTCTGCTACCAGTGGCATACCAGTCTGGTGTCGGTCTGATACCAGTGCCATACAGTCTGGTACCCAGTCTGATTCCAGTCTGGTACCAGTGCTATACCAGTCTGGTTTTAGAC